>OY294068.1:85517042-85997042 GCA_958510875.1 Endomychus coccineus | reverse complement strand
TTCAATTCATAACTGATATATTCAAAGAGAAACGCTCCAAAATTATTAGTTAGGGTACATTCACCATCACCACTTGCTTCTGGCTGGAATTCTGCCTCGATGAATAAAGCAGACGAGGCTAAATCTACCAACACATCTTGTTGATTGATTAATATCTCAATTTCATCGCTGTAGCCGAAAGATGTTGTATGTGGATAGTAGGTGTGAATTTCTTCTCGAATGATGTCTTCATTAAAGTTTGGTTCGTTGAATATTTGAAGTGTTTCGGACATGGTAACCAAGGGACTTCAAAAAATTTATATTTTCCAATGATAGTGCTGCAGCAACCTTCTCCCTTGAACTCGTTGTAGATAATGACTGATGGTCAATATGAAGATGTCTTTTATTGCTGAAATCCAAACCCATGTCCTCTAGTGACGTCGACTGTAACAACCTTCTCAGATGAATTCTTTTCATATAATGAATGCTGGTGAGTATTGGATTATTATTTATTGTTGGAAGCCATAATCTCTTGCGATCTTTTTCAACTCCAACCGTATAATGATTTCTTCTCCACGAAAATTTACCCGTTTCCAATTCTGATCTAAAATATTCAGTGTGATGTTATCGAAGGACGTCTTGTTGATTATCGGTAGATAAATAAGATTCTTCGGCTCTATATCAATGGAAAACCCAGGTGGTACAAGAGGTGAAAACTCATATATCGTATGAGCTAACTTATTGTTATAATATGCTCCTGCGGTTAAGTTACACTCCACTCTAATAGTTTGAACTTTGATTATGTTTATAGGTCGGTTAGATACATGTACTTCACGAGATGTCAATTTCTTTTTGCTGAATCCCAGCAGTTCGCTTATACTATCTTTAGGAATAAAATTTACTTCAAAATCACTCTTTAGTTCTGTGTGTAGAGTGTTGTTGTTGGATTTTATTGATAATTTCCGGTCACGTTCTTCTTGCTTCACTCCTAACCCACAAACTGCACTTTGTATGAAATCCTCGATGTCTGTCAACTCGTAGGACCCTGTAGGTATAGTTACTACTTCTTCCTCACCCTTCACATTTTTATAATAAAATTTATTAAAACCTTCTTCAATGTTCGGAATGCTATTGTACGTATGCAAACCAACAAGTGCAATAGAATAATTTGAATAAGGATCTAGTTCTATTGGTGGGTGAAAATCTACAGACAAGCGGGAGCTCTTACCCGTGATAGTGAACGTCTGAGACATGATTGATGAAAACTTTATCAACAATGTATTTATATACTAATAAATACAATTTTAGTCGACCACAACTGAAGAATTAGAGAGGAATTTCAAACATAACTGGCCACAATTATAAGTGTTATATTGCTGAAAATTGTCATGATTGAATAATATCTTACATTTTTTGAAATAATCCACCAGTTCGTGAGGGGGGCGTAAATTGCCAAAACTATCATAATAAAAGACTGTATCACCGACTTTCTTAAACCCAACCCAGTGAGTGCCTTCATTGTCCGAGCTATCTAAATTAACTATTCCACGCTCGTTTTTCCATGGTCCGTTGGATGGCAGTTCATCACGCATAAATACTCCTCTAAAATGGGGAATTTTCAGAGCTTTTGCTAGTTTTCGTAGATCGAGATCGGTCAGAGGTCTTCTGGGTAGGTTTACTGGCAGTTTTTTGGATGTTTATTTAAATATAGACCAAGACCTTTGCGATACTTTTTCAAATATAGACCAGATCCTTGTTTTCCCAAAGCTATAGCTTCCATTGTTTTATTATGTCTTTCCGTTTCCTCCAAGGTCTTCCGAGCTGCTTTGCTGTCGTTGACGGCCTAAGCGATGCCAGCACCACCCCCCGCCAATGCTCCAGCAGCTGATAAACCGGCAAGGTATTAAAAATGGTAAAAATCCTCCAGTCTTTGGAATAGGAATTACTCTTGGTAATCGAACATTTTTCCGACCACCTGCTTTTTTGAATTGTTTTCGTGCAACTTTCAACGCTGTTTGAGATGTTCTCTTCAGATTGGTGGGGTCAAACTTTTTCTCCATAACTTTTCTTACCTCATCGACAATTGCACTTCCGAACCCAACCTTCTTTCTCATGCCCATCCCCAATTTCCTCTTTGCCTTCATAATTTTATTTACACCGAAAGCGGCAATCCTCTCTCCAAATTTTGTGTCTTTAGATTTGACACGTTGCCAAGCAGCTTTCTCTAATATTTTATCCGCCTCGTGACGTCCTTCCAAACTAGCGTTTCGCAGATATGAAATATCGTGTTGGCGGCAAGCTTTATCGAGTGGATTGATACCTGAATCTCCTCTTCTCAACCGTTCTTCTAATTTTGTACCGGGACCACAGAATTGATAACCAGGAATATGAAGTTCAAACGGGAGCTTGTTTATAAGCGTATTGAGAACACCTTCTCCTACGTAAGCTTCCATACAGACTGATGAGAATTCAAGATTGCACCGTTATTTAACGAGGGGAGGGAGAAAAACTAAAGATCTCAAAGTAATATTTTTTATTAATTTCAAAATTTTCTCAATACAAAAGACTTAAGTATAATCTTAACAATATATGTTTCAAATATTATAATCTTCACTCTTGATTCACCCTCATATTCACGGAATTTTGTTCTATTATAATATCCATACCCTCGAGTCAATAATATTCCAGCTATTTGTTTGTTCCTAATAATCTCCAAATGTTTAATGATGGGTTCATTGAACGAGATCCGAATTATTAATCCAACTGTTGTGATTATTATCTAGACCCAACCATTTCACATACTGTTGACCCCTCCTCTTTCGTAATATTTTTTCGACTAAATACACATCGGGTTGTTTTGTTTTCTGTAATTCTCCCTCATAGAAACAGCCGCTGATTGGTGCGTTGGTCATATCTTCTAGTAGATATGTGACCGGGCTGGTAATTTTTACTTTGATGATTTTAAATAATTCCGTACTCCAATTGGGCGTAAATCCCTTCTCAAAAATATGTTTAGCCTTACTTATTCGTACCACATCTCCAACGTTGTATTTGTGAGGCAGAGCTAACTTGATGTGTGAGTAGGATCGCTTCAATATCTCGCTCTCAATCTGTTTCGTCACTTTTATTGGAGCCATATTTATAGTACTATGTTTACGTTTATTATATTTTTCTGTGGTTTCTTCAAGTATATCAAGCCATTTGTATTTCCCGCTAAGACTGAAATGTTTGTAGAGCGATTCCTTTAATGTTCGAATGACACGTTCAGCAATGGCTGCTTTTTTCACACTATACGTATTATAATGATTGATATTATGTTTCTTCATTAGATCGGTAAAGTGTTTATTGAAGAATTCTTTTCCCTGATCGCTTTGCAGATTCCTAGGCTTACGATGTCCTTCTAGCAATATAGAACTGACCGCTTTCCGAACCTCTTCGGCTGATTTCGTTTTCAGCGGGCGTGTCCATAGAAATTTCGAGAAACAATCGATCATAACCAAAATGTATTTGAATCCTCTATTTTCACGAGCGTAATTACCCATTTCAGCCAGATCCATTTGCCACAAATCATCCAAACCTTTTATGATCATTCTGCGCCGTTTGAAATTCTTCCTACTAGGCTTATGAAGCTCATGCACAACTTGTTCTCTACTCATCTTATCAATGCGGAAATCTAGTTTAGAATTAATTTTTTGGGTATATTCACAGGAATTGGAGTAATACGTTTCACAGAGCCCTGCTTTGTTGTTGTTGTGGATAATGAGGGTCTCTTCTTAGAAGGTTCCACAGATGTCATCCGTCGTTCTAACGCTTCCACTTTACTAGTAATGTCATTTAGACGCATGTTCACAATGTTAAATGTGTTATTGATCTCTTTCAATTCATTTCTGTTTTCCCTCACACTATCACTGATTGTTTTATACTCTGATTTTATATAGATCCCCATTCCATTATATTTATTCTGAATGTCCATCAGATGTTTATCAATGTTGAGAATAACCTTCTCATTAGTTAATTTATGTTCATCCAGATCCTTGTTGATATCTTTGATCAAATTATCAACCCTAACATTGAAGGTATCTTTAAGACTGGTTTCCGTTTTCAGATTCAGTTTGTATGTTAATTTATCAACATATACTTTATTTGCAACATCTCCATCATCATTCGGTGATTTTACGTTGCACAATCTACGATTTTCCATATCATAACTTCCATCACTCGTTAGGAATAATCCTTGTTCGTGAACTTGTTTGAAATTATTATTAAATACATTTGTATCATATATCCACATGGAAGAGGAGGCTCTGCCAAACTTATCCATTGAAACCATCTTTATAACTGTGATGAATTTGTCTTACACTCGGTTTTTGTTCGATTACACCAGCCTCTACCAATTCTTCTATTATAGAGACTATCTCGTTGTGATGGTTATTGTTACCAGCGAGCGAGGATGCAACAAGAAGTCTCAGTCTATCCACAATTTCGTTAACGTCATCCCAATAAACATATTCGATTGGTTTCTCGTTATATTCAAGCATATCATTTTTGATATATGCATTTCCAGTGTATGTTTTGGACCTTGGTCTTTTAATGGAATTAATCAAAGGTTTCAGTACATGTTTGTATTTTACAGTGTTTCTTATTCGATCAGCGGGATCGTTATTACGTCTATGGGCACTAGTCATTTCCATCATTTGACTGTAATTTTTTCCATCTTCCACGGTGTAGGTGTCAGGTAGAACATCTCTGTAGAATATCAAATTATACAGTCCTGTGGTACCCTTGAACGGAGTTCCCTTAATAATTATATTACTCTCACTATCAATTTCAATAGGTTGATTACCCATGAACCATTTATCTAAAGTCGAATTATATTGCAAACCCATTTTATCATCGTATCTCTTGACATCATCATCCAATAGAAATCCTTCCAAGTAATAACGTGCTAATGTGGGGTATTGTTGCAGAAACTCCTCTGTAGCCGCTGCATTATCTTTCTTGAGTTTTCTGAATTCTTCACGAATCTGATCGATAGTAGGTTCGGGGGTAAACACATCCTCTTCAGTATCTGGGGGGTTATATACGAATTCTTCCCCTTCAGTTACAATATTTGGGAATGGTATGTTCTCCATTTGTGTTGCTGTAAAAACAATACTTTTAGGCTTAATCAACGAATTTTGTTTGATTATTTCAGCATTTTTCGCAATTTCCTCCAGAGGCTTAGATACATTCTTGAACATATTATCTAGAATTGCATCATTTTCAGCTTTACCCAATTTCACAGCCATATATTTTTTCCTCACAACGTTTGCTAACTCCCAAATTTTTCTCTTCAATTGTTGTTTTTCTTTTAACATGTTACTCACACGCACGTCCATGCTGAGCGGTTTGTCTATTTCAAATGATAGTATATATACATGTTAGATATATATATAGCTATCAAAACTTTTGCGATAACGTCCTTTGTTCATATCACAGTCTTTGTTTATCATAAGGAATTCATATTCATCTTTCCAACATGCGCTACATATCTCTTTGAATTTCTCGAGTGACATGTCGGTACTTACATGATCGGTAAATATATGTTTCAAATTGAGTTCATCCTGTTTGAAAATAATCAAGCAATTGGCATTGTCGCGCAATCCATGTTTTGGACATTTTGCAAAAGACTGACAAAGATAGAAACTATCAATTGAGTTGTGTCTCCCTCTTGAAAAATAAGAACGAATTTTGTCCTGTTTCTCATCCATTACATCATCGAATATTATTACCGAATTAGGTTTCGCTTCTGTGGGGTCTATGACGTTATCACTTTCAGTGTATGGAAAATATCCAAGCCCAGCAATTTTCTTCAATGTTTCCTCCAGTAACTGGTATTTTGGTTGGTGTAAAGACTTTGAATAGATGTACACGTTTTCAAATTTCAAGCCGTTTGCATCTAACAATAGAGATAACATTACATTTGTTTTCCCACAATTACTTGGACCACAGATTATTGTTCGTAGAGTATTTGGCAGCAAAGAGCTGTAACGTTGTGGTTGTTCAACATTCTCAATGCTTGACCCTAAGTTCATAATATTCAACGAGTCTTTTTGCTTAACAATCTTCATCATGCCTGAAGGCGAATAGAAATCATACTGAAACATATGTTAATAAGCATTTGTTTATATACTAGTTGATGATGTTATATTGTGTATGTCCGAGCACTTCTACCATGTAACTGTCAAAAGCAAGTATCAAAGACGTGTTAAATTTGTCCGAATGTTGAAACACGTGTATAAATGTTGAAGCACACGTCTGAATGTTGAAGCACGTGTCTGAATATTAAAGCATGTGTTAAACACGTGTCTGAATTTTGGAGCACTTGTCACTCAATAGAACTAGATGCTCATTCATAGTATTCTATTGCACAAGACGATCTAAATTTAAAGCATATATATAATGATCACGTGGGGACTGATATGACTTTTGGAGAATTCAAAAATATATGTTCATACTGTTTGGAAGGAACCATATGAATTTTTATGTATTGTTAAAGATGATGCTATTGATAAAGGAAGATATAGAAAGTGTTTTGATAATTTCATACATCTATAAACTATTTTATAAAAGAAAAAACTAATGAGAAACTATTCAATAGTTGTTTGAAGCTGTTCAATACCTGTTAGAAGCTGTTTAATAGCTGTTTTAAGCTGTTCAAAAGCTGTTCTTAAGCTGTTTAATAACTGTTTGAAACTGTTTAATTCTTGGTTAATTCGATATATATGAACCTACTTTATTCAATCTTGTAAATATACTGGAAAATTATATATTTTGAAAATTAACGAATCAGTCTATTCTGATAATTCGATAATAAAACCCAAAAATTAATTAGATCTCATAATCATAATATTTACACTATTGAGCAAAATGAAATTGTTTTAAGCGCTTGTGATAATAAACGCTATATTATTGAAAATTATGAAACGTTACCTTAGGGATATCATTCTATTCCAGAGGTGGAGGAGGAAGAAAACGATTAGTTTTATATTAAATATTGTATATTACTTATAAATATGCCTTATCTATATTTTTATTATAATAATTATTTTATATAACATATAATATTTGGTTTTCTTAGTTACTTATTTTCAGATAATTAGACGTTTGAGTTATATGATTGTAATATATGTATAATTGGGTACGTTTTTAAGAAAATTCAAATTATTTATATGATCATCCAATTTCTTCTTGAATATCATTTTTCATGATGCGGGTTGAATTAATTTTGCTTCCAACATGCAATTTGATAATTTAGTTTTTGTTCGATGCAGCTCTTGGTAACAGCTCATATAATTCCACACTAAATTTTTTATTGAAATATTTAACGGTTCAGATAGGACAGGTTCAGGTAGAACATCACTTCTATCTTTGTCAACTATATTCAAACTGGATGATTTCGTTTTATTACATTCATAATATTTAGATGCCCAAGTATCTGATTCAAATTTCAATCCGAGATTGTTTGCAACACATGTAGATAAATCTGATCTACACTCTTGCAGAAGATTATTAGCGGGGGCATCTATGTTTGTAGAAATGGTAGTGGCGGTAGGAGAACTTTCACAATATTTCTCGATACATATACGTTCTAATATATATTTACTATTCACATCCAATAATTCCAAGGTTAAATTTTTCAATCTACTTTTACAAGTTGTGAGTTGAACATTTATAAAAGATATACGATGTTCATAATCATTTCTCACTTCTTCTTCTCTGGATAGCGTTTCAGGGTGGGTACAAACTCTATGATGTGGAGAATGATTTTTCCTCGATGCGAAAATAGTAAAGGTAGGTCTTTGTTGATTCAAATTTTCATATTCTAAATGAATGGAATCACTTCGATTTAAATTATGATTGAATGATGCACTTCCATTATCAGAATTAAATGTAGACTTATATAATATTATATTCGATGAGAAAGTTCCAAGAAGTAAGGTTAGAGTTAACACAAACTGTACAAGTAACATACTTTATGAATACATTTTTCATAATGATATATTTCTAACATTACATCTATTTAATTATCCTGGAGAAGAGTAGGGATGGAACACAATACCACGATAGTTATCTATAGATATTTTCGATATTATTTTTCTCTTATCAGCACACTCAAAGCAGTATATAATCTTTAAATTGAATATACACTCTGAACAATACAATCTATGTTTACAAGGGGTAAAACTTGTATTAATCTCTTTTTTATTACAAATTCCACAAAGCTTCATCATTTTGTTTCTCATATGAGTTCAGGATATAGACTGAGGGAAATAAAAAATCAACCTATTATTTATATCATTTATTATCATCGGTTTACAATGGTAGTAAATTTATAAGATAATTATGAATATGTAAGCTATTATTCACAGCACAGTAACAATTATTTGAAGTATGATTGTTCAAACAAAGAGGTTCACCCATTATCAGTTTTGGACAGTTGACATCATTTTCTAAATCTATAACAACTATCGATCCTCCATTAATTTCTTCCAAAAGTTGACTTATAGCTTTCGATTTTTCTTTTCCTCTAACATATATACGATCGATATTCATCTCAACTGTATGTTTTTTTTAAATATTCTTCTGTTCCCTATTCTTGATAAACCCACTAACATATGTAATACAATGATGATTCCTCTCGAGATATCGAATTTGTCTCTTACAGTTTTCATCTAACTTGCTATATGGTTTGGGATAATTGAATAGGTAGTGACTTGATTGTTTCCCATTCGTAATACACATTTCTTTTATTCTAAATTCAGGCACTTTGAAGCCTTGTACATCTATCACAATGAACCTCATATTGGTGAATGTCGAATATCGAAGAGAGAGAATAAACTTATCAAATCAATCTTGGTCCCCTACTATTGAGGTTAGTGTATAATTATAACATCTCATATCATATTTGCTTGATCTTTGTGACCTCGTCAGAGATAATCATAACAACAACATATTTGTTTCACTTGAAGCACATGTCTGAATGTTGAAGCATGTGTCTGAACACGTGTCTGAATGTTGAAGCACGTGTCTGAACACGTGTCTGAATATTGAAGCACGTGTCTGAACACGTGTCAGAATATTGAAGCACGTGTTGGAATGATGGATCACGCGTTAAAACATGTGCAAATCACTATTTTCAACTTTCAAACTAATTGTGTGACACAAAAATCACATTCTTTCGATTTAAACTTATTATGGATGAGGTTAGGCTCACCTTTACCTATAATCAAGATGAAACAGGTGACATTAGGCTAGACCCACGTGACAAACCTAGGGTGCACCGGAGCTATATCTACTACATTAAAGACGATTGTTATCATGTCCTCCATAGCTCAGCGGTTAAGGAGCCGATTTTGGAATTTGTTTCCCGGGTTAGAATCTGGTGTAGGACAAAATTCATTTTTCAGTAGAGTTGACTCAGATTATATATACTACATTAAAATCACTCATTCTCAAGTCCTCCATAGCTGAGCGGTTAAGCCGTTGACTTTAGAATTTATTTCTCGGGTTCGAATCTGGTGTAGAACAAAAATTCATTTCAGTAGAAGTGACTCAGGTTATATACTACATTTAAATTGATTAATTCAAGTCCTCCATAGCTGGGCGGTTAAGCCACCTAACTTTGGAATTAATTTCTCGGGTTCGAATCCGGTGTAGGATAACAAAATATTCATTTCAGTAGAATGCGAGTACACAGATGACTAGTTCACAGACTGCAGATTGGAAAAAACATAGATTTACCAGACCATAGTTGGAGGAATCATAGATCACCAAACCATAGCCTACCTGTCCATCGATTGATGAACCATAGAGCATAGTCGGGTGCACCATAGATTACCAAACCATAGACCATCGATTGGTGAACCATATACTTCTATGACTGCGCATGCGCGATTGTGGATGACCTTGGAATGGACAGTTTTCGCTAAAATGAACCTTAGATTTCCTTATGGAGATTTACATGCAAAAAAAGTCGATTTTGGCGCAGAACCGGTGTAGAACATCTACTGCGATGAGAATACTTTATTTCAAATCAAACATATTGTATGTATTATAGAATGCTTCACTAAAATCTTATATTTGTTATGATGAATGCTAGATGGCACCAGCGGTGCAATTTATAATATCGTGTTTTAGTTGATTCTATGGTTTAATGTGGTAGGTTTTGAATGTTTTGATATATATGGTATATAAACAGATTTAAAGTATTGAGTCTCTTTTTATTATCCTCTTAATAATGTCATGAGGTTATGGGCCCAGAAACGCTGAAGTGCAAGTAATAATTATATGGGCAAGGTAGTGATTTCGATAGGAATAAGGCAGCAACCGAAAAAACAAGACGGTTAGGAAACGCGGGAAAAAGGCAGGAAGGTAATAAAGTTCAGTGCATTAACAAGAAAATTAAATTGAGAACATGTCTGGATTAGATGAAAGATTACACATTGAACCGTTGAATGGTAATAACTATCACAACTGGAAATTCAGAATTGAATTGATACTTGCTGAAAATGATGTTCTAGTAAGCATACAGAGCGAAGCGAATTTAGAAGAGACAACCCAGAGAAAAAAGGATAATAAAGCAAAATCCTTACTGGTCCAGTGTATAGAAGACTCAGAGTTAGAAAGTGTTAGAGAATGCAAAACTGCTTTTGAAATGTGGTCAGTATTAGAAAACAAATATGAAAAGAAAGGATTGCCTGGACAACTGTTTTTAAAGAGAAGATTATTGAGTATGAAACTCAAGGAAAGTGACTGTCCAATTAAGTTCATCGAGGAATTTGAGAAAATAGTGAGGCAGTTAAAATCAGCAAATGTGAAAATTAACGATGAAGATCTAATTTGCAATTTTCTATTGAGCCTTCCAAGCTCATATGATACATTTGTTACAGTGATTGAGAACTTGTCAGAAGTAACATTTGGAATGGTAAAAAATAAACTGATAGCTGAAAATGAAAAAAGAAGAGTGAGTTTGAAAAATAACAAAGGTACCGAGGTTATTACTCCCACAGCATTTGTGTCACAAAAGGGTTGCTTTAAATGTGGCAAAATTGGACATTTTAAGAGGGAATGTCCAGAAAGCAGAAGTCAAGGATCATCCATAGGTGGAAATGACAGGTCAAGGAACATTAGAGGAGCATTCCAAAGAAATGAAGAAAGGTTTCGAGGAAGTCAGAGAGGTCGTTCTGGAGGTAACAGAGGTTTCAGGGGTTATCAAGGTAGGGGTAGATTTAACAATTATTATGGAAGTAACTATGTAGAAAATAAACCAACCACTAGTCATAATTTAAACAATAATAATACGAACAATGTAAATGATTGTAGTGATGATCAAAATGTTTGTTTTATGATTCATAGAAATGTGCAACAAAGGTCAGATATGTTAAAAGAATTAAAGGATCTGAAGTTTTATGTTGATTCAGGATGTACAGATCATATGGTTAACAAGAAGGAATATTTTTCAAATTTAATGACATTAACTAATCCAATAAAAATATCAGTCGCAAAGGAATCAAGCTTCTTATTAGCGGTAGGAGTTGGAAATTTAGAAATTTATAGTAATGTTAATAATAAAAGGATTAAATGTACTATCCAAAACGTTTTCTATGTACCTGATTTAAGGAAAAACCTACTTTCTGTCAAACGATTGGAAATGTTGAATATTAAAGTTTTATTCGAAAAAGGTCAAGTTAAATTATTGAATAATAGAAATGAAGTTTTAGGAATAGGGGACAGAGGTAGTTTATATGAAATTTCATTTGAGCTCTCTTCATCAGAATGCTTATATATAGAAAATGATGATGAATACATAAAGTGGCACCGTAGATATGCACATATAGGGTTTAGTGGATTGAAAGAGATTATAAGATCTGATATGGTTACAGGTATAGATAAAAATATAAAGATTAATGATATAAGTTTTTGTGAACCCTGCATTAAGGGAAAGATGACACGTATTCCTTTTGGAACACGTACTAAAAGTAAAAGAATTCTTGAAATTATACATTCAGACTTATGTGGGCCTATTACTCCAGAGGCTATAGATGGTGGCAAATATTTCTTAACATTCATTGATGATTATTCTAATTTCTCTGTAGTATATATTATAAAAAATAAGTCTGAAGTGTATGAAAAGTTTGTTGAATATTTGCATATGGTAGAAGCTAAATTCACAAGTAAAATTCATAAATTAAGATGTGACAACGGTGGGGAATACATTTCAAGGGATATTATTAAGGTATGTCGCGGAAAGGGAATAATTATTGATTACACGACACCATATTCGCCTCAGCAGAATGGAAAGGCTGAACGGAGAAATAGAAGTTTGGTCGAACGTAGTAGAACAATATTAGAGGAGGCGGGTATGCCTAAAAATTTTTGGAATGAGGCTATTAGAACCGCGAATTATGTTATGAATAGAGGTATCTCATCAAATTTAAACGTCACACCCGCTGAAATTTGGTACAATACGAAACCAAACGTTAGTAATTTAAAAATTTTCGGATGTACTACATATAGCCATATACAAAAACAATTCCGAAGTAAATTTGATTCCAAGGTGGAAAAGTGTGTAATGGTTGGGTATGCACCAACAGGGTATAGGTTATGGAATATTGAGAAAGAAAAGATTATCATATCTAGAGATGTTGAATTTAATGAAAATAGTTTTTGGTTTAAAAATAAATTAATTCAAGTGAATGATCAAACAGAAATTGAAGATATTGTAGAACAAGAAAATTACACAAATAATAATGATGATATAAGAGAAAGCTCAGATGAAGAAAGTGAGAACGAATTTTCAAACAGTAAAGTAAGACATAGGGAACATAAAAGAAGTATTAAAACTCCTGCTAAGTACGATGACTTTGAACTTTATATGGCGTTTGATGCCACATCTTTTGTAGTAGACGTTCCTAAAAACATTTATGAAATTGAAAATAGACCTGATGAAAAACTGTGGTTGAATGCAATAGATAAAGAGCTTAACTCAATAACTGAAAATGAAACTTGGCAAATAGTAGATATGCCTAAAGGTGCTAAAATACTTGATACAAGGTGGGTTTTCTCTTACAAAAATTTAGAAAATGAGGAAAGAGATCGATATAAAGCTAAATTAGTTGTAAGGGGTTTTTACAGGATAAAAATGTAGATTATCAAAACATTTATTCACCTGTAGCAAAAATGTCTACTCTCAGACTTTTACTAATAATAGGAAATCAGAATGAATTTTATTTTGGTCAACTTGACGTTAAAACGGCATTTCTGAACGGTACAGTGAACGAAGATATTTTTATTTATCCCCCCAAAGGAGTAAAGTGTGAAAAAGGTAAAGTGCTAAAGCTCAAGAAATCATTATATGGCTTGAAACAATCAAGTAAATGTTGGAATGACACAATAAATTCATTTCTATTAGATATAGGTTTTGAAAGATCCAACAGTGATTATTGTTTATATTATTTAAATAAATCATCTGTTATGGCTTATTTGTTGATTTATGTAGACGATATCATTATCTCTTTACATTTAATAAATAAAATAAAATCAAAATTGATGACAAATTTCAAGATGGTAGATAAAGGTGAAATTAGACATTTTCTTGGTTCAGAGATAAACTATGATAGGGATAAGGGGATTTTAAAAATAAATCAGGAAAGTTATATCAAAAATTCACTAAAAAAGTTTAAAATGGAGGAATGCAAAATTTCTTCTATACCAATAGAACCAAAATTAAATATAGAAATTTGCAAGAATGAAAATGAATTGACAAGGAAGCCATATCGAGAACTAATTGGGTGCTTGATGTACCTAATGTTAGGAACAAGACCCGATATCTGTTTTGCATTAAATTATTATAGTAGATTTCAAGACAAAGCCTCTGATACAGCATGGAATCATTTAAAAGTGATACTTAGATACTTAAAGGGTACACAACATTTGGGATTAGAATTTAAAAGAGAGAAAAATGGGTTATTAAAATTAGAATGTTTTGTAGATGCCGACTGGGCTGGAGATACTCATGATCGTAAATCTGTCTCAGGGTTTGTATTTAGACTATTTAATAACACCCTAATGTGGGCAACACGTAAACAACAATGTGTCTCATTATCCAGCACATAGGCAGAATTAGTAGCCATGTGTAGTGCAGTATCGGAGGGATTGTGGTTACTGAAATTACTTAAGGTTTTTAATTTGAATATTGGACAAATGTTAATATATGAAGATAATCAGGGATGTATCGCAATTGTAAACAACCCTGCCAACAACCGAAGAGTTAAACATATTGACTTGAAATATAATTTTGTCTCAGAAAAAATAAGTAAAAACATTTTGAAGATACAATACATCTCAAGCAAGGATCAGTTGGCAGACTTGTTAACAAAAGGTTTAACATTTGTTTTATTTAATAGATTTAGGTATTTGTTAGGCATTAAGGGTAAGAGTGATTTTAGTGAGGAGGGGTATCATAGAATGCTTCACTAAAATCTTATATTTGTTATGATGAATGCTAGATGGCACCAGCGGTGCAATTTATAATATCGTGTTTTAGTTGATTCTATGGTTTAATGATTCTTCTATGATGTAATTAAGCAGTAGTAGATGATTATTAAGAAACGTGGTTGGTTTTGATATATGTGGTATATAAATAGATTTAAAGTATTGAGTCTCTTTTTATTATCCTCTTAATAATGTCATGAGTATGTATATATATTCGAATCATATTGATTGTAAATCGCATAATATGACCCGAAATCTAGCTGCTGGTGGTGGAAATATTGTTAATAATTATTAACGTAGTACCCTATAAGCGCTGTAAACGTTATATAATAAGATTTGCAGCGAATTCGGTAATTCGAGGTATATAATATATAGGTGCGGGAGGGTTGGAGCCCAGTACCTATACAGAATCTAGACGAAGCGGTGTCACGCATCACGATGATTATTCGAACTGTCTGTACAGCTCGATTGCTATATAACAAAATACATTTTTAATCATCTTAAACATATAGATGTGCTAATATAATTTTTCGGTATGCAAAAATATACTAATAATAAAACATTTTTCATCGACACACATTTCTTCATAGGAACAGACAGACAGACGGATAGTTAGCTTTTTATAAAATTCAATCAATTTCAATGGAAACACATATACGGGGGAGTTTTATGGAGATCGAGCTCGTTTCCCAGCCACCCAAGAGGTAGAACTATGATGGTTGAATGAGGAATAGATGAGGATAATAATAATAATCATATGAATATCTTCATAAGCGCTAATCTATATGACATTCAAGCACATGCTTCATAAAAGTCTGAATATTGAGTAGAGCTATAGTATCTTCATAAGCGATCATTATCAACATTCAGACACTTGTTTAGCACGTGATTCAACAACCTGTGACGTCATCATCGTTTACGAACTATGATAGGCGGATGAAGAATAAAATACCAATAATAATTATATAAATATCTCCATTAGCAATCTGTACTATCTTCCTTCACGAGCACAACTTTTGCAAACTCCATACGTTCGCGTAAAAGTTATAATGATAAACACATTTTTTTCACGGGTTTACATAATCATTTCATCATCGAAAAAATGTATCATTCTTCAACACAACAGTTACATAGTTATTATTCTTATAACTAAATGTTAAATGTGCTTATACTTGAACTATTCAGGTTATACCCTGTGATATAATATTAGATTCTAATAATGAGAAATGAATATATTGTAACTACATATGGATAGATATCGATAATAATATTGCAGCTACATCCAAATGTAAATGAAACATCAATCAATCACTAATTATGCTTACAATAATTATTATTCTTATAGCTGAATGTTAAATATGCTTATACTCAAATATTAATCGGGAAATATAAAATATATTCTAATACATAGAACGAAAAGTGTATATCGATAATAATAATATTGCAAATATATCTAAATGTAAATGAAACATCAATCAATCACTAATCATATAACTAAACTATAATGAGCTGATGAGGAATGAAATGTGAATAATCATAATGATTGTAATACATTCAGAAACGTGTTTCAGCATTCAGAAACGTGTTTCAGCATTCAGACACTTGTTTCAGACACGTGTTTCAGCATTCAGACACGTGTTTGAGCATTCAGACACGTGTTTCAGCATTCAGACACGTGTTTTAGCATTCAGACACGTGTTTCAGCATTCAGACACGTGTTTCAACATTCAGACACGTGTTTCAGCATTCAGACACGTGTTTCAGCATTCAGACACGTGTTTCAGCATTCAGACACGTGTTTCAGACACATGTTTCAACATTCAGAATCTGAACCAAAAGTAAAAGAATTCTTGAAATTATACATTCAGACTTATGTGGGCCTATTACTCCAGAGGCTATAGATGGTGGCAAATATTTCTTAACATTCATTGATGATTATTCTAATTTCTCTGTAGTATATATTATAAAAAATAAGTCTGAAGTGTATGAAAAGTTTGTTGAATATTTGCATATGGTAGAAGCTAAATTCACAAGTAAAATTCATAAATTAAGATGTGACAACGGTGGGGAATACATTTCAAGGGATATTATTAAGGTATGTCGCGGAAAGGGAATAATTATTGATTACACGACACCATATTCGCCTCAGCAGAATGGAAAGGCTGAACGGAGAAATAGAAGTTTGGTCGAACGTAGTAGAACAATATTAGAGGAGGCGGGTATGCCTAAAAATTTTTGGAATGAGGCTATTAGAACCGCGAATTATGTTATGAATAGAGGTATCTCATCAAATTTAAACGTCACACCCGCTGAAATTTGGTACAATACGAAACCAAACGTTAGTAATTTAAAAATTTTCGGATGTACTACATATAGCCATATACAAAAACAATTCCGAAGTAAATTTGATTCCAAGGTGGAAAAGTGTGTAATGGTTGGGTATGCACCAACAGGGTATAGGTTATGGAATATTGAGAAAGAAAAGATTATCATATCTAGAGATGTTGAATTTAATGAAAATAGTTTTTGGTTTAAAAATAAATTAATTCAAGTGAATGATCAAACAGAAATTGAAGATATTGTAGAACAAGAAAATTACACAAATAATAATGATGATATAAGAGAAAGCTCAGATGAAGAAAGTGAGAACGAATTTTCAAACAGTAAAGTAAGACATAGGGAACATAAAAGAAGTATTAAAACTCCTGCTAAGTACGATGACTTTGAACTTTATATGGCGTTTGATGCCACATCTTTTGTAGTAGACGTTCCTAAAAACATTTATGAAATTGAAAATAGACCTGATGAAAAACTGTGGTTGAATGCAATAGATAAAGAGCTTAACTCAATAACTGAAAATGAAACTTGGCAAATAGTAGATATGCCTAAAGGTGCTAAAATACTTGATACAAGGTGGGTTTTCTCTTACAAAAATTTAGAAAATGAGGAAAGAGATCGATATAAAGCTAAATTAGTTGTAAGGGGTTTTTACAGGATAAAAATGTAGATTATCAAAACATTTATTCACCTGTAGCAAAAATGTCTACTCTCAGACTTTTACTAATAATAGGAAATCAGAATGAATTTTATTTTGGTCAACTTGACGTTAAAACGGCATTTCTGAACGGTACAGTGAACGAAGATATTTTTATTTATCCCCCCAAAGGAGTAAAGTGTGAAAAAGGTAAAGTGCTAAAGCTCAAGAAATCATTATATGGCTTGAAACAATCAAGTAAATGTTGGAATGACACAATAAATTCATTTCTATTAGATATAGGTTTTGAAAGATCCAACAGTGATTATTGTTTATATTATTTAAATAAATCATCTGTTATGGCTTATTTGTTGATTTATGTAGACGATATCATTATCTCTTTACATTTAATAAATAAAATAAAATCAAAATTGATGACAAATTTCAAGATGGTAGATAAAGGTGAAATTAGACATTTTCTTGGTTCAGAGATAAACTATGATAGGGATAAGGGGATTTTAAAAATAAATCAGGAAAGTTATATCAAAAATTCACTAAAAAAGTTTAAAATGGAGGAATGCAAAATTTCTTCTATACCAATAGAACCAAAATTAAATATAGAAATTTGCAAGAATGAAAATGAATTGACAAGGAAGCCATATCGAGAACTAATTGGGTGCTTGATGTACCTAATGTTAGGAACAAGACCCGATATCTGTTTTGCATTAAATTATTATAGTAGATTTCAAGACAAAGCCTCTGATACAGCATGGAATCATTTAAAAGTGATACTTAGATACTTAAAGGGTACACAACATTTGGGATTAGAATTTAAAAGAGAGAAAAATGGGTTATTAAAATTAGAATGTTTTGTAGATGCCGACTGGGCTGGAGATACTCATGATCGTAAATCTGTCTCAGGGTTTGTATTTAGACTATTTAATAACACCCTAATGTGGGCAACACGTAAACAACAATGTGTCTCATTATCCAGCACATAGGCAGAATTAGTAGCCATGTGTAGTGCAGTATCGGAGGGATTGTGGTTACTGAAATTACTTAAGGTTTTTAATTTGAATATTGGACAAATGTTAATATATGAAGATAATCAGGGATGTATCGCAATTGTAAACAACCCTGCCAACAACCGAAGAGTTAAACATATTGACTTGAAATATAATTTTGTCTCAGAAAAAATAAGTAAAAACATTTTGAAGATACAATACATCTCAAGCAAGGATCAGTTGGCAGACTTGTTAACAAAAGGTTTAACATTTGTTTCATTTAATAGATTTAGGTATTTGTTAGGCATTAAGGGTAAGAGTGATTTTAGTGAGGAGGGGTATCATAGAATGCTTCACTAAAATCTTATATTTGTTATGATGAATGCTAGATGGCACCAGCGGTGCAATTTATAATATCGTGTTTTAGTTGATTCTATGGTTTAATGATTCTTCTATGATGTAATTAAGCAGTAGTAGATGATTATTAAGAAACGTGGTTGGTTTTGATATATGTGGTATATAAATAGATTTAAAGTATTGAGTCTCTTTTTATTATCCTCTTAATAATGTCATGAGTATGTATATATATTCGAATCATATTGATTGTAAATCGCATAATATGACCCGAAATCTAGCTGCTGGTGGTGGAAATATTGTTAATAATTATTAACGTAGTACCCTATAAGCGCTGTAAACGTTATATAATAAGATTTGCAGCGAATTCGGTAATTCGAGGTATATAATATATAGGTGCGGGAGGGTTGGAGCCCAGTACCTATACAGAATCTAGACGAAGCGGTGTCACGCATCACGATGATTATTCGAACTGTCTGTACAGCTCGATTGCTATATAACAAAATAAATTTTCAATCATCTTAAACATATAGATGTGCTAATATAATTTTTCGGTATGCAAAAATATACTAATAATAAAACATTTTTCATCGACACACATTTCTTCATAGGAACAGACAGACAGACGGATAGTTAGCTTTTTATAAAATTCAATCAATTTCAATGGAAACACATATACGGGGGAGTTTTATGGAGATCGAGCTCGTTTCCCAGCCACCCAAGAGGTAGAACTATGATGGTTGAATGAGGAATAGATGAGGATAATAATAATAATCATATGAATATCTTCATAAGCGCTAATCTATATGACATTCAAGCACATGCTTCATAAAAGTCTGAATATTGAGTAGAGCTATAGTATCTTCATAAGCGATCATTATCAACATTCAGACACTTGTTTAGCACGTGATTCAACAACCTGTGACGTCATCATCGTTTACGAACTATGATAGGCTGATGAAGAATAAAATACCAATAATAATTATATAAATATCTCCATTAGCAATCTGTACTATCTTCCTTCACGAGCACAACTTTTGCAAACTCCATACGTTCGCGTAAAAGTTATAATGATAAACACATTTTTTTCACGGGTTTACATAATCATTTCATCATCGAAAAAATGTATCATTCTTCAACACAACAGTTACATAGTTATTATTCTTATAACTAAATGTTAAATGTGCTTATACTTGAACTATTCAGGTTATACCCTGTGATATAATATTAGATTCTAATAATGAGAAATGAAAATATTGTAACTACATATGGATAGATATCGATAATAATATTGCAGCTACATCTAAATGTAAATGAAACATCAATCAATCACTAATTATGCTTACAATAATTATTATTCTTATAGCTGAATGTTAAATATGCTTATACTCAAATATTAATCGGGAAATATAAAATATATTCTAATACATAGAACGAAAAGTGTATATCGATAATAATAATATTGCAAATATATCTAAATGTAAATGAAACATCAATCAATCACTAATCATATAACTAAACTATAATGAGCTGATGAGGAATGAAATGTGAATAATCATAATGATTGTAATACATTCAGAAACGTGTTTCAGCATTCAGAAACGTGTTTCAGCATTCAGACACTTGTTTCAGACACGTGTTTCAGCATTCAGACACGTGTTTGAGCATTCAGACACGTGTTTCAGCATTCAGACACGTGTTTTAGCATTCAGACACGTGTTTCAGCATTCAGACACGTGTTTCAACATTCAGACACGTGTTTCAGCATTCAGACACGTGTTTCAGCATTCAGACACGTGTTTCAGACACATTTTTCAACATTCAGACACGTGTTTCAACATTCAGACACGTGTTTCAGCATTCAGACACGTGTTTCAGACACGTGTTTCAGCATTCAGACACGTGTTTCAACATTCAGACACGTGTTTCAACATTAAGACACGTGTTTCAGCATTCAGACACGTGTTTCAGCATTCAGACACGTGTTTCAGCATTCAGACACGTGTTTCAGACACGTGTTTCAACATTCAGACACGTGTTTCAGCATTCAGACACGTGTTTCAGCATTCAGACACGTGTTTCAGACACGTGTTTCAGCATTCAGACATGTGTTTCAGCATTCAGACACGTGTTCCAACATTCAGACACGTGTTTCAATATCAAGACAAGTGTTTCAACATTCATACCTATTTAACATGTATTTGATACCTGATTTTGAGAGAGAGAGAGAGACACAATATAATATCATCAACTAGTATATAAACAAATGCTTATTAACATATGTTTCAGTATGATTTCGATTTGCCTTCAGGCATGATGAAGATTGTTAAGCAAAAAGACTCGTTGAGTATTATGAACTTAGGGTCAAGCAATGAGAATGTTGAACAATCACAACGTCACAGCTCTTTGCTGCCAAATACTTTACGAACAATAATCTGTGGTCCAAGTAATTGTGGGAAAACAAATGTGATGTTATCTCTATTGTTAGATGCAAACGGTCTGAAATTTGAAAACGTGTATATATATTCAAAGTCTTTACACCAACCAAAATACCAGTTACTAAAGGATACATTGAAGAAAATTGAGGGGCTTGGATATTTTCCTTGTACCGAAAGTGATGAGGTCATAGACCCCACAGAAGCGAGGCCTAATTCAATCATAATATTCGATGACGTGATGTTTGAGAAACAGGAGAAAATTCGTGCTTATTTTTCAAGAGGAAGACACAGCTCAATTGATAGTTTCTATCTTTGTCAGTCTTTTGCTAAATGTCCAAAACATGGATTGCGCGACAATGCCAATTGCTTGATTATTTTCAAACAGGATGAACTCAATTTGAAACATATATTCACCGATCATGTAAGTACCGACATGTCACTCGAGAAATTTAAAGAGATATAAAGAGCTTATGTTGGAAAGATAAATATGGATTCCTTATGATAAACAAAGACTGTGATATGAACAAAGGACGTTATCGCAAAGGGTTTGATAGTTATATATACATCTAACATGTATATATACCTTAATTTGAAATAGACAACCCGCTCAGCATGGACGTGGGTGTGAGTAACATGCTAAAGGAAAAACAACAATTGAAGAAAAAAATTTGGGAGTTAGCAAACGTTGTGAGGAAAAAATTTATGGCTGTGAAATTGGGTAAAGCTGAAAATGATGAGATTCTAGATAATATGTTCAGGAATGTATCTAAACCTCTGGAGGAAATTGCGAGAAATGCTGAAATAATCAAACAAAATTCGTTGGTTAAACCTGAAAGTATTGTTTCTACAGCAATACAAATGGAGAACATACCAATCCCAAATATTGTAACTGAAGGGGAAGAGTTCGTATATAACCCCCAAAATACTGAGGAGGATGTGTTTACCCTCGAACCTACTATCGATCAGATTCGTGAAGAATTCAGAAAACATAAGAAAGATAATGCAGCGGCTACAGAGGAGTTTCTGCAACAATACCCCACATTAGCACGTTATTACTTGGAAGGATTCCTATTATCAAGGGTACTCCGTTCAAGGGTACCACAGGACTGTATAATTTGATATTTTACAGAGATGTTCTACCTGATACTTACACTGTGGAAGATGGGATAAATTACAGTCAAATGATGGAAATGACTAGTGCTCATAGACGTAATAACGATCCAGCTGATCGAATAAGATACACAGTAAAATACAAACATGTACTGAAACCTTTGATTAATTCCATGAAAAGACTCAGAGCCAAAACATACACTGGAAGTGCATATATCAAAAATGATATGCTTGAATATAACGAGAAACCTATCGAATATGTTTGTTGGGATGACGTTAACGAAATTGTGGATAGACTGAGACTTCTTGTTGCATCCTCGCATGCCGGTAACAATAACGAGATAGAATAGAAGAATTGATAGAGGCAGGGGTAATTAAATAAAAACCAGGTGTAAGACAAATTCATCACAGTTATAAAGATGGTTTCAATGGATAAGTTTGGCAGAGCCTCCTCTTCCATGTGGATATATGATACAAACGTATTTAATAATAATTTCAAACAAGTTCACGGACAAGGATTATTCCTAACGAGCGATAGAAGTTATGATATGGGAAATCGTAGATTGTGCAACGTAAAATCACCGAATGATGATGGAGATGTTGCAAATAAAGTGTATGTTGATAAATTAACACACAAACTGAATCTGAAAACGGAAACCAGTCTTAAAGATACCTTCAATGTTAGGGTTGATAATTTGATCAAAGATATCAACAAGGATCTGGATGAACATAAATTAACGAATGAGAAGGTTATTCTCAACATTGATAAACATCTGATGGACATTCAGAATAAATATAATGAAATGGGGATCTATATAAAATCAGAGTATAAAACAATCAGTGATAGTGTGAGGGAAAACAGAAATGAATTGAAAGAGATCAATAACACATTTAACAGTGTGAACATGCGTCTAAATAACATCACTAGTAAAGTGGAGGCGTTAGAACGACGGATGACATCTATGGAACCTTCTAAGAAGAGACCCTCATCATCCACAACAACAAAGCAGGCCTCTGTGAAGCGTATAACTCCAAATCCTGTGAATATACCCAAAAAATTAATTCTACACTAGATTTCCACATTGATAAGATGAGTAGAGAACAAGTTTTGCAGAGAAGAAAGAACTTTTACCAGCGTCGAACATACATAAAAGGACTTCAATATAGGTGGAAGGGGTAGGAATATGCAATACGACTAAGACGATGAATCAAGAGCCAAGATTGTGATATTTTAAAAATATTTTTAAGGTTATACTAAAATTTTTTTGTATTGAGAAAATTATTAAAAAATTATTTTGAGATCTTTGGTCTCTCCTCCCTCCCCTCTTCAAATAACAGTGCAATCTTGAATTCTCATCAGTCTGTATGGAAGCGTACGCGGGAAAAGTTGTTCTCAATACGCTTATAAACAAGCTCCCGTTTGAACTTCAAATCAATACCAGGTGCAAAATTAGAAGAACGGTTGAGACGTTCACTATCACGGGTAAGAGCTCCCGCTTATCTGTAGATTTTCACCCACCTATAGAACTAGATCCTCATTCATATTATTCTATCGCACTTGTTGGCTTGCATACGTACAATAGCATTCCGAACATTGAAGAAGGTTTCAATAAATTTTATTATAAAATGTGAAGGGTGAGGAAGAAGTAGTTACTATACCTACGGGGTCCTACGAGTTGACAGACATCGAAGATTTCATACAAAGTACAGTTTGTGGGATAGGAGTGAAGCAAGAAGAGCGTGACCGGAAATTATCAATAAAATCTAACAACAACACTCTACACACAGAGCTGAAGAGTGATTTTGAAGTGAATTTTATTCCTAAAGATAGTATAAGCGAACTGTTGGGATTCAGCAAAAAGAAATTGACATCTCGTGAACTACACGTATCTGATCGACCTATAAACATAATCAAAGTTCAAACTATTAGAGTGGAGTGTAACTTAACCGCAGGAGCATATTATAACAATAGGATAGCTCATACGATATATGAGTTCTCACCTCTTGTACTACCTGGGTTTTCCATTGATATAGAGCCGAAGAATCTTATTTATCTACCGGTCATCAGCAAGACATCCTTCGATAACATCACGCTGAATATTTTAGATCAGAATTGGATTTTAGCAATAAAAGACATCTCCATAGTGGTCATCAGTCATTATCTACAACGAGCTCTAGGGAGAAGGTTGCTCTTGCATCACTGTCATTGAAGAAGGAGGAGGTTGCTTCTGCATCACTATCATTGGAAAATATAAATTTTTTGAAGTCCCTTTGTTACAATGTCGGAAAAACTTCAAATATTCAACGAGCCAAACTTCATTGAAGACATCATCCGGGAAGAAACTCATACCTACTATCCACACACAACATCTTTTGGCAACAGCGATGAAATTGAGATATTAATCAATCAACAAGATGTGTTGGTAGATTTGGCCTCGTCTGCTTTATTCATCGAGGCAGAATTCCAGCCAGAAGCAAGTGGTGATGGTGAATGTAAACTAACGAATAATTTCGGAGCGTTTCTCTTCGAATATATCAGTTATGGATTGAATGGAAAAGAGATAGACAAAGTACGTGATCTTGGTATTGTCAGCACCATCAGAGCTTACCTAACATATGCCAAACATGAAATTTATACCTCTAGCTATTTCTGGATGGTCATTTAAGGATGCATTGAGTTCAGTCTACAATAATGAAATCAATCTATGGATACCGCTGAATTTTCTACTAGGCCTATTCATTGACTATAACAAAGTTTTAAGTGGAAAACATAAGCTGCGCTTGATAAGGTCTCGAACCGATAACGACTGCTATACTAATAGCACAGGCACGAAAACGGCTAAAATAAATGTGAAGACGATAGCATTAAAAGTGCGACATGTGTTTCCAAGTGATCAGGGTAAATTTCAAATGTTGGAGAATTTGAGTGCTGAGAAACCTATTTTGATTCCGTTTCGCAGCTGGGATCTGCATGAAAATCCGTTGATGAAGGAGAGCACTCGCGACATTTGGGCTGTTAAAACATCAATGAATTTGGAACGACCCAGATATGTGATTTTAGCTTTCCAAACTGATCGAAAAAATAATCCTGTTAAGCACAGTGCATATTTCGATAATATAAACTTGCTAAATGTAAAATTATACTTGAATTCAGAGTGTTGTCCATATGAAGCAATGAAATTGAATTTCACCGACTAGCAATACGTGGAAGCATACCAGATGTACTATGATTTCCAGAAATCATTTTCGAATAAAATAATAAGCGAACCCATGTTAGATTATATAGCATTCAAGAATAGAGCAATTTTTGTGATTGACTGTTCAAAACAAAACGATGCTATAAAGTCATCAACAGTTGACGTCAAACTAGAGATGGAAAGTTTCCTAAATTTCCCCAAAAACACCCGGGCATATTGAATCATAATTAACCACCGTATAATGGAGTATTCTCCAATTACAGGATCAGTTCGGAGTTTAGTGTGAAGAACCATGAATCATAATGTTATTATTTTAATTCTAAATGATGTACTATCAAAATGTATTTTTCTAAATAAATGTTATTATTATTATTTTTGGTATTTTATTTCTCTCACTTTCCCGCAAGACATCACACTAATGAATGAGCCATTTGGTAAAGTACAGTCCCCTGGACCAACCCATCAGGATTGTAATCTAAATCATAAATATCGCTTCAGAGTTAGAAACAAAAATTTATGTTACTATCTAATGAATAAATATAAATATACTTTTGTTTTATTACATGTTTACATATAACGTTCCTCAAAAAAGTGATTCAGATTATTATGTTATCTTTTCAATTATTATAATATGTAGTAGTGGTTATAAGACAGTTTGCGTAAATATTCTCTCTTATCTCGAGTGTTGAAGCGTGCAGCCGATAAAGTTGTCACATTCAGAATAGCGAATATGAAAATAATAAATAACCTATCAAATCGTTGAAGCTTCTTTCTTCATGTGGGTTATCAATCTCAAACTTGAAGAATCTCAAATGAGTCTTTACAGGTAATAATAGTCAAACATATTCATTTAGATTATCCAACACACAGATAATTTCTCGTAGGCTCGCAAATGATAACAATGTTGCATACAAAATAGCTTTAGGCAATAAACCGTTACATGGGAGATATCGATATTCTCAAATAAAAGGTTATAATAGTGGGGTAATTTCTACAGCAGATATTTAACCTCAAAGATTTTTGATTGCTCCAATACTCAAACCACCTGCTGATTCATCTGTTCAATGTTTGAGTCCTCATCGAACCATCATAGTTCGTAAACGATGATGACGTCACAGGTTGTTGAATCACGTGCTAAACAAGTGTCTGAATGTTGATAATGATCGCTTATGAAGATACTATAGCTCTACTCAATGTTCAGACTTTTATGAAGCATGTGCTTGAATGTCATATAGATTAGCGCTTATGAAATGATTATGTAAACCCGTGAAAAAATGTGTTTATCATTATAACTTTTACGCGAACGTATGGAGTTTGTAAAAGTTGTGCTCGTGAAGAAAGATAGTACAGATTGCTAATGGAGATATTTATATAATTATTATTGGTATTTTATTCCTCATCAGCCCATCATAGTTCGTGAACGATGATGACGTCATAGGCTGTTGAATCACGTGCGTAACAAGTGTCTGAATGTTGATAAAGATCGCTTATGAAGATGCTATAGCTCTACTCAATATTCAGACTTTTATGAAGCATGTGTTTGAATGTCATATAGATTAGCGCTTATGAAGATATTCATATGATTATTATTATTATCCACATCTATTCCTTATCCTGCCATCATAGTTCTACCTCTTGGGTGGTTGGGGAAATGAGTTCGATCTCTATAAAACTCCCCCGCATATATGTTTCCATTGAAATTGATTGAATTTTATAAAAAGCTGTCTGTCTGTCCGTCGATCTGTCTGTTCCTATGAAGAAATGTGTGTTGATGAAAATGTTTTTATTATTAGTGTATTTTTGCATACCGAAAAAATTATATTAGCACATATATATGTTTAAGATGATTAAACATGTATTTTGTTATATAGCAATCGAGCTGTACAGACAGTTCGAATAATCATCGTGATGCGTAACACCGCTTCGTCTAGATTCTGTATAGGTATTGGGCTCCAACCCTCCCGCACCTATATATTGTATACCTCGAATTACCGAATCCGCCGCAAATCTTATTATATAACGTTTACAGGGCTTATAGGGTACTACGTTAATAATTATTAACAATATTTCCATCACCAGCAGCTAGATTCCGGGTCATATTATGCGATTTACAATCAATATGATTCGAATATATATACATACAATATGTTTGATTTGAAATAAAGTATTCTCATCGCGTTTGAAGGTGATCGGCGTAACTTCCTTATCACTCGAACCAGCTGTAGCTCTACCGCAAAATATGATAGTGGATATTGTTCAACCTGCTACTAATTTAGCATAAACTTATTT
The DNA here is from genome assembly GCA_958510875.1 of Endomychus coccineus. Classification (NCBI taxonomy): domain Eukaryota; kingdom Metazoa; phylum Arthropoda; class Insecta; order Coleoptera; family Endomychidae; genus Endomychus; species Endomychus coccineus. The sequence goes on along the minus strand of OY294068.1, from coordinate 85,969,162 downwards.
GATTTATATCGGATAATTTATGAAACATGCATGAATGAATATAATATTATAGCGAATTATGTTTACTTCGGTATTAATTTTGGAAAAACATTTTATATATTCATATTACTTTCGGATAACTTATGAAACTACTTTAACATTGAAGGATCGCGCATCATTACGATAATTCCAAGTTGAATACATTGCTCTTGGAGATAATTTAGCACAACCTTATCGCTCAAGTGAGCTAATGATGCATACTTATAATATTATAACGAATATTGTACTCGCTAGTTCTAATCTAGCAAAAAGTCCTTAGATGATTTAATAGTTATTTCTGCAAACGCTTCATAATATCGCTATTATGAGAAGCAGCATTTTTTGTAAACTATCGCATGTTAGATGTTATGACCCCTTATTGAAGACTTGTGGAGCGGCCGATGCATCGCGACCGATATCATTATAGCTCAGACAAAACCCCTGCGACTAACGGCATGTACAAACAACCCCACATTTCATTGAAGACTCCTGCAAGGTAGATACCTCGCTGAAGACCTGCGTGATAGACATCATTATACCTGCATACTCTGTATAACCTCACATACACACCTGTCTCGTTGGAGACCGCACCTCGAGCCAGCTCCATTCACATTCACATGACTGACGTCATACATAAACAATCTGTATAACCTCACATTCCATACCTCATTGAAGTTCCCCAACTCCATTTTGTATACTAAAAATAATACCCGTATATCTATATGTTTAAGATGATTGAAATCGCATTCTGTAATATAGCAATCAAGTAAGGTACAGACAGCTTGAATAAACGTTTTGAAAGTAATTTCCTTATAAACATCGCGTTTGAGAAATGCAGAAGATATCATCTCCATACTGTATAACATTCCATCTATACACCCACTCCGATGAAGGAGCAGCAGCCCTCCCATGATGCCCCGATGAAGCCCCGCGTGACAGTCTCTTTCAAAAATCACGTGACTGACGACATGTACAAACAACACTATTATAACTATTTCAAAACCCTAGGACTGACGCTATGAAGAAGCAGCTTCACATTCCATACCTCGCTGTAGGCTCCGACACTTCGTCTTCACATGTTCAGATACCTGCATGACTGACGTCATGTAAAAACAATTACCTGCATCATATAGACTGCAATATACTCGCACTTATCACTCAGACCGGACACCCTGCGGTTATATCTACAACATTAAAATCGCTTGTTCTCAATTCCTCCATAGCTGAGCGGTTAAGGAGCTGGCTTTGGATTTTATTTCTCGGGTTCGATTCCCGTGTGTAGAAAAATATTTCATTTTCAGTAGAAGTGTTTGTATACTAGATTAAATTCTTTCAAATCCTCCGCGGTTAAGCCGCCTAACTTTAAAGTTTATTTCCCGGGTTCGAATCTCGGTGTGTGTGTAGACAAAAATCATTTCAGTAGAATGTGAGTACACAGATGAGTAGTTCATAGACTTCACCCGACCATTGTTAGGGAAGAACCATACACAGATGATTAGTTCACAGACTCCACCAGGCCATAGTTAGGGTAGAACCATACACAGATGACTAGTTCACCGACTTCATCAGACCATAGTTAGGGAAGAACCATAGACAGATGACAGACTTCCAGAACCATAGTTAGAGGGAACCGTAGACAGATGACTAGTTCATAGAACCATAGACTACCTACCCCTCCCATCGACATGACTGCGCATGCGTGAATGTGGATGACCTTGGGATGGTCAGTTTCCGGTAAAATGAACCTTAGATTTCCTTATGGAGATTTACATGCAAAAAAGGTCGATTTTGAGCCCGAACTGTCATAGCACATCTACTTATATATATATACATATATATATATATATATATATATATATATATATATATACTTTTTTTTTTGTTTGTTTTTTTTTACATTCAAACCTCGTCGGGGCTGCTGCGAGCTCCGACGACATCGCAGCAGTCGCGCCAGAAAAACCTAAAAGGCGGTTAACCGAAGCTACTCCTCCCCACCTGTCGGTAAGTAGCTTCAGGTTCCTAAATCGTGTGCCCTAAGTATTCTAATTGAACCCAGAATGACTGCCTTCTGCATCCGGTCTATCAAGATCTGCGCCGAGTTCCTACAGGCCGGAATGATCTTCAAGTTTGAACGCAGCGAAGACCGAATTCCGCCCAAAACACCGATGATCAGAACCACTAATACGACCTTGTGGCCTGGGTATAGCGTGCGGAGCTCGAACAGGAGATCTTGATATTTTGTCCATTTTTCCTCCTCTTTCAAGACTATGTTCTTCTCTGCCGGAGCGGAGAATTCGATGACATACATAGTCTTGATTAGTTTATCGAGGAGGACAACGTCAGGCCTATTTGCTTGTATGGACCTGACGGTCGGAAACGGGTAATTCCAGAAGATTTGGCATTTTTCGTTTCCGACAACGGACTCAATATCTCCTGGCATGTAAGGCAGCACCGGCTCTTGGTCTATTCCGTACGAGTGCCTTAGATGGTAATACAGCACCCGTAGGGCCGCATTATGGCGATGGGTGTACGCCGAGGCCGCTTTTGCCGGACATGCCGACAGAAGGTGGAAAAGCGTCTCAGGCGCCTTTCGACAGGCCCTGCAGCTGACATCAGGGACCTGCACACCCATCACATTGCGGCGATAGACAAAGGTGTTAATTTCGCCATCTTGGCAAGCTGCGGTAAATCCCTCAGTCTCGGATGTAAGCCCGGCTGACCTTAGGTAGCCGAAGGTCAGCCTAGTTGACAAGCCGAGCGTTTCGATGTTTCGATAGAAAACATAGTGTATCGGGTTGTCAACATGCTGCCTGAGCGTAAGATCTTGCTCCGCGTCATTTATCTGGGCTCTCAGGCGAGAAGGTAGGAGCTCGAGGTTGCCCTCTAGTCGGCCTTCCCGACTGATCTGAAATTCGAGACCAAGTTCTTCCGCAGCTTTTTGTGCTGCCTTAACGATAATTGCCCCCACTCCGGCCAATTCGTGACTTTTAACAAGGCACAGGAGGGGGTCCGAGCTCCTAAGAACTTTACAAGCTATACTCAGAACCACACTTCGATGCAGACCCTCCAGACTGAGGAGTTGCCTACCTCCCCGATGACGTGGGAGATAAATGAGGGAAACTGACGATCTAGCATGCAAACTGTGATGGATATGCATCATTTTCCGGGTGTCTTTATCGAGTCTATGTAGCTCATCGACCGTCCATTTCACCACTCCAAAAGAGTGGAGCAGGACTGGAACGGCAAGCATATTTGTTGCAGACACCTTGTTCCCACTCGAAAGTTCGGAAGACCAAATCTTTCGAACAAGGTTTCTGTATTTGCCGCGGAGAGCCACCTTTACCTGGGAAGCGTCATAATTGGGACGCTGTTCAATTCCCAGGTATCGATAGGTCTCTCCAGCATCGAGGTGTTTAAAGATGCTTCCGTCGGCAAGCTGCATATTCTCGTACACTTCCGGAGATAGTCCTCTCCTCAAATGAAACACTGCGCATTTGTCCAATCCCAACTCCATGCCTACGGCTCGTGTATATTCCTGAACCACATTGAGAGATTGATGGAGGTTCTTCTCCCCAGAGGCATACAGTTTCAAATCATCCATGTAAAATAAATGGGTGATCTGATGCCTCCGGTCGTTCGGTGGTCCAGAGTAATATCCACGAGTCCGTCTTCAAGCAATGGAGAGCGGCAGCAGTGAGATATTGAACAAGAGGGGACTCAAGGAGTTTCCTTAAGAAACTCCCCTCTTGAATGTTACCAACTCTGTCAAGACTCGTCGTGTGCCTGATGTGATGGCAAAACGGGTCTTCCAGAGTGGCAACAGATGTTCTATGCATCTCACTAGTTGGGTAGGTACCGCAAGGCATTGGGGCAAGTATAATAATAGCTCATGTGATGTTGAATCAAATGCCTTGCGGTAGTCAATCCAGGCCATGGAAAGGTTGCGCTTGTAGAGTATAGAGTCCTGAGTGATAGATCTATCTATCACCAGTTTCTCCCGGCAATCCTCCATGCCTTTCTTTGCCCCACGCTGCTCGCTGATGTTATTAACTACCGGACCGATCGATTTCAACAACCTAGCATACAAGATACGTGTAAATAACTTGTAGCAGGTGTTGAGACAAGTAATCGGTCGGTAGTTCTTGGGATCAGACAAGTCTCCACTCTTTGGAAGTAGCACAGTGTACCCCTCGACAGCCCAGCTTGGAATATGCCGCTCCTCTTTGACCCATGAGTCAAAGACTCTGGCCAGACGGCGGTGAGTGGAAGGGAATTTCTTCCACCACCATATGTTAATGCCGTCAGGGCCGGGAGCAGCACAGTTTTTGGTACCGACAAGAGCTTGTCGGACCTCATCCTCGCTGACTGCCTCGCACACTTCTGTTTGCGGAAGTTGACGTTCAGCGCAAAACATTTGGAAGTGTGCTAGGGCTGGAGTGTCTAGGTGAATTGGACGCGGTGACTCATACACTCCTTTCCAGAACTGCTCAACCTCCTCCACAGTCGGTGGAGCAACAATTGTGGGCGGTGGAGATTCAAAAAGCCGAGACGGGCTATCGCGAAATAAGGAATTCTCCCTGATGCGTCTAACCCGTCTGGCCAGATTTCTCCTTACCACGCCCAGGACTCGAATCCTATCCGCACAATGTTGCTTGATGGTCTGCAACACTGTACGTTTTAGTGTGTGATGGTGGCGGCGCAGTTGAGCGGCTATACGCCTAATTTTTGGCGTGAAAGCCCTGCCGTCCCAGAGGTCGGCGAATTCCGGAAGCTCATCGTTAATCAACGTGTCGTCCAATTCTACCAGCTCGTGTACATTGCGGTGGTCGTCAACGTCGGGACCGTCCTCTTGGGCCCCACCCACCTGTCCCTGCTCCTCATCCGACGAGGAGCTGATGTGGGAGGCCAATCTTCTGCTGCCCGTAACAAAAGATGTACCCTCTGCTGGGTTGTTAGCACAGCATCGGGACGGCATCGGTATTGAGCCGATTTAACCCCGACTTTTTATCGAGGTTGTCCCCTCTACGGTCGGATATGTGGTGGCGCTACTCACCAGTGAGCAAACCGAGATCTGCTCAACCCTGCATAAATATATATATATATATATATATATATATATATATATATATATATATATGTATAGAACTGGATTCTCGGGTATTGATCCGCGTTGTGTGGTTTCGGTCCTCAAAAGGACCAATTGAAATTGGTCCTGGTATATATATGTATATACATATACATATATATATATATATATATATATATATATATATATATATATATATATATATATATATATATATATATATATATATATACATATATATATAGAACTATTGGGGCTTACCTGATTTATAAATATATTTCTATCCTCAAGTGCAGAGGGAGCCTAAAGAAATATTCAGAGGTAATCAAACTCTTCCACTATTTTGCACTGTAGAGATTACCCTCACAAGAGAGAGTGATATTTTGTTGTTGTCGTTCAATATTATTATTTGCCTCTATTTCTTTTGGTGAAGTCATGAACACCACTGTTTTATCCATATAACTAAAGAGGGGATTTTCGGAGGCGTGATATTGATTTGAGTCATAACCCAATTCCAACATCGACAACTTGGCTCCTCAGGCCGAATCTGATTTATGTTTATACATTAATCTTCAGGCCTTTCCGTTATCCTATTGGATATTCAACCAACGGGATAATATTATTGAATACATATATCGTTCGATATTCAAATTCAAATTCCACGTAAGTTAACCATAAACTTACAAATAGCTCTATAGAGAAAAATTGTGTATGGCTAATCATCTTTTTGACCAGGAGCTGGTAGCAGCATGATAATTACCCTCCTCCTTCGTCTAACCTCAACATCGAGACGAAGGGCCTACATCATCTAGTGATACTATAGGTACCTCGTGACCTCGTGGTACTACCCTGAAAATGGATACAACAACGCTCGAGTTGATAAGTGAATGTGATTGCACAAAAATAACATTCATCGTATAGTTACAAGTTGTCAAAAGAATAAAAATTACAACCCAGTTAATAATTCGATTGATTCAATTCATCCTAGGAGCTTCTTTCATATTGATTCATTTGATATCTGCACCTTGGAGCGCAATAATCGTAGTAGATTTAGTAGTAGTTTGATTCGATTTATTACACCACAATGAAGTAAATTTGAAACCATAGATTTGCATGGTATGAAAGCATGCTGCTGACTTATAAGCGAACAATATGAGTTCTTAACTCACATTGTTCGCAAAACAAAGAATAGCATAGTGTTGAAAATAATGGATTCCATAATTTCCTCTAAAATTGGTGTAGTTATTCACGTTCAACTCATCTCCTTCTCTATACATTGGTGTAACAGAAAGAAGCTTTCTGCCAAAAGTCTGATGAGCATCTGTTTTGGAGGAGAATTTCATAATCGAGTGCAAATGAGTATTGAGACTACCGAGACACCTTTCAAAAATGGAAGAAGCAAGATCATCGACTTTGGGAGCAGAGGTAATGAAAATGATTTTTAAGTAATTCTTAATAATAGTTGGATGAAACACAACGATTTCCAAAGAGTTCAGTATGCAAGCTGAGCCTATTGGGAGGCAATTCGAGGTAATCGATTCTCAGTATAAGAAGGGACCAATTTTTTCACAGCAGCTACTTGATTATTGGAATCAGATAACGATCCATGAGGATGATTTGGTAGAGGAATTGTTACTTTTGATGACTAATTGGGAAGAATATAATATTTTCTTCCTATGCGCATAATAACCTTCCAGTTAAATATATTGCGTTTTGGTGAATCAACCCTTTTAAAGGTCTGTACATGTCTTTTACGTCTAGCCAAATCTTCCACATACAGGAGCAGATTTGATTTTATCACATGCTAGACAATTCGATCGTTCTATAGTGTGCAGTTGACAGCATCTTGTATGGACGGAATATATTCTGAGAGAATAGAATACACAGAAATTTCCAAAATAGACCTTCAAGAATGTGTTTGATGGAAGTTCCATGGAACAAGCATGATTCCTGTATGACAGATCTGGAAAAATGTCGTCGATGAAGGATGAAGTTGAGTATTATTAATGTAAAATGTGAAAAAAAAAACAAAATTTATCTTCAAATATTTATCTATAATTCATTCAATAATCTTATAATATTTTAAATTATCCTAGTAGATTTTCAATAACTTTAAAATAGTGAATGGTAAAATTCAAATTGATACGCTGATAATGCAGTTTGGTATTGTCTGATCATTCAATTGTATACAAACACTATGTCAATAATTTATTTTAATTCGAAATTCATCACATTTTCTATTCTTCATAAGAATTTGATTTCTTGTGATTTTATCGCAAAAGTAAACATTTAATTTTTTATTTTCATACTGGACGAGAACTTTATTACGCTTCATCAAATTTTATATTATAATGAATAATAGGAGTATTAATTTTATTTATAGTAATAGCTACTGCTTTTTTTCGATTCCGCGACGCTTATGACTTTATAACAATTCGCGAAATCTAGTTTCCGAAAGTTATGACGAACAGTCATAAGTATCATCATAACCCTATACAAATTAATAAAAGTACGAAATACGGGATTTTGTTGGTAACAAGCTATCGACAGGTGTTTCAACTATTTTCCTCAATTTGATAGGAGTACCAATCGGAACAATTTTTCATCATTTTATCCAAAAATGTCATCGAAATTAAAATAACTTCAAGCGAAGTGCAACGAACATTAATATTTGTGGAATTAATAGAAGTTTCAAACGAAAACTTCAAAAGTGATGTATCTGTTTTTAATCAAAAAGAAAAATCCCAAACTAACGATTCACTAAGTTTATTTAAAATTTATTAAAAATACCTTTTGAAAACTCGGAACAGAGAAAATAGTATTGAGAACTCGTTTCATCAGGCGTTTAGGTGAACTCGCGGTCATTCCACAAACTTGGGCTCGTGTGCCAAAGCCGTCCTAATGAAACTAGTTCTATAATATACTGTTATAGTACCCTGGACTACCCAGGAAGGAAACTCCTAGTGTACTGTATGTTTTCGATTATGGTTGTGAAATCACAAAAGTGAAATCTGAGAATGAAATTCTGAGTATGATAGTGCAAACACTATATTCGGGGTTTTCCTTTGGTATTTGATGATTATCACTTTTATAGAGATTGTATATTTAGTTATAAGTTCTACAATGAATTCAATTGAATATGTTCTCACGTGAAAGGGTATGCCGACGATATACTCATAATCATCATAGAAAAATTTCTGAATACTCTGATGGACTGATGGACCTGACTGCACTGAATAAATGGTGAATTCATAAAGGGTTGAAGATTATCCTCAAAAACACAGGAATTGTAGTTCTCACTAGAAAGTACAGAACAGTAATCACCATAGCAGGCAGGTGATCAATATCAGCCACTAAGCTAAATTCCTAGTAGTTATCTTAGACAAAAAACTTCTATAGAAACCACAACTAGAACCACAATGCGGTAAATTTACTGCATCCTCCTGGTTGTGCATAAAGGCTATGGGTTGCAATTGGGGTCTCAGCCCGAACATCATAATGTGGATTTCTGAAGCTATCCTTGAGCCAAGGTTGACAAACGTCTCGGTGGTGTGGTGAAAAATACAGAGCCCAGGACGACTGAATCAATCTCGGAGCATCTGAGTAAGTTCATCCTAGGTGCTGCCACAGGTGCTACAAGAAGCTCTCACACGTCGCACTAATTGAGGTACAACCATTCACCTGCCTATAGAAGGTGCGTCAACAAAAGCTGTCCACAGACTTATATCAATAGGACTACACCAATAATACTACACTACCAATCAGTGGCGGAACACACCCAATGTACTCAATGAGAACAGATGAGATGACACCACGATACACCTTTTGATAAGAAGTATCGTATAAGCATACTCCCCATAGAAGCAGCCCTGCCAACCAATGGTGAAATCTGGTTCACTGATGGAGTCAGAAACCATGGGCAGGTAGGAGCCGGGATATACCGCAATACCAGAAATGCCCTGGTAGTAATATTTCTACACCTCTGTGCAAACACGCCACCGTTCCTCAAGCTAAGATTCTGGCAATAACGCGCTGTGCCCGAATAGCGGTGGAAGAAAAAAATGCAAACCTACATCAGTGTATGCATTGACAGCAAGGCAGCCCTTGCTGCGCTCTGTAGCATGAGAATAACATCGAAGCTGGTGTGGGAGTTAACCAACATGCTGAGCAATCTTGGAGGAGATGAGGGCAAGTTTCCCCTATTATGGGTCCCCGTCACGCTGGAATGAAGGGGAACGAAATAGCCGATGCGCTTGCAAAACTGGTGACTATAGAGCTCGTGATAGGCACCGAACCAGCGGTGTAAATCTCGAAGAGTAACAACAAAGAAACAATCTACTGCTGAGTCAAAACACAATACTTGGAGAGGTGGAAACTAGTGAATGGTAGCAGGCAGTCGGAAGCACTGACTGTACCCCACATTAGGGGAGACTGGTCTTTGCAAGTGAGGAACATGGTTACAACCGATGACAAACTGCTGACACAGATACTGACAGGACACGGGTAGTTCAACTACTACCTCCATAAGATGAACATTAGCGATTTGCCCTTGTGAAGTTGGTGCAAACGGAAGAACGGAACATCAATGGACATTCTGTATAGATGGTTACATTGGTTCCTTAAGACTCAGAGCACTCTCGGTAGAGCTCTGCGACTCTAAGGAGATCCAGAAAGGATACGAAGATGGTGGTAAATCTCTTCAGTGCATTGAACACCTACCCGGTCTCGACTGGCAGTTGAATAAGTGGCTTTCAGTCCACCTCGAGGACCCGATGAACACTCTGAAGTAGGAACCGTTCCTGCCTACCTATGAAGCCAGATTAACAACTTCAAGTGGAAACCGCTTCACTAGGACGAAATTTTAATAATATATTATGAAGTTGGTGGTAACCTCTTTAGCAATCGTTCACCTGGGAGAGAATGGTGCACACTAGGTGACACGCTAATCGTTAATCTGGAGAGCATGGTGAACACTCTCGTGTGATAACTGCCCTTTGGTGGCCTGGTGAACACTCGTCGGTGGGAACCGCTACGATAGGTGACACGTGACACATTAAAATTTTCAGATTCATATGCCATTCAGTTCAGTTTTGATCCCATCGAAAGCAAGCAGCCTTGAAGATTTTTGTAAGCATGGTAAACTATGAGCATTCCAACTGAACTGGTACAGAATATTTTCATTCAATTTTTGAATATGAACAAGCTATCTGACAGATGAATTTCGCATTTGCTAACTGTTGAAAACGAGAGCGACCGTATGACAACTTCAAAGGTGTGTTTGGCGATGTTCAAGCGCGATAAGGATGATTGTTTGCTGCGTTTCGTAGCCGTGGACAAAAGATGGATTCATCACAACACACCGAAGAGTCGAAACAGTGGGCTTGTTCTGAGGGATTGAAGTCGAAAAAGCCCAAAGTGGGTTTATCGGCCAACAAAGTCATGGCGACAGTTTTTTTGGAATGCACAAGGTATCGTCCATTTCGATTACCTTGAAAAGGGCAAAAAGATCACAGGCGTATATTATGAATTGCTTCTGGATCGATTCGACACCAATTTGAAGCGAAAGCGGCCGTGTTTGGCAAAGAAAAAAATGCCTTCCCACCAGGACAACGCACCGGAGCACAGGTCTGCAGTCGCAATGGGAAAATTGCATGAATTGTGAAATTGAAATGAATGTGGAGAGTTTCTCTAAAGATGAATATCAATCAATATTTCACCAACCTCATCAAATTCATCGGTGGATAAATATTTTCAAAAAAAAATGGATCGATAGTTTGCATGACAAAAATTAATTCGGAATTGATGGTCCTCCGGTAAAGATCACTGAATTTTTCCGAAGTGGTATGGACGCAAATATTTTTCCCTTAAAGCTCTCCTCCACGTGCTACTCAAAAATAAGTTTGTTCTCTGCGATATTTTTCTGATACTCAATGAAAGTTGTCAAAACACGTAAACTGATATTTCTTCTCCCCCTTGCGATTGTTTTGTCCTATTTGATATTTTTCTACTGGCAAATTTTGTTTTTGTAGAATAAAATACCATATCATAAAACATATAAAAATATTGAAAAATTATACCTCGATATGTCTTCGGGAGACATCGCAATTGGAACCTACTAACTCATGGCATACGCAAGAACCTAAGTGTACCGAATTTTGGAGATATATCGTGACATTTTGTAGAAACTGTGATGAAAAACTGGTCATCAGTAATATATTAGACGTACTTGATACCAAACATAAGACAGTTCAATGGTTCATAGAAAAACTTCTAAATCTTTATATAAGCTCAATAATCTATGGCACCTTTCTTCTGAAATATATAATATGAGTTAGTGCCATTGTCAAACACGTATGGTAACTGCATCCAAACTGAGATTATGAAAGAAAACAAAATACTAAATGATCAAATTTGGAAAAAAGTTAATTGAAAGAGTTACATGTACTTTTTAGATGAAGTAAACGTCGAATATTCCAGTAACTCTATTAGGTGCTAAACAAGTAATTACTTATAAATACTGTTCCTGGAAGTACTCATAATAATGGATTGTTTTCGATGAGAGACATATCTCAATTCAATTATTGATCTCTATGTTCATACATAGATAATGTAACTTAACATGATCAGTCGCTTATGTTGGGGAAAAGAAAGACCAGATTTTGTTTTTGCATGACAGGTATTTGAGGCCAAATTCGGTATTTCAAATCCTATCAATATAACTTAGTTTAGAGTACATTCAAATTTCAGTTTATTCATATATTGATTATTGTCAATATCCGTTTACTATCTCCGGTTCACAGGGTCGGAACAATCGACTATGTTAACCGCAAGCTGAGAATTTGAAGATGTTCCTGAGTTTGCAAATTAATATACTGTGAAAAATCAAAATATGTCAATACCCGTACCAACTGCATTATCAATCTATTCATATACAGATTTTATATTTTAACCACTTCCTTTGTAAGCATAATTCAGGATTTAAGATATAATTTAGCTTAATACTGTAAGTAAAAGGGAAAATGAAACTTCAACTGTAAAATAAGCGAGAATTTCATGCAGAACATGAAATTTTCATAGATATTTCTCGATTTCAATATCTCGTATTCTGAGGAAGCTATACGAGTATATTGAACTAATGGAGACGTTATTTGATGAATGTTCATGTCAAATAATTACAAAGTGGAACAACTGGTAATACATTTCCACTATATTATAAGACAAACAATTGTGTAACGGGTTTTGTCAGCGATGTGACCTCATCATACACTATAAATGTGTAAACTAAATTAACATGAAAGAGCAACAATATATTTGTAAATATTCCAAGAGCTAACAATACTGGGATTACCAAAGTTAAGAAGAAACATTAAAAAAGTAAAGTAAAAGTGAAGCAGGTAAGAGGAAAGAAAGTTATCGAATGAATCTTCCAAGTGTTACCGACTTAACAAATATAATGGAGGTGAGTTGATTAGATTCTGGGTATTGCTGCGCTTATCTATTTCTATTGATTCTATCACAAACCTTTTATTCTCAGCATTTGACATTTCAAAATCTGAATAAAATAAATGGATTCCCGTTAATAAATGATTCGAAGTGTATCATTCAATACCTGCGGAAATTGGGAAATCAACATATTCTTGATTTCCGGATTTTCTTCAGCCTAATAGTCGAGTCTCTATGACTATGACTATGACTACACAGTTCTTGACGACATTTCGGAAGAATCACATCTACCGTCTTTAGGTCCCGTTTGGCGATAACTTGCTACGGATTATTGTTACTCTAATTGAATTGCTGTAGATTTGTTGTGGATGTGAATTCTCAATTCAAATGCTTCTTCTATTAATATACATATCAATGGTATGTATAGATGTGAGGTACCTGTTTATGTTAAACACATCAACCAACAGTATTTGCATATTTCATTCTCTCGCTTATTTTGTGAAACAGTTTTGTGGTTGAGGATATGAAGGCTAAACTTATATTCTAAACTTTTATCATAACAATTTTGTGAAGGCCATGTTATGCAACTGTATTGGATAATTTCGCAGGAAGTAATTACAATGATGCATAGAATATTGGCCAATGCTGATAACAAATAATAAATATTTCGATCTCCCCTAATACTAATGTGGATTCGATGGAAAAATTCGGAAATAATTATTGAACAATGAGTTTATAGGCACTACTATTAAATAATATCTAACAGACATTTTGGTGGAATGTCATCTCATATGTATGTCACTCTACGTAAGAGATTATCACAAGTAGTAGTAGAACAATACATGGATAGAATAAAGATAAAAGTGTGTGGAAGATAATATATGGACAAGAGTATGGTATTGAATATTCATATTGAACCATCCGCCAAATTGGTCTTCTGATGAGAATTTGAAATATTCAGTTTCATTAGTTTTCTCCAGTAAATTTTAACTTAACGAATATTTATATTTGCTTCTATGTCTAAAGTAGGTATGTTGGAGAACCATCCTTTGTTTCATAATTATTTTATACACAAACTTGCTGTTAACTTATCGAATTTGATGTAGTTTACTATTTGACTAGTCCCTAATTTTAAAATTATTATCATTTAGAATAATTGTTGGTTGAAATTTTAACATTCATATTCAAAATGTTTGATATATAAGCTTAATGTACATTATCGGGATGAATTATTTTACAATTTATGAACACTTTTATTGAAAAATGTATTATTTCATTTCTGATAATCTTAATTATACTTAAATTCGATATATACAGTATATTCAAAAATTTTATTATTGGTCATTTTAAGAGACCAATAATTGCATGTGATAAAGTAACTATGGGAGAAAAAAGGAAACTACGATCGTCAGACATTTGCAACAGGACAGTGAAGTGGCTTAAACCTAAATGCGATAAAACTCTTGAATATATTCTACAAGGCCCAATTCTGAAGTCGAAGTTACATTGACAATTCAAGGAAACTAGAGTATCTTTATCAATTACAATTATTGGCAAATTTATTTATATACAGTTTAGTTTCTTCTTCTTCTTATTAGTCTAATGAAAAAATTATCATAAGTGGAATGTCAACAATTATTGAGAAATTGCGATATGTTCAAGTGTTGGACTGTGCCCAATTTGCAAAATATAACAATCGATTTTTTAGTTAGGTTCCTAGTATTCAAGATACATAAAACGTATATAAGATGGAACTATTCAGCAAAGACGTGATGTGTAGAATTTGGAATGTTACCAGAGATCAAAATTATTCATTCAATATGTATCACGACTGGGACATTTTTAATGATTACAAAAAAAGAATTGTTATCATTTGATCACTGACTGTCCTCAAATTTGATTCAAACAATAGCTTTCAGACACTTTTGTGGGTCAAATCTAAGATTGTAGGAACAGAAAATGTATCGGAAATTATTTCAGAACTGCTTATGGAAGACGTTGAATTATACTCTATGTTACTCTACGTTTTATTCAAATGATCTACATAATGTATTTTACAGCTCATACTGACACCTGTTCACTTTCGGAATTGTTCATACTATAATATTACGTTGTTTCATACTGATACCTGTTATCACATGAACTATCAAAATTTGCCTCAGAGTGGGCACAAAAATAGACTGTGACGTCACATTGATCACGACACTTGAATGTTAGAATAAGAAATTCGGATACTTCTGCAGGTTAAAAATATGCGTGTGAAGGAGACTTATGACCAGAAGAACACCTGTCATGAAGCTTCAATGAAATGCAATAATTTCATTTAAAAAAATGGAGAGGGAATTTACAAATACCTGTTCGAACGGAGCTATCGTGCCCAAAAACAAGAGAAACACCATGCGTGAAAGTCCCTGGCTGACAGTTAGAACAGCTGCAGAGAAGTAGCATACCTCAGCTTAGAGGCAAATATGTAAATGAGCACAAGATATATAGGAAATATGCCATTCTCCGGCAGTCATGAATACCAGAGCGTTTTCGACAAAATTTTCGGTTGGGAGAAATGTGTTCATCGGGGTTGGTGATTAACCAGAAGAATCAGGCCGCGGCTAAATAGAAAAGTTAATAAAGAAAATTATCATTGATATATTGACCAATTGAACACATTTACAGATTCCTCGCAACCAGGAAGTAACATTATTTCAGAGGTCAGCCACAATATGACACCATGCGCAGTTGGATTTACTATTTAGTTGATCAGAATATCAACCAATAGATAGTGAACAATACTTTTATTCAAGAGTAACATTGAATTGTTGACTTGATGACGTAAAATTTAGGATTATCTTTCAGGGAAAACACTCTAAGTCGCATTACTCACAAACAACATCACTGGATTTTGAATATTCCAATTTGCTGTTCTCTGCGGGAGGAAAAAGCATAAACTCGTTCAACCCGTTCAGCCTGAAGCAATTCGAGTCGCATTTACGACATTTTGCTGACTTTGTCCTTTTCCCCTGCAGAGCTGAGGTGTCGACTGTAACTTCATGACTGATGCACCGTATATTTTTTTGAGTTGTTTGTTGCCACTAAGCTATTTGCGAAATACAATGTTATATTGTGACAATTTTCTTCGGATAAATGAGTAGAATAAACAAAATTGAGGAAGCCATTTCGAAGATCGATAAGTTGAAGTTGAATTAGTATCCTTATACCGGGATATCAAATATTATCTTGGTCAAGGGTGGTTGTGGAATCTAACGTGTGTCTTACTTTACGTTTGAAATAATAGTGTCACTGTCACACTGACATCATCAATAACCTCAAACTAAACTAACTAGAGTTTATACTTTTTACCTCGGTCTTGTTAATTTGGGGCCGTTTCGTGCCCCGTGTGGCCGGCACCAGTTGTAAAAAAGTATTTTCGGCTATAAGCCGCTCGCTTTTACTCGTTTCGGGTATTTTTCAGTAGCTAGAAAATTCTATTTGGTACGTCGCACGTCAGACGCTCGTAGCTGACAGCTGAGAGTACCTATTTCTATTTGAAATAAAATTTCGTATTTAAACTACATTTTGGGGCCCGAGACGATGCTATTAAGTTGACCCGGTTCATAATCTAACGACATGGATCGAACCGCACTCCAAATGTCGCCTTAAAGTCGTAGGAGGGAGCACTATTTTGCACATTTAACCAATTTAAAACAGTTTTCGACCCGATATGGGGCCATTGCGACCTTGTAAGAGGTTCAAAGTTAACGTTTCGACCCTTCTTGTTACTAAAACCGTTATTTCATAATTTGTAGTTCATTATTGTTTTACAACTGAAATAAATAGGTACGAAATTTGTAGGTTATTGATGATGTTAGTGTGACAGTGACATAATTATTTCAAACGTAAAGTAAGACACACGTTTTAGATTCCACAACCACCCTTGACCAAGATAATTTTTGATATCCCGGTATATTAATTTTAAATTTCATGTAAATTCTTGGGAATTAGGTCACATTACCAATATATCAGTATACTTCCGTCTCAACGTAAGTTTCGGTTTCATGACCATCATCAAAAAAACCTAATTCATCAATTAAAAAGCGGGATTTCTCGAACTATACTAAGCATTGAGCGTCTTCATCGCATTAATTTCAATTGAAAATGTCTACGTTTCAGTTCAAGAAATCCCGCTTTTCAGTGGATCTGGATTAGTTTTCAAACGTTTTCTGATAATGGTCGTGAGATCGAAACATAAGCAAAGACGAAAGTATACTGATAAATTTGTTACGTGATCAATATCCGAAGAATTTACATATAATTCATACCTGGGTCAAGAATCATCATTATATTATTAATTTTCAACTGCATGTTGAAATTTAGTTGAAGATTCATAGGACCAACTTAGCATAATGTACATAAAATTTGGTTAGAAATACTTCAAGCACTAGTATTCCTTTTAATTTCCAGGCAATGTGCATCGCAATAGAAATACCTTGTCACCTCTTGTCTTTGGAATGCCCATCCTAGAGTCCTATTGAGGATCAAAATCTACAGGTGAGTTTAAGTCTAGCTTATTTCCATTGCTGAATGCTTAAAGATTATTTTCTATAAAAATCAATTTTTATTTTGGATTTGCAAAGTTTACCTTCCTCCTAATGTGATCCATGTTTTGACTCATACTCATTGAAGAACATGTGTTTTAAAATGAAATTAAATGAATGCTTGTATGTGTGTGCGCGTGTGTTTGCATCATGTGCGTTGTGTTGTATATTTGTGTGCATGTATGGATGCGCAAGTGTGTCTAAGTCAGATGAAGTATATAACCATTTTGTAGAGCAAATATTTTGCATTTAAAATATTTCGAAATCATATGAATTCAAATCTTGTTATCGTGTAGTTCTAGAAAGATTGAAAGTTCATGCTTCGGTGTTGAAGAAATCAAAACAAAATCTAGTTGAACAGTTATTGATGTACCACTAGACACAATCTGTCTGGGGCATAAGCTAATCTTGACAAAGAACAACTATCACACTCTAGAGTGTGAACAGCTTATCTTGTTCACCATTTACGATGTGTCATAATTATTTAGTAACACAAAAAAAATGTATTTCATTCTATATTGGATGTTTAGGGTAGCAAACAATATTCATTCCTTGATTCCTTTATAGACAAGAGATGTCATACACATGGTACAGATGATTTCTGCTGTGTGATTAGTCGTCATACTTTTGAAATTCTGTTTTGCTCATTAGTTTACTTGTTATTCAGAAGCTTGTAATGGTACTATATAGACATACCTACCACGATGTATTTTCAATCTCATGCACGGTTCATAGAAGAGATAGAACTTGAATCGAAAGTTCCAGAATGTCTATCAATAGGTGAGGTTACGTTCTCTTTCCTGAATAATGGTTTCGATTCATCCCGATTCTAATTATGTTCTAAAGATAATTTTTGAAAAATATGTTATTGACTATTGAACAATCAACTATTGTCGGTTCAGATTTGAGAATAATTGATCTTTGTTAATTAGGGTACTCAGATAACCATCAACAAATTGTATACACTGATCAACTCTCTGCCTGGTGCATCTATAGAGATTGTAGAGATGGAATCGACCGTTACGAGTTATATACCAATATTGAAAATTCTGCAGTCTGAACTATGAATCTTTCGAGTCCTTTTTGATTATTGTTCTCTAAAGGATGTTCATTCTGATACATGATTTCTAGTTTAGAACAGTTTTTCTTTTTCAGACAATGATGTAGAAAATGTGGTTCCATTTCTGACCTCTTCTTCTTCGCATAAAGTAGTTCTTCTATTCATAATCTCGTAGCGAACGGAATTCAATGTAATACATTGAATGAGTATTCATCATACGATTCACTGAAGGACAACAACTGGTAACCTTGTGATCAACAGTAAAAAAATGGTAATACCGATGCTTAGAGCAAGGAAATGAGTAATGAAGATGGGGTAAAGCTCGAAAGAGAATCTGATGATCCAGAGCCAATTGCGAAGAAAACAAAAAAAAGTGTCGATGGAAGTCAGCCGATCCCCGACTTAGGAAAGCAACTTGAGAAATATGGAAAACAACTACAGGCTTGCCCGATGTTTCCAAACATGGTACCTAGCAGAAATCTAATCTTCAGAAGCAAGTAAACTGCGATAGATTCATTTTCAAGCGCACAGACAAATCCACAGAACTTGAAGGACAAGCTTTTGGTGTTAAATATAGGAGTAAGTCCCCATACAAAACCGGAACATCATGCAGGAATTAGTAAATTTTTTGGAGCTTGAAGACATAAAAAGTCATAAGAAGTATGAAAATCGACGAAGACGATAATGCAGTTAATTGGTTGAAAATCAAGAATACTCTGTATAAGTAGTTTTTACCTAGTATAATAATATACAGGAATGACTTCATGAGTGAATTTGAAAAAATTAATATTCAACGCAACCTACGCATATCACAAATGAGGAAAGGGTCTGATTCTGAATCAGCTCTCAATCGGAGAAGCAGAGAAAAAAGGATTTAAGTACCCTATTTGAAAAAGGAGTCATATCAGGCTTGGATTCTAGATCTTTCTTCAGAAACATTGAAAACAGCCGAAATAGTTACCGGCTTGAAAAAGATTTGGGAACAAATTGGATAATAAAATTTGGAAATTATATTCATTGCAACTGTAATCTCACTTAATGCTGCTGGATAGGATGGAGTAAAAATGTATCTTATCATTCGAGGAAGTGCTAAGTCACTAAGTGTTGCATTGAAATGTTATTTTGAAGACGGGGAAGGCTTTTCGACGAGTAGTTGGAGAATAGTTTTCAAATCGTTAAAATGTGATGACATAATAGTTGAAAAAATATCATTTCACATTCAATGAATGCCTTAGTCTAACAGTTTTCTAAAATATATTTTGCTGAACATGTGGATACAAAAAACAGCGCAATTGGACATGTGCTTCATTGGTTATATGATGGCAAATGAAAAACGAAGTTTTACTATAATTGAAATCGTAATCTCTCACAAATGCTCACACTCTGACACAGTGCTTTTTCTTCCTGATAGTCCAGTTGCACGGTCACAAAAGTTGATTTGAGAATTTGTATGTATTAGTTAGCATTTTTATACTACTTCTCACTGGATTTTTTCTTCATAATGCTTTGTTGTGTTTCATCAATTGAAAAAAAAAAATTTGAATAAATAAATTAAATATTACGTAAAATCTACTTATAGACATAGAAAATTATAGTTTGCATGATAATTTATTTTTTCCAAACGCTCTAGATTGTTTTCAATGATGGCTTGGTCATACTTTTGGATTTAAATAGAGAAATTCCTCTAATTTTGATTGAATTTTGTTTTATTACGCTGGGCCCAAAATTGGTGCCGCAACAGGTTTACATGAATATCTAGACTTCTACAGAAGCAAAATTGATCTAGAATAGCTCAAAATACACGCATTGGAAAGCTCTAACAGCATTTCTAATTTTTTCTTTCGATTGTTCCGATATCAAAATTTCTCCAATTTTTCGAGAACTTTGATCATCAGTGTTTTTTTGATTAGAGACTTCAATTCAAAACTATTTAAATGAATGAAAAAACCCGGAAAATATACAGCTTGTTCTCGAAAAATGGCCATAGCTTTTCTAGCGGCATTATTTATAAGATAAAAGTGCTTTTTATTCATTAATCTGTAAAAAAAAAGGATTTGATCACATTCCAGCCATATCAAATTTTGCCGGATCCTCAGGGGATTCGGACGACCGTGCGACTGGACTATGAATCTACGATATAGTATATTACATCCAATTTCCCTTATACGTAAGCCGTACTCGCTGCATGCTCGATGCAAGATCGAATGTTATTAGCACCACATAGACTTATCAGTGACGGATTTTATTTAGTACATTGAGTTTATTGTATTCATTTGATTGTTAGTTAACTTTGAGAGGAACGATAGTGTAAAATTCTTGTTAGAATATATAGATATTCTGATGATATTAATGTGGCGTCACTTATACCGTAAAAACGACACATTTCAATGATGGGTTCATTTCATCTTTTTGCTGGTTGCTGGAGCGTAATTTACCCGCTAGCGTAAATTTTATTGATCATTTCCTTAGAATTTTATGTTACATCGAAAGCGATAGTCAGTTTTAGAATAATATAAATATTCAAATAAGAACTAGAATGTTGAAAAAATATATCAATTTTAAACGAAAATAAGTTTTTCAGTTGAGTTATAGGGATGGCTATTTTAATGAATATTATATATTTTGCAATATTGAGCACAGACCAATTAACGTGTGTTTGCTATTTTCAATACTGATTGTTTTCCTACATCTACAATGGGTCCGAGTTATTATCTTTAATTATTACTGAAATGTTCCTGAGTACCAAGATAATTATTGCATATGATTCATAATCTTCGAGGAATGTCATTAAAACGTCTTTTTTGTACGAAAACATCAATCGAATATGCAAAATTTGGCACTTTCATCACTAGAAACGTCCTCGCATTGTAGGACGATTTTACAGCAAAACTCGTTCAAAAAAATCAGAAGAAAAGAACAACGTTTATTGATCCTCATGTTTCTTCGGTTCATTCTTCATATTTTGCAAAAGATAAGAGGATATCACATTAACCGTAAATAGCTACTATATAAAATCGTTGAACGTATACTACTCCACATCATTACGCAAACCCGCTTTGAACTCAGGAGGAACTTGTTTCTTGAAACAGTCATCAAGAAACTGGGCCATGCTCCTATACAAATGTTTCTTCACTCCTCCCAGCCCATGGTTCTCGTCAGCATATATCTGTAATGCAAATTCATCATTTTAATACAGTTGACAAACATATAGGTACTAGAGATGGGAATAATCGAGATATGAAAATAGATTAAGTGGATTATTGAAATAACTTGATAGTGCTTTCGGAAAAAAACCATACTGAAGTTATTAGTGGTTCTCGTTATTCATCACATGCGCGACTATTCGAAATTCGACTAGATCATTCTTGCGGTCATACGAGTACAGGTGTCCCATTTTGGGTACTTTTGCGGGGTATCTCCTTTATTTTTAAAGATAGAGAGTTGCGGTTTTCGCGACACTGTGCTACTTTTTCGTAAAACTCAAGATGCCGTCAACAGAATTTTCATAGCCCTTTTAGTTTTTAAGATACAGGGCATTTCTGAAAATGTTGCATTTTGTGACCCCCCTCGTATCTCCGTTATCCTTCAACTTATCGAAAAGGTAAAATAACATTCTAATAGATTTTTTTTCCGTAGAATGCAGTGGTGTAGATAACTTTTGTTACATATTTACTGTTTTTGAGTTATAAAGTAAACTTACGTTTTTTTAAATGGAACACCCTGTATATTTATAGACTATAAAATTTGTCTTATTTTTACCTTTTCAAAAATATATGATAGTATAAACTTTTTTTCAGAAACACGCAAATAATTGACAATTTTCAGAAATTAAATACATATTTTAATAGTAGGCTATGGATAATAATAATAAACAAGTGCAACTTACATATTACTAACAAATAATTGGATACTTTGTATATAGGTATCTATTAAAAAAAATTCCCATAGATCTTTTTTCTAACAGTAAGTTTGTAACAACAGTTTTGTGGCGTAAAGTGACAATATAACAAAAACACAAAAAAATAACATTATTAAAAAAAATTAAATGTGATGTTCAAATTGACCACCATTTTCTCTAATGCAAAATTGGCACATCTTTGAGATTCTTTGAATAGCGTTCAAAAGAACCATTGTTCTCATTCGCAGATTTCGAAAAGCTAAATGAATTGCCTCTCGAAGTTTTGCAATGCCGTCATATCGAGTTTTATATACTTCATTTTGTATATAACCCCATAAAAAAAAATCTAAAATTGAGAGATCTGGTGATCGTGGAGGCCATCTAACAGGTCCGTTGGTACCTATCCATCTTTGAGGAAAGTTATTATTTAGAAAGGCCCTCAAGAGCCTAGAGTTATGACTTGGGGCACCATCTTGCTGTAGGTAAACAGCATTATACTGGGCTAATGGAATGTTTTCGAGCAGTTCTGGAATAACTTCCTCAAGAATTTCTAGGTATCTACGTGCTGTAAGACCTCCTTCAAAAATCCTATAAACTATATGTCTACCCAAAATAAAACATGAAACCCCAACTCCAAAGCGTCCTTGTTGTGCCCTTTCAAACATTAAATGCAGATTTTCACTACGCCAGTTCCTGGTATTGTGACGATTGAAAATGCCAGCACTTGAAATAAAGCATTCGTCTGACCAGATAACAAGTCTGCCAAATAAATCGTTAGCATCGATTTGTTGCAAATACCATTGGCAAAACAGTGCCCGGCGCTCGGCATCGCCAGGATGCAAATGTTGTAGTATATTAAATTTGTATGGATGATACTTATATTTCTTCAAGATCCTCTGAGCGTTAGTTTTTGGCACACCAATTTCCTTCTCAATTTTTCTATCTCTTTTCTTTCCCTGTTCTCTTTGTTGTATGTTTTAGGGCGCGGGTGAACAAATGATCCGTGCTCAACTAAATTTGCTTTTAAACGGGCAAATATCCCAAAAAACGGTTGCCTTCTTTCTGGATATCTAACAAGCAAAAATTAAAATGATAATAGAGATTTTCATAGCCATAATAGCTTACTCACCTTTGGAAATATAATTCCGAAGCTTCTTCAGAATTTTCATTACTCTGTATAAAACATACCATCATATCATATTTCTCATGATTTTCGTAAACTGCCATTATTCGAAAAAATTGATAAATATCTATTGAATAATGATACCAAAAGAACGAAAATAAACAGCTTAAATGCGATAGAGATTTGATGTTTATTTCTGTTTCTTGTCATAAACAATATCAATGGCTTACAATTAAAATATGTATTTAATTTCTAAAAATTGTCAATTATTTGCGTGTTTCTGGAAAAAAGTTTATACTATCATATATTTTTGAGAAGGTAAAAAAAAGACAAATTTTATAGTCTATAAATATACAGGGTGTTCCTTTTAAAAAAACATAAGTTTGCTTATAACTCAAAAACAGTAAATATGTAACAAAAGTTATCTACACCACTGCATTCTACGGAAAAAAAAACTATCAGAATGTTATTTTACCTTTTCGATAAGTTGAAGGATAACGGAGATACGAGGGGGGTCACAAAATGCAACATTTTCAGAAATGCCCTGTATCTTAAAAACTAAAAGGGCTATGAAAATTCTGTTGACGGCATCTTGAGTTTTACGAAAAAGTAGCACAGTGTCGCGAAAACCGCAACTCTCTATCTTTAAAAATAAAGGAGATACCCCGCAAAAGTACCCAAAATGGGACACCCTGTACACGACACGGCACACTAGGGAATAATCGAGTTGATATTGAGATGTAGGGTTTCTCACGTTAGCCGTTCGTAAGAAGTTTTCGTGGTTAGAAAAAACTAAGAATTCTGAATTTTTGAACTCCATGTTTATTCAAGATTCTCTTTCATTTCAAAATATTTTCGAATGCATACCACTTCCGGTTGTACCGTTAGTTGCCATTAGCTTCCTTAAATTAAATAAGACCCAAGGTATATTATTTTATTTTTAGATTTGTAAGAAAATTTCATCGTGAGTTGCATCATGTTGTCCTATACCTATTTTCAAGTTTTCTCAGATATCTTGATTTTTTTGAAAGATGTGGCCTCATTTTGAACACTGCGCTTTTTACCCATTAACAACTGGTCTTAAACACTCCTGAGGTAGACGGAAGGGTAGGAAAGATACTTTCGTAATCCACATTGACAATTAATTCATCGCATACAGAATATCCTACAAGAATGAATATAACAATGGGATAGAATACTGGGTCACACGCTTCTCGCTCTTGGTCGGTAAGAGCATTAATAGAGACATAGACAGGCAGGCCAGGTAGGATAGGTCCATTAAAACTGGGATAGACAAAAGGAAACAAATGTATCTAGCTAAGCTATACACGAATATCACTGTCCGAAAGAAATTTCATGATTATACGGAAAACTTTAACATTATTCAATGCTAGCAAATGTAGTAGGTTAATAGGAGACGGGATTTGGCATTCATTGATCAAAGATTCAATTAGAATTTCCGAATAATGATGATATTTTTCACATTCGAAAAAAATGTGATCCAAATCGGCTCTAGTTTGACATAAGTCGCATAAATCGGAGGGAGGGTATTAATTTCAATCTATGCAGGTGTACGGGATAGCTTGCATGACCAAATTTCCAACGAATTATGGTAGTGATAAATCGTCGGCTTGCCAGTAGTCAACAGGTATGGATGGCTGAATTAGTGAATATCTAGTTTTATTTTCATTGCAGAATTTATTCCACCTGGATTCCCATTCCTCGTGTATAAGATGTTTGATGACCATAATTGAGTCTCGTGCATTTAGAGAGTATTTGATGAGGTTTCCATTGCATACACTATCTTTCGCTAACTTATCTACGTACTCATTTTCTTTCAAACCGCAGTGCGCTTCAACCCAAATAAAGGTGATATTCTTTCCTTGTTCTATTGAGGTGTAGTGAATTTGTTTGATACGAAGAAGAATGGGACAATACCAATAGGTGTGATAGGAGATATTCCCAAGCGCTTCAATCACTGAAAGAGAGTCACTCAAAATCAAAATCTCACTAGTGTCCATAGTGAGAGCATACTTTATTGCTCCTAATACTGCAATCGCTCCTGTTGTGAAGATTGAAAAATCCTTATGTATTTTAAATTTAGCTTCTACTTTGTATTTCGGTATGTAGAAGGCTGCCCCATTACCATTGCCGGTTTTAGAACCATCTGTATAGATTACTGTTAGATCATTGCTCTGATCAATAACACTATTCAAGATTACTGAGCTAACCATGGATATGTCACTATACGTAGGAACTTTAATTGGAACTTTTCCAATAAGACAGTTGTAGTCAATATCGAGCAACGTTAAGGTATCAATACCTTTCAAAAGTGAATTATGTTCTCTGAAAGAAACACATAAAGGAGGTGATTGCTTGTGGATCCGATATTTGGCAGTTAGGTCAGAGGTATTGAGCTGGCTGATAGACTGTATAAGTGCAGTATCGAAAATTTTTTGTTTGAGTAGGAACCTTGTACATAATAATTCCCTACCATAAGAAAGAGGTGGCTCTAAGGCTCCAACTAAAAGGGCTTCTGTGGGTGTAGATCTCATGGCTTCAAGACATATTCTGAGAGCTTTAAATTGTATGCGATCTATTTCACACAACGTAGTTTCATAAGCAGAACCATATAGAAAGGAACCATAATCAATAATTGATCTGATATAGGCTTTATAGAAAATTAGAGCTGTTTTAATGTCACATCCCCACCAGGTTTTCGTGGCTGCGCGTAGAAAGTTAATGCCTTTCTCAAATTTCGTAATGACAGAATCAATGTGCATTTTCCAATTTGATTTTTTATCAAGAATAATTCCCAGGTATTTGACAAAATTTCTTACCGGAATGTTATTGACTCCCAATTTTATGGATTGAATATTAGGGGTGTTGTGACGAGTAAAAAAGGAAACAACAGTTTTTCCAACAGAGAGTTGGAATCCATTCAAGAAAAATCATTCGGATACCTGATTAAATGCGTTTGACAAGCTTTTTATACATGAATCATAGTTCTTGCTTAAAACATAGATGCAAATATCATCAGCAAATTGTATTAATAAAAAATGTTATAGATCATGCAAATCAGCAGTATAGATATTGAAAAGAAGTGGACTAAGTGCTGACCCCTGCGGTAGTCCTGTGTTTAGTCTTCTTGGTCCCATTTTGGTGTTGTTATTGCTTCGTAAATGAATGAGCCTATGACTGTAGAGATTTATAACTGGCATCCAAAATTTCGTAATGACTTTATTCTCTAGGATACTTAAGTTCACTGAATCATAGGCAGCATTTATATCAAGAAAGCACGAAACAAGAAATTTATTTTCCGAAAAGCAATTGCCAATATCAACTGTAAGCTTAGAGAGAGCATCCAGTGCACCAAAACCTTTTCTGTAACCGAACTGATTGACTGGTATAAATCCTTGTTTGCTAATCCACCATTCTAACCTTCGCTTTATCATCCGCTCCAATGTTTTGAGTACACATGGAAGTAAAGAGATTGGTCTATAAGACGTGTGGATATTGGGATCTTTACCAGGTTTGTGTATAGGGATAATCACAACTTTTTGAAATTCTTCAAGTCCGCAACCATATAAGTAGACTTCGTTGAATATTCCTAATATTAATGACTTTGCATTGTGAGGCAAATTATGTATCATTGAGTATTTTATCTCATCATATCCTGGAGCTGTGTTAGCTGTGCATAGAAAGGCAGAATCAAGTTCATTCATCGAAAACGGTGTTAAAAGAGAATGGTTTGTGTCCTCGGTCGGGTGGTATTCTTGTCTACGATTTTCTACAGAAGGAGGCGCGATCTTGTCAAAAAATGTGTCTATCCACACTTGATTCTCAGATTTACGAGTTGTTTGTTTTTTTTGTTCTTTTTTTTGCTTGTGTCCACAATGTGGTTGAGGGTGTATTTTTATTGAGGTTTGAACACCAATTGATCCAGCTTTTTTGGCTTTGTCCTTGAGAAATCTTTTAGTTTGAGCATTAATTTTTGAACAAAGAAGATAGTTGTCGAGGTTAGGATGTTGTTTATAATTTTTAAGAGCTTGTTTACGTTTCTCTATTGCCGCATCGCACTGATTATCCCACCATGGTGGCGGAGAATGATTCTTAGCAGTAAAAGGTTTATATGTGGGGATTGATTCATAGGCTACAGCATCAATACAATTAACTAGCAGCTTATATTTGCTGTCAGTAGACAAGTTAGAATTGATATTCAAATTCTTATCGATATGTTGTCTATACAAGGTCCAATTTGCTTTTTTCACATTCCATTTATAATTGGGATAGATTTTTTCTTGAGACTTTGTTCCTATGTCAATTTATATGATAATGGGAAAATGGTCTGAGCCGAGTGTATCTGAGCAAATATTTCAATTTAGATTGCCAACTATAGAAGCCGAACAAAAGGACAAATCAACTACTGACTTGGTATATCCCGGACGATCTATTTTGGTTGTTGCACCTTTATTTAATAATACATAGTTAAGATCATCAATGGCTCCCAATATTTGATTGCCGATAGGGTCATTTTTTGTCGAGCCCCAAGAGGTATTGTGGGCGTTGAAATCGCCCACCACCACAGCAGGGTAAGGAATTTGTGAAAATATACGTTGCCAGTCATTCATATTAGTTCGAATGTTGGGAGATCTGTACAGGGAAACAAAAGATGTTGTTCTGTCATTAATAACTACATTAATACCACAAATACATAACCCTTCATGACGGTTATTTGTAAAATGAAATTCCTGAAATGCGAATTTCTTTTTTATAAATATTGCTACACCAGCTTTACCATCTCTGTGATCATGTCGAATAATGTTGTAGCCACGAAAATTGAAAACCATATTTGGCTTAAACCAAGTTTCGCTAATCAACGCAATGTCTATATCTTGATCTGAAATAAATTTGCTAAGACTATTTTTGTTTGATACAATGGAACGTGCATTCCATTGTAAAATGTTTATTTTGTTGTTCATGTTAGCGAAAATAAGTTACAGATGAAAATTACTGACAATAATGTTACTCATTTCTTTCTTAAGAATATCAATATTAAAATTTTTTATATCATCTAGTGATTTAATGTTATTTAAAAATTGTATGAAATAAATTGTCACACTTTCGCATATCTGTATTCCTTGTTCCGAGTTAATCGTTCCAGAGGAGGAGGCTGCAAGAACTGGAGTTGATGGTCCAAATTTAAACGGAAACGTAGGAGTTTTTGGGCTAGCAGGAGCCGTCTTTCTTTTCTTATTATTATTCGAGTTAACATTGAGAGTGGTGGGCTGAGAAAAAATTGAATGTGATTTTTTGGGTTTTTCTCTGAACGAAGTTGCAGGCTGTGAGGATGATAGATGCATTATTCGGGACGATTGTCTTACTACTGTCTTTATGTACTGTTGGCGGATAATTAGTATCATAGTCATCATTTAATAATTTATATCGATTATTATTAAGGCATCCAGCAAAAAATGTTGCTTCTTGGAAAGTGCAATTATTATCAATCATTATTTTCTTGAGATTCTTTTGTTTTTCAAACATTGGGCAAATTTTAGAATTTGACTTGTGCTGATTATTCTTACAATGTATGCAATATATATCTCCAGGGTCGCAAATATGATCAGGATCTTTATTTTTGCCACAAGATATACATAAAGTTTGGGAACCTCTACATTGATCAGAAATATGGCCATATTCAAGGCATTTATAACATTGAGTGACCCTGCCGTGATAATTCTCGACAGGGAATACAACACTGTTAATTCTAATTTCCGATGGCAAAATATTGCCTTCAAATGTTACCACCACGCAATGCCTTTTTACCTGAAGGGAATTACCATCTGTTCTAATGTTTTTTGTCAAACGCCTAATGGCGATGGCTCGAGATGACGACTCGATGTTTTGCAACAGATAGTTGTCATCGAAAGATGTATCAACTGCTCTGATAAGACCATTTTTTTCCAACAAATGTTTGGGTATAAATGTTCTCAAATTTTCCGCAGTTAGATTTTTGTTTTTTACTAGATCATTAGCATCTTTTATAGTATTCAATTGTACTCTAATTCGATTTTTTCCAACACTTTTAATTTCCGGAATATTTCTTAGAGATAGTTGTTTGTGTAAAATATGACCTACCCTAAGCGGATGTAATCTACCAATGTTGCCTTAATTTATTTTCTCAATGAAAACATAAATTAGATTATTATTGTATTTATCTCTTTGGAGATTAAACAGTTTCATGCTGGAATTTTTTGCAGTATCAACAAGACAGGAACGTAACAAAATTCAGAGCGTAATAACAAATGAAAAACATAAAAAAATCCAAACATAATATAATGACAAGAAATAATAAATTAATGTGAAAATACAATAATTGTCCTATATGAGAGCCATTTTGGTGAAACTGAATAACTCCGTCATATACTCCTCGCGAAACAGACCTCCGTAGTTCGTCACGGTTCGATAATTTCTCTCTAGTTTTTACAGGCCCAGAGTACACTCGTTCTTTCGTACGGCCCCAGAGGTGAAAATTCATGAGCGTCAACTCGCGTGATCTGGGTAGCCACTTCCAAGGTCCCCATGGGCTAATTCACCTATCAACATCAAGGTCAATTGCTGGTGTACAGTTATAGTGGAATGTGCTGGAGCACCACCCACCTGATACAAACTGTTTGATCTGTCACGTGGAGGTAGAGCATTTAGGAAATCACTATCAAACCCTATGAGTATCTCCAGATATCTAGCCTCATTCAGATTCTCATCGCACACTTGATATTCCACTCTATTGTATATAATTAAACAAAAAACATTAAAACTCAAGTGGTTCTGGTGATTGTGTTCCCTAATGACGTGAATAATCTTGCGCCTAGTAGTGATTATTTCGGCGATTTATAATTTCTTGCCTGCTGAATTTCGATTCACCAGTTCACATAATCGTATGACCATGAGCTCGCAAAAGTCGACTCGTTTTGCTTCATCACCAAGATGTATTCCGTGAACAGTTAGCTCAGAATAGGATGCATTCTATGTCTTCTTGATATTCTGTAGATTGATGCTCTTGGAATAATCAAATCCAGCGCTGCTGCTGGAGTTGAACTCCGTGGATAAGCTTGAAAAAAATCAACACATTCACCTCGCTATCTTCATTATCAATTACTGGTTTTAGGTGTGTTCGAGTTGCCCTTGCGCTCCCTGCTACCATAAACAGAGCTTCAATTCTTGCGAATTTTCCGGGAGTCATTGTTGGTAGGTCTGGATATCGTTTGTTAAATAATCTGTATGTTGGTCTGACAGCTCGTCCAGATTCACCGTGCGTATAATAGAAATTTTACAAATCATTATTGCTGCGTTGAAAGACAACATTGGATACTATATTTTATGGTTCCAATTTTGAAACGTAGCTATAAGAATCATTCTGCCCCTTCAAATACATTCACAAAGTCAACATCAAAAATTCAAAACACGGTCATAGAATATGTCGAAATAATAAACGTAAAGCTTTGACGATCGGCAAGTGACAGTCAATATTAAGATAACTAGTCACAAAGAGAGAGAGAAAGATAAAGAGAGAGAGAGAGAGAGAGAGAACTGCTGTGTTTTTGTTTCGCTCAAGAAAGGGAACGGTAATTTTATGACTTATCGAACTTTTATCGGAGTTTGCAAGAAATGCAAAGAAAATTTCAGTGTGGAAATGGTACATTAGTGAGCTTCCAAGGAAACTCGGAATGTCCAGTGACATTATTTTCTAATGAACAAAACAAATGCAGATATACGAAATAATATCAAACTTTTCAACTTCGGAGAAAAAAGATGAAACAATGGTTCCGTTCCTTGTTTCATTCTAGTATTTTTCTTGGTGAAGATAGGTAGTAATGCTATTGCCCATTTGCAGAAAATATCTCACGCCATCTGTATCAAAATTACTAGTTTTCCGAACAAATAGAAGAGTGAAGTCAGGTTAAAATAGTTATACAATGGATTGGCAAGTTCGCGAGTGAAGTTTGCCAGCATTTTTTTATGTCACCTAACAGGAAGCTTGAATCTGTTTCTCATAAAGGAATAAAATTCAATGGAAAATTCTTCTTTCACAGTTCAGAAGATTGGATATTTTGCTGATTTTCTTCAATTTCTATCACGGTATTTTACAATGGAAAAACTATTGAGATCATTTTGTACTTACCTGTTGTCTGAATAAAGTACCAGCTTCCGACAAAGATTTCACTAATGCCATAGACTGTTGTAAGTGAACGTTGTCGTCAGCTGTCCCATGTACTAAATAGAACATTTTATCTTTTAGCGAGTGAGCTTTCTTGGATACATCAGCTTCATCGTAACCTTTGTAATTGTCAGTCACATTTGGAAGACCCATATAACGCTCGGTATATGCAGAATCTAGAATTGTTATAGTAGGTACCTATGAGAACATGTACATTTAGAATGAAGAAATATAGTGAAATACTGTTATGATTACTTCAAATCAGCGATTTGTTCAACATTCATACAGGATGATTCTAACTATATGCGACTAACTTAAAGGACTGATTTCGTGGGTTATTTTGATCATAACCTTCCATATGAACATAAATACAAAGCGGGATAGTGATAAGAATGCAGGATGTTAAGCTGAGAGTTTATTATCAAACGTAGGTACTAGGTAAATGAACCAAAACGAAAAAATAGTGATTGTTGAAAATGAGGCTTTCCAGAATGCCGCTGTTACTGCTTCACCCTGTATGTTAAACTGTCTGTTCTTCATTCATATTATTTTTATTATAATTATTTTAAGTTATGGATTTGTTAAAGCAACGTATATTTTCTTTCAATTGAGATATGCTATATATGTGTGGAGTGTTACCGGGAAGGTGACCGCGATGAATGACAGCGTTAAATATCTGTACTTACACAAAAAACAAATAAGTTAAAATATAAAACCTTCCAAGTATTTTATGGTTGCTGTAGTGTTCTCGTGGAATCGTCTCCTTATCTCATATTAATCCGATTACCTCTTATCTCTGTTGTTTTCAGAATTCAACGAAATATACAGCAATAATCCGTTCAACTTGGAATATCATATCGTCTGCTATATTAAGTTATAGTAGTGGAATAATTCTCAATAGCTTTATAGAGTAGCATTTTCGATATAATTCAGGTTTTTCCTATTTATTTGTAGCATATTCATATTATGATGCGCTCTAGCAATAAACTTAAACAATCTAAAGCCCTGCGTCAGCTTCAGATTGATCATGTTGAGGCGATGCTGGTACTGACTCAATCTGCTGTGACTGATCAAAGTTTACACATCAGATTTAAATTGCGCTATGATGTTTTGGAAGAAGTTTATGAAAAATTCCAAGAATTACAAACCACGGTAATTTCGTTGTTGTCAACGTTCGAAAATACTGATTTTGAAACTGAAAAGTTAATCAGAAATTCTATCAACGATAATTGTTTTACGATTGAAACAATTTATTTTCGACTATTTCCGCAGAGTAACATAGAACATGTTGTTCATTCAAATTCATCGCAAAATGTTAAACTACCAAAAATGTAGTTTGATATGTTTCATTCGCAAAAATACTACTTTGTCAGAAATTTAGAAGTTCCAATATCTATTGAGTTCTCTCTCTTCTCATGCCTTGTGGTGCATTCTGGAAGGTATCCCATTGAGTGCTCAAAATTATGAAATAGCTTTCAGATTTTCAATAGATTGTCAACGCACCAAAACTTACTACTGATTCAGTAGTCGGCCTTCGCAAATTACTTGAAATATTCTCTGAGGACTTAGCTGTTTCAAAAAATTTGAATTTTCCCACAGAACAGTGGGATTTCATAATGTTTTATCTATCATTGCAAAAATTAGATACACCGACTATTAGGCGTTTTGAATTACAACAATGTTCCACGGATGTTCCCTCATTTCATAATTGGTCAAATTTTCTATTTAATTAGTGCACTGCACTTGAATCTGCCGCTTTCTCTACTATTCCAAAACGCAATCTTGTCTCTCCTGCTCAGAAACCGAATTCGAATATATTTTCGCAAAATAAACGAAGCTCATCATTTATTGCTCAATCAAGCTCTAGTTATGATCAAGCCTCAATAACTTGTAATAATTGTAAATCTCACAATATTTATAAATGCCTCTCATTTCTTGGTAAATCTCCCGCTGATAGATTCCAAATTGTTAAAGAGAAAAGGTGGTGTACAAATTGTCTTCATTCGGGACATTTGATAAATTTCTGTTCTTCCAATTCAACTTGTCACATATGCCATGGAAAACATCACACTTTACTGCATTTCACACGCAACAGTTCGAATGGTTTTCCTAGCAAAATGGTCACTTCTTATTTGAATAATGTAAGCTCAATTAATACTGATCTAAATAATTTCACCACTCCTCCAACGAATCAAGTTCTTATTGATACCTTCCCTGCGCAATCTTCAGTATTACTTGCTACTGCGCAGGTTGAAATCAAAAATGCGTCAGGTGGTTATCACACCATCAGGGTTTTATTAGACAGTGGCTCACAAACAAATGTAATTACGCAACTATGTATGAATAAATTGGGACTTGAGACTCTGAATCAACTTTGTCTATTTTTGGTATTGGCGATAACTCTTCCACTTCCTCAAGTAGTGTTGTATGTACCATTCGACCAGTTGACAAAGTTAACCCCTCGTTCACATCTGATACTGTAGTGGTACCAACATTTTCTTCTCATTTGCCTTCGACGTATATACCCTCTGAGAATTGGAACCTAATGTCAAACATTCAACTAGCTGATCCTAAATTCAATACATCAGGTCCCATTGATTTGTTGCTTGGTGCTGACATATTTCCATTAATTTTAAAACAAGGTCGTTTGCAGGGAAATAGCTTTGAACCAACAGTTCTTGAGACAGTGTTTGGTTGGATACTGATGGGGAGAATTCAATATTCTCCTCCGATTGTGAACTCATTATATGTCACTCCGGATTTGACACTGGAATCTATACTCAAAGCATTCTGGGGGATTGAAGAAGTACCTACGATTCAACACCTTTCCCCAGACGAGCTGAAGTGTGAGCAATATTCCATTGAAAATTATTTTCGCGATGAGTCAGGTCGTTACATTGTAGCACTACCTTCCAGAGATTATGAGCCCTCATACTTTGGTGATACATATACCATGAGTTTACGTCGATTTCTGTCTTTAGAGAGGCGTCTTCTTCAATCACCTGCTCTTCATCAAAACTTTTGTGAATTTATGAACGATTGTGAAGATTCAGGTCACTTATCGGTTGTATCTTCAGCTCTTTTGTCAAAAAATGGTTATTATATTCCTCATCACTGTGTCTCGAATTCAAATTGTAGATCTATGAATATAAGAGTAGTCTATGATTCTTCAGCCAAAGTTCCTCGGCATGCATCCTTGAATGATACCCTACTAATAAGACCCAAATCACAAATGGATATTATCTCTATTTCGAACACACGAGTTTGTATTTACAACAGATATAATACAAATGTACCGCCAAATTTTGGTTCATCATCATAAGCATAGACATTTTCGAAGGATTCTTTGGAGATTTTCAATCACAGATCCTATAAAGGTGTACCAATTGAATTCTGTTACCTACGGGGTAGCTTCAGCACCTTGCGCCAGGAACACGTTGAAATAATTGTCCTTGGATGAGCATGATTATTTTCCCAGAACTTCAGAAATTTTATCATCTGACGTTTATGTTGATGATATTGTTTCTGGTGTAAACAATCTACATGAAGTGCAAGTACTTCAAACTTTTGAATTTAACCTATTATGGGTAATCTACCCTCTGTCTGAATCATACAAATCGAACCTTTTCAGTGTGTTGGTGTTGCCTACGGAGTTCCAATTTCCATGCAACTTTCTCAATCTCAAGGTGTCAAATCCCAAAAATCCTATATAGGTTTCTTTGTATGTTTTACAACAAAGGTTCTATATTTCTCTTCGGAATATCTTCTTGCAGCATTGCGAGGATTCATATCACGGAGGGGCCGTTTTAGTAAAATCTTCCGGGATTGTGGTACTAATTTCAAAGGTATATATCGAGAGCTCAATACATTTATGCGAAACGCTGCCGAGGTAGAGGTCATTCATTGGAGTTTCAATCCTCCCTATGCTCTTGATTTTGCTGGTCTGTGGGAATCCGGTATAAAATCTGTCAAATATCATTCACTCAGAGTACTCGGTGAACAAATGCTCACATACGGGGAGTTTTTAGTGTGATCGAATTAGCTTTTTGGAGTTTTTAATTCTGAGCTCGGAGAAAAAATTGCTTCAAGTAGATAATTATGATACAAATTGAAGGAACTAAAATCGAACATTTTTCAATAGTCGCAACAGGTCCGAAAAAAATGGTGAAGATAGCCAAAACAGGTTTTTCGCTTCGGACATCGTCGAATTGAGTTAAAAAGGAGAAAGTTTTTGATAACCTTATGCGCCGTAGGAAGACCGAAAAAATGAGCTGCGAATGAACCCGATTGGACAAGCGGTGGCCCCGCAAATTGCAAAAAACCATCGATTTTGCTCGAAATTTCAAATATTCATAACTCTTGTTTTTTTGAAGATTAATAGCTGAAATTTCCATGGGTAGTAGCTTTTATGCTCATCAAATACCACACATAATTTCAGCAAGATCATATGTATACTTTTTGCAAACCGCAGCTTAATGCAAAAAAAAGCACTTTTGTAAAATGACCCTAAAAAATTTGTGGTGTGTTAATGCGCTATTTTTACGAGATCATCTTCTTCAATAGTTAATGAACAACTTACCAAATTTCCAACCTCTTATCTTTTGTAAAAGTTGCTAAAACAGTTATTTTAAATAATGGTATTTCGTGCGCTTGGCTGTGTGGCGCGCGTGGAAAATAGAGCCGCCGCGCTAGCCAACGCAGTTACTACCGCACTCGGCTATCCGGGTTTTCGGGCCTATGGGTTCAAAATGCAAACGCTCGTAAAAAACAACAATATTTCAGGAACCCTTGCTCGAAACTCGATGTTTAATCCGTACTACCATTCAATAATATTGAGATTGCGCGTATTTTCAAACTTCTAGTAATGTCGGAAGTACTCTAAAAAATACATTGTGCTATTCGATCTATTCATTATTACTATTTATTCGCTATTTTAGAATGTTTATGGTATTTTTACATATGTTTTATTGTAATATATCAGATAACGATAAAAATTAATACAAAAAATTTGAAAAGTTACATTGATAAAACGTATTTAGTACATATTGTACTAAAAAATTGAATGTAATTAGTAATATACGAAATTGCTCTTACTTATAGCATGTAAAACATTACAAAATATTTTGTTATTCACTTCAGTTCCCGAGATATTGTTGTTTTTTTAGGAGCGTTTGCATTTTGAACCCATACGCTCGAAAACGCCGGATAGCCGAGTGCGGTAGAAACTGCGTTGGCTAGCGCGGCGGCTCTCCCTTCCACGCGGGACACACAGCCAAGCGCACGAAGTACCATTATTTAAAATAATTGTTTCAGCAACTTTTACAAAAGATAATAGATTGGAAATTTGGTAAGTTGTTCATTAAGTATTGAAAAAAATGATCTCGTAAAAAAAATAGAGCATTAACATACCACAACTTTTTTAGGGTCATTTTACAAAAGTACTTTTTTTTGCATTAAGCAGCGATTTGCAAAAAGTATACATTTGATCTTGCTGAAATTTGGTGTTGTACTTGGTGAGCACAAAAGCTACATGCCATGGAAATTTCAACTATTAATCTTCAAAAGAACAAGAGTTATGTATATTTGAAATTTCAAACAAAATCGCTGGTTTTTTGCAATTTGCGGGTTCACCGCTGGTTCAATCGGGTTAATTCGCAGCTCATTTTTTTCGTCTTCCTTCGGCGCATAAGGTTATCAAAAACTTTTCCTTTTCAACTCAATCCGACGATGTCCGACGTGAAAAACCTGTTTTGGCCATCTTCAGCATTTTTTTTGGACCTGTTGCGACGATTAAAAAATATTCGATTTTAGTTCCTTCAATTTGTATCATTATTTTGTACTCAAAGCAATTTTTTTCTCCGAACTCAGAATTATTCAAAAATTACCGCCATTTTTAGCTAATTCTATCATACTATTTATACTGTTTTGGTTCAGATAGAAGCTATTCTGAACTCTCGCCCACTGTCTCCTTGGATTAGTGATCCAAATGATATCTCAGCACTCACTCTTGATCATTTCTTGACTTTAGCTCCTCTGTCATCTTTTTATGATCCTGATCTCTCCCATCTTTCTCTCAAATAGATTGGCATCTTTATTGATTGATTATTTGAACACGTTACAACAACGTTAAAAATGGTACAACAATTACGCATCACCATTATCTCCTGGTATGATGGTTGCCATAAAAGAGAGGAAATACCGCCTTTACATTGGCGTTTAGCGCCAATCGAAAAAATTCATTGTGGAAAAGATAGGATTGCTAGAGTATGCACTGTTCGTACAACACAGGGTATTCTTCAAAGACCTGTGGTTAAATTATGTCCATTGCCCTTGCAATAGACATCGTTCATAAAATATTTCATATATTTCAGGTGCGCGGTTATGTTACTGCTTCACCCTGTATGTTGTACTGTCTGTTCTTCATACAGATTTGTTGAAGCAACGTATTTTTTCTTTCAATTGATATCGCGAGAGATGCTGTACATGTGTGGAGTGTTACTGGGAAGAAGTTGACCGCGATGATTGACGGAGAAGAGATTTCACTTCAGAACTCGCGTGGCGTGCATCTTTTGATTCTGGCTCTGCTGTAAACTTATAATTAGTGATCAACAATTATAACAAGTGTTTTTTCATCTATCCCTAGTAGTGGTTAGGCAAAGAAGTTCACCTGGGAAGGTGAGGTAAATCTCCTTCTCCAGCATTCGTATAAATTGTCTCAAATCAACAAAGGTCCTTCGAATAATTTCAAACCTTCAATCAGTAACAGCCGCGTATGTTTTGAATTGTCTTACATGCTGCAACAAAGCTACTTTTATGTTCAATAACAGAGAGGTCATATGAACTATCGAATCAAGGTTACCTCAGAGAAAAAATCTGAAGTTTTTAGATTCAGAGACCGATTCCGATATAACCTGTGCAGAAACTCGATAGCAATTGAACTAAACGTGATAGAATAATCATCGTGCATGAAATACATTGACACCAGAAATTTTTCAAAAATAGTTTCCTACTTCATCGGCAAAAAATTTTGAACTATCAAGTGATCTCTTCCGGCACACACATTATAGAGAATTATTGGTGTTGATGACGGACATCATATGTGACTATTATGGTAATTAAATTCTGGAGAATTTATGATTTTGTCGGCGTAGAATGTTTATGCAAAACCTGATAATTTCGTGCTGCTTCATTTTCCATTTATTAACACGAAGCCAATCTTTGAGGGAAATCGCCAGACTAAAGGGAAATCGCCAGACTAACGTGCGTATATTTGCCATTGTTAAATTTGATAAGGATACAATTGTTGATTCCTCAATATTCACCATACTGTATGCTGATTTATGATTAAGGTATAATTAATTTTTCTGGTGCTTGTAGTAAGATGTATCTCGATGTCAATTAGTATCATTTCTTCCAATTGTAGAGTGCTAGTGCGGCGGCCCCTTTAGCAGTCATGTTTTGAAAATGGCCAGTTTCACTAAGATGTTGATGAAGACCGGCAAATATCGAATAATACGCGATTACACGGTTCCGGTATCGTTTTTCATGAATATGACCATTGGCAAGACCGTATACAAAATACATATTGCGCCACTCGAAATGTGTGTATTTGATTGGAATATTGTTTCTTCTATCATTTGATGAAGTTTTTGAAACAATGTTGATCAACTTTTGAGCTTTGAAGATTAACTTCTAACACTGGATGTTAGATATACTGGTGACGATGTTATCATGCTGTCGAAACATTCCATCCATACATTGAAGTCTGGAATCTTAACTTGTTCTTAATTATTTCAAGAATCTTCCTTCAATAATCCATTTAAAGAACCTAGCTTACGCAACGAGGTCGCCAAAATATGCAGAATAAGGTAGTTTCACCGTGTATTTCATTAGTCTCACCTGAATTAGAGCTTAAAATAAACTTCTATCAATTAGAATGAGAAGATATACTAGTAGTACAGTTTCAAAACAATTTTCTAGGATCAGAAACAGAAAGAAATAAAGGTGAACATACAGTATTACGAATGATTTTGTGAATTCATCCAAAGATTTCTATGTGACGCTTGACAATTTTTGAGCATATACTCATCCGTAAATAAATAGAATCATCGAATCAGGCTTCTTGAGCTGTGTGATGAAATAGAAAATGAACACAGTACCAGAATCCCGTGAGTAATATCAACAGATGACCAGTTGGCGACATATTGAGGAATAGCTAGAGAATACATGACCTTGATGACCAGGTACCATCTAATGGGAGCTTAGTATTCAGCTGGTTTGAAATAGAGGAGGAACAAAAATCACATATTTGGGAAATATTGCTCATTTTGATATGTGCACCCTTGTTTTGACAAAATTAGTTCCTAATTTCAAGCATGTATGAGCAAATAGGGTATATCCATAGGACCAAAGCAAAAGAACATCGGAACATCAGCTCATCATCTTCTCATAATATCTTTTGGAATGTTTGTGTATACTTTTTTTTCCACCGACTTTCGAAGAGCTGACGATTAACTGAATTAGACATGATTCAACCAAACTGCAACGCGCAGATGGCGAAGGATAGTAGTTAGTTCAAGTTGGAGTGTGCAATGTTTGATGAGCCGGTTACCTTCTATTTCTTCAACTTTCGACTCATTATGTCAAGCTCATGATTAATTGACAATTCCGTCTGTCCGTAACATTTGTTTTTTGAACTTTTTGCTCTTGGAAATGGTTGGATTGGAGACTAGATTTGGGAAACTACATGCTAACGTGGAATCAGAAATATAATTACCATAAAGTTTCCAATTAACAACTGGTGCAACAGCTATTGCACAGTGGAAAACACCTTTGGGACTGGCCAATGCCAGAGCAGCGACGAATCCTCCATAACTCCATCCCCATACAGCTACCCTTCTTTTGTCGATGAAATGTAAGGTATCTCTCAGATATCTGCAAGAAACAATGGACAGTTGGTATCATTCTTAGACAAATTACACCTTATTCTAATTTTGCTGCGTGCTTCAGCGATTAAACATTAGAGCTGAATATTGGGTAGAACTTGAATCCGTATTATAATTCTATCGCGAGATTTTCCAATGTGTATTTCTTGCTTCACTTTGACTACACTAGGAAAAAACCTGTACTGTTGGAAAAACATCATGTGAGCCAGCGATGGAATGACGGAAGAGGAGATCAGCATTAAAATTTGTCTCGAAAGTTAAGAGGTTATAAGCATAAGGAAAGAACTGGAAAGTTTCACAACTTCGCCGTTCGATATAATAATGAAGCCTGGTAAGAGGAAGTCCTGCAGGTCTCCAGTTTGACAATGAAAGGGACCATAAAATATCTACAGAAGAAGGGAGAGATCGCACACATCAATTAGATCAATAACTCTTTTCTAGATAGAATTTGCGAGCTTCGGCGTATGTTTGGGAGCTGAACTCCAAACATGTGAACTGTACTCTAGTACAGGTCAAATCTTGTGCTTTGTAGGTCATGAGGACCGTTGGGATTTTCAGCAGCTTTTGGCACGGAATGGAAAACAGAGTTTTTGTGGAGTGGTTTTCGCTGTAAACCTCACAAGATCATTTCATGACAGGGTGCTGTTGGTGGCGATACCGATCATGGATACGGAACTCTCCAATGGAATGATTGTACCTGACGTCATCATCTTTAGGATTTTGGGATCCGCCTACCCTGAGAAAACACAAGCTTGAATTTTAGTTGCATTGAACTCTAATAATTGAAGTTTATTACAACCATGATCCATCTAATAGATTATAAGATCATAATCGTTGCCAAATCTTCGTTAGTTGAGTCAACCTGTTTCTACCTTGATCCTTTGGCTTCAATGGATGATGTTAGAAGTCAATGGACGAAGTTTTTGGTTCTCCAGATTCCGGTCTTATCATGAGCTCGTCAGTGGGACGAGACAGGTGTGAAGTCAATGATCAACCATTTTAGGCAGATAACTACCACTTTCGAAAATGTTTGACGAACCTACGTTTTCTAACACCTACTGCCGAAAAGCAGATGTTCCACTGAGAGTGTAATTCACAATTCCACGCATTGATAATTTAATTTTCGCGAATCAAAGAATCTACAAGCAAACAGTTTAATATACTACCGATTACTAAGCAGAAATCAGTAGAACACCCGTATTCCTAGGGATGAAACTGTGAAATACAAGATCTTCTGGTTTCAATCGAGACATTTTTTGCTATATATTCTTTTTTTTTGGAAATACATCGACTTTTACCGTAATATTATTATTAGCGGTTGAATTAATTATTCTGTTTGAACCTTTCAAATATGATGGTTCAATCACTACTGACCTCAAAATACTTCCTAAAAGGAAATGTATAGTTATTTCAACAAAAATTTCAAGCACGAAAAATACTTACTCCGTTACTTCCAATTGATCAGCCACTTCAATTGATCCCAACTTATAGTATACTTTATGAAGTAGTTGATGCCCCTGACCTCCAGATCCTCTACCATCTATCTGAGCAACTATTATATCTTTCTGTCCTGTTAAGTAGGTGTTCCAATCAATTCTCCAACGTTCTGTGACTAGTTGACTTCCTGGACCTCCATAGACTTGAACAATCAGCGGGTATCTCGTGATTTCATCCTCTCTGAGACCTGGGGGTAGATGCAATCTTACATGGGCCTGATAACCACCCGATATCAATACGGGAAAAGTTTTTATTTGAGGCATAGCCATTTTTAGTAGCCTTTCTCTGAGCTGAGTATTATTTTGCAAACATAGTAGATGCTTTGGTTTCGGCATATTAGTTTTGTACAAACTGCTACTAGGAACATTTGGACCTAGACATTCTAAAACAAAATAAGTTGCTTGAGGGCTGAATATAACGTTATGATATAAGCAAGAAGGCTCCGCTATATGGATTTTTTGTTTTTTAATCCTGCGTCTTCGTGGCATTGATGTTGTGAGAATTGCGGTGTCATCGTCTTCATCCCATTGCTTCATCTTAGACATGTAGGTATCATCCAGAGTGAAATATGGTGGACTTGTTGGGGGTGGTTCAGTTATGCATGTCAAACAAACTGGTGGGGGAAGTGTTGCTCCTGTCCGTGGAGGAACAGAAGTAACTCTGTAGAGATGTTGCTCACCGGGTTTGTTTCTTGGTATTCCAAGGAAATAACTGTAACATATAATATTCATCAACTTCTATGAATCATTCATATTTACCTCTATCTTCGGTCTCAATCGGTTTCAGAGTTTTCAGAAATATTTCCGAATATTTGGAATTTCGATTTCTGATTTTCGATTTACACCACATTCATTTTTACGAAGATCTATTTCCAGGTGTTCATTCAATTGGAATCCTATTTATGAAATCGAGTATCAATAATATGTTTTGAAAATAGTCTCATTGAGTTCAAAATTGCAATCAACAATCATAAAATAAATGCAGAGATAGTTCGCTTTCACTCAATATATACATTTTAGTTTTTTATTCTTATAATGGAATATCACAATATGACGGAGACTCAATTACATATAAATTTTTGGGGAATATGCTTATTATTTTCATCTTCACGTACGTTTCGGTCTCACGACCATCTTCAGAAGACGTATCAATGTCTAAAACGGGATTTCTTAAAGCTAATAGTATCAGCACAAAGCGTCCTTTTCGCACCAATTTCAGTTAAAATTGTCCACGTCGCCGAAACGAACAGAATCACGAGTAATCGAAATTGTAACACATTAATGTTTTAAATATATGAATATGTATCAAGAATCCATAGCTTAGCAAATTTTCTTAAAAAATTCGAAGTCTTTCCAATCAATGTTTGGATACGACTGAAACCAAAAAATATAACACTGAAATATCCACTTTCGAGCCAGATGTTGAAGATTTATGAGGTATTAGAAAAAAATTCTCAAGCCTTATTAGAAATATTGCTATTTATGCATTCCATCCAAAATATACTTTCAACATTATAAAAGACGCATGTAGGAATTTGCAAGGGTTTTAATTAATTAAATTAGTATGAATATGGCATAATTAAACGTCTACTCTATGATTTACAGTTTTGGAGTCACGTTTTATGTGAATCATCTCCAAAATAGATATTATAATTGGTTTCTTTAGTTCTGGTAGACTTAAATAATTAGGTGATATTCAAACTCCCAGGATGCGGCATCATTGGAAAGAGCTATTGGAATGTTTTCAAATTTTTCTGCAGGTATTCCTCGTTTTTCTCAGAAAATAGTAATCTCTCTGACATTCTGGAAATTTCCGCATGTTGCATTGGACTGCGAGTAAGAATTTGCCGTTCGCACTTGAAGACATGAGGCATGTGACTGCTTCCTCTTGAGTATGTGCTTATATCCCAGGAGCCCGGGAGCCCGCATAACTTTTCGTTTCTACATTCATTCATGGATGGTTTATTTTTTTCTATTGTCATAATATAGCTCATCATCAAAATGAACTCCTGCCAACTAATTATGTTTAAAAAAAAAGTGAAAAGGTTTTAAATATTTAAAGTTGAAACTCTGTCCATTGTCTTGAGGACATTCCATTTAGATGTTAAATAATTCCGTGCCATTTCTATCGTAGACCAATGTACTCCTGTCATGGACATAATTATGTTTAACATACAATTCAATTGACACAAATGCGAGAGGTACTGGCGTAACTCCATAGCGCAATGTAGCTATTTACGCCAGTTTGTGAGATAGGTGACAATATATTACTAGATTCGCCATTTCGCTTTTTTCTAAGGATTCTTATTGAACTAAATGAAATTATGTAGGTAGTTTTTAAGAATTTAGAATCTTGTGGCCTCTCTTCGTTACTTCTTCAATCTACTGTTTCATTACATGACTCATGACAAAAAAAAAACAAGACCAGACTCGAATCATTGTAAAAGAAGTCACAGAATATAGAATTAATAATGAAGACATGCCTTTATTATATTTTTTTAAAAACCGGCCAGAAATTAGTACTTTCCGGTTTATTTTGAGGTCAGAAAATCTCATTTTGTCGGACCGAGCCAGAAAATTATTGTGATAGTCCTGTAAAAGCTTTTACCGGACTCATTTTTATTTACTTTCCGGCCTATCTAATGAAAAAAATAATAAAATAGTTAGTCTAAGATAGCGGTCAATTGGTTTCTATAGTAACCGAGTTTTGTATTATTTAAAACTATAAAATAACTTGACATATTTTGACGTTTAGTTGAAAACGTGACATTTATTATAAAATGGATATTCAAAATGATTGTGAATTAATGGAAGATGAAATTATACCAGATGAATTGTTAAGGCGGCCACCCAAGCAACGTTTGATTTATTACCGTCGAAGTCCCGGATACGATATGA
Organism: Endomychus coccineus; assembly: GCA_958510875.1. NCBI lineage: Eukaryota > Metazoa > Arthropoda > Insecta > Coleoptera > Endomychidae > Endomychus > Endomychus coccineus. The sequence goes on along the minus strand of OY294068.1, from coordinate 85,924,388 downwards.
ACAAACATACCAAATTTTTGAAAAGTTAATTAATAAAGAGTTCTTGTTATAAAAATATAAACTGAATAATATGAAGTTTATGGTACAACAATGTCTGTTTTAAAAAAAATATTGTACGTAATACGTCCCAAAAGTGCAAAAGACCACTTTCGGAACTTGTTACGTAAACTACTATTACTATACATTTTAGTGACCTCATACTTTTTCAGAAATAGTATTGTTTATTAAACAAAGTTGATACATTCGTTAAAAAATAATTTCAATTTATTTTAAAAAACTTTTATACTTTATAGACACGAATCGTAATCAAATTTTGCACAAAAGCGAACAATTCTTCTACGTAAGAATCTTCATTATCGCTGCAATCACTCGCACGTTCCTGATGATTGTTGTCACTCTCGTTTTCCTCATCATTTTCAAATTAGAGTCTAAAAATAAATTATAAATTATTTAGAAATTTTTAGCAGCTTGTTTGTTTCTCTAACTTACCCTTGGAGAGTGTGGGGAAAAGTTAACCTTCATAGCTGATTTCAGCAGCATCTTCAATTATTACGTCACCGAAAGAAGCTGGTAATTGATCGATCGCCCTCAATCCATCGTAGTAAGTTGCGACAATAAATTCTGAGGGCAGTTTATATATGTAGTGTTTGTTGCGTCTCCTTCGAATTGCGTATGGGAAGAAGGTGAAGACAAATTTGAATTACGATGGTTTGAGAGCTATCAATTACCAGCTTCTGTCGGTGACGTGATAATTGAAGATGTTGCTGAAATCATCGATAAAGGTAATACTCATTAACATTTTCTCATACTCTCATAGGGTTATTTATAGAAAAAAAAAGTTGCTATTAATTTATAAATTATTTATAATTTATTTTCAGACTCTAATTTGGAAAATGAAAACGGAAGTGACAACAAACATGAGGATTGTAATTGCAGCGATAATAAAGATTCTGACTTGGAAGAATTGTTCGCCTTTGAGCAAATATTTATTTGATTCATGTCTATAAAGTATAAACTTTTCTTTCAATAAATTGAAATTAATTTTCTACGAATGTATCAACTTCCTTCTATGAGCAATACTATTTCTAGGAAAGGATGAGGTTACTAAAATTTATAGTAAAATATAATGAAAGCATGCTTTCATTATTGATTCTATATTCTGTTTCTTATTTTACAAAGATTCGTACTTGGTCTTGTTGCGACAATTTTGTTCCTGCCAAAGCTATTTCCCGTTGAATGACTGACAGGATCAGTTTTTTCATTATCTTAATTGTTACTGTAATCGCAAAAAAAAATCAGCTATAAGCATTTGTGTCAATTGAATTTTATTTTGAACATAATTATGTCCATGACAGTAGTACATTGGTCTACAAAAGAGAAGACAGGAAATTATTTTACATCCTAATGAAATGTCCTTAAAACAATAGACAAATTCAAATATTTGAAATAGTTCCACTTTTTTTTTAACATAATTAAAATTCTGTCGCCTCCCGGTGTTCCGCTAATGCGCTGGCAGGAGTCGATTTCATGTAACTATAGCTTTGATATAACACACACAAAAAAAATTGTTATACATTTCTCACAAAAATGAGTAATACTGACTCCCGGGCTATTAGTTAGGTCCTCGATTTAATGAACATGGAGGAAAACTATTCAAAGCTTTCGAGCGTTTGAGCCTGTATTTCGAAGGTCCGATAAAATATTATTCGCAAAACCATCATATTTCAACTCTGGTTTTGGTCATATTATGTTTTTATCCACATTTGCATTCTCTCACGTAGCTCAAAGAACCCACTGATAGATGGGATACTCTAATTATCTATCTCATATCAATACAATTGTGTAATGCCACATCAAGGTAGTGGCAGCAATATAAAATTAGTAATGAGAATGTTACAAAGTGGAAAGATCTGAAACAATTTTTGAAGAAAGGGCTCCTATGCTTGAAACCTTTGAAGTAAAAAAAAACCTCTTTTTGCATATCAAGGGAAATCAAGAAACGGATCGTGCATTTATGAATAACATTATAAAGTTTCATATTTCAAACTTCAAGTCTGACTATTGTAATACAGAGCACCAATTATGCAACAACATTTCTATAAGTAATATATGTATGTTTGCTAAAAAATCATGATTATGCATGAAGTGACTAAAGGGTTGCCTTTTCGAAAAAGTGTATCGATTTGGTCCTTGCAAACGATGTCTTAGGCGTCATAGTACTCTATTGCATTTTGATGCTACAGCTCAATCGAGTCAAACTAATACTAACGTAACTGAGTCAAAAACAGACTTATCATCAATGGCAATTAAGACGTGCCAAGTGCTTCTCTCTACGGCATATATTGAAGTTCTAGACAAATTAAAAATCGTTCATGAAGCACGGGCTTTGATGGATTGCGGTAGTCAATCAAGTTTCATCAAAGCGAGATTTTTATAAAAGTTACACGTTCACAAAACAATTAACAATATCACCAAATCTGGTCTGAATCAGGCGGTTTCTGATATACAATATAAAAGCGATTTGCATGTTCGCTCAAAATATATCTTGTACCCTCCCAAATATAAAGTTAAATAGAGATTTCCTAGAAATTTCTAAAAATATTAACCTGGTCGATCCTGAATTCAACAACCCTGGAAATATTGATATTTTGATTAGTGCAGATCTATTCTGGAAATGTGTCGGTAAAATAGGCTTAGACGGAAACAAATGGGGATCAATTTCCAAACATAAAATGTTAAATGTCACAGGTGTAAATTTTGATTTACAGGATCAATTGTACAAATTCTGGGAAATTGAGGAGTGTGCGATTATTAAGAGATTTTCTAATGAAGAAATTTTAATCAATTTGTTGTAATTGAAGTGCTTCGAACTATGAAATGAATTGAATGGAACTTAAGATAGCTTAGATCAGCAGTTTCTTTCTTTAACATATTGATTTAACCAATTGAATGTATTTATATGAACAGTCGTTGATATACAGTTGGATTGGAATCTTCTTTCAATCCGTTCCTTCCACGAAAAGTATTTACGTATGATTCGAATATGAAGGTTATAAACTCCAGGCACTAGGGGCTAGATAACATGGCGATTCTGTTCAAGAACGAAATGGAAATTCTTGTGTGAAGAGTGGTCGAGGAAAAGCAACAACGAGAAATTCATCATCTTGGCAAGATCGCCATGCGATCTCGCCCCCAGTGGCTGTAGTTTATAACCCTTATATTAGATTCATACTTGAATACTTATCATCCTTAAAGGAATTTATCACAGCGTGATTACGATTTGGAAGTATTAGGTTCGTAGTGACATGGTTGGCAATTGAGTGGTGCTGGATATCGCAATAGTTATGGTTAGTATGGGAATGGTTACAAAGAGGACCGATGTCTGAATAGGCCAAGCTGAAGGAGTTACGTCAACTGTGGAAAGAAATGAGATTGAATGGGTGTACATTCAAAGGTCCATACCCAGTGATAGAAGATGAGGACTCAAGCGTGTTAGTGCAGATAGAAAATGAGTTAGTGGAAGTGCATAAAGATAGGGTAAAATTAAACATTAGCAGTTAAGAGTAATTCATTTGTAATAGGAAAAGAAAAAAAAACAATTTTGTGCACCCATTCATTTTTTTTCTCTCCTTAGGGGAAATATTTAGTATAAGTAGTTCAGAATGATGATATGAAATAGATTAGTATGTATATTAATCAATCAATGTGATGTAATTGAAGAGCTTCGAATTATGAATTGAACTGAATGAACTTTAGATATCTTAGATCAGCAGTTTATTTCTTTAACATATTAATTTACCTATGTTAAGGACTACCTTCTTATAAGTGGACTGTCTTTCTTTCTTTGATGAACATTGGTTCCATATAAAAATACTTGATGTTTCTATTTTATTCTCGAACTCAATATCAATATATAAACAAACTTGTTTCATCTCCTTGGTTACATAACAACAACTCCCTGTCCTGCTATCTATTAGAAACTATATCAAGCCAATGCTGCCACGGTTGCAATTAAAAAACAGTGAGACAAACTACATACTAATAAAAACCAGCATTAGACCTAAACATTCCCGCCGCCTTGACAAGTGTGAACACAACAGAATATAAATGAAATCATTCTTTCTGTACATCATCGTAAATTGGTAAAACACAAATCTTTGACACCGCACGTTTCAATATTTTTCCTTTCACACATATGCTCACAACACGAGTCACTTTGTCGAGACCAGTATGAAGATCGGAGATTCTTCCCATAGGTCATTGTAATGGTGATGAGTTGTCCTCCTTCATGATGACCAAAGATCCAATTATCAATAGGTTCCGACTATTTTTTCTCCATTTCACCTGGGTTTGTGATTCGGTTAAGTACTCTTTATGCCACCTTTTCCAAAAGTGTTGAATTAGGCGTTGCAAAAATTGAGATTTATTCAGTCGATTATCAGGAATATCTTCTGAATAGTGTTTTGGAAGTGATGCGAGTGACTTGCCCATAAGAAAATGACTTGGTGTCAGAGGCGTAGGATCGTCAGGATTGGATGTTGAAGCACATATTGGACGGGAGTTTAAAATACCTTCTATTTGAACTACTACAGTGTTGAAATCTTCAAATGCTGAATGACTATTACCTATTACCCTTTTAATATGAAATTTCATGCTTTTTACTCCTGCTTCCCAAATTGAGCCAAAATTAGGCGAACGACTAGGTATGAAATTCCATTGAATATTATCATCTAATAGAGAATTTGAAATTTTACTTGAGTTTGCTACTAGAAATTCCGATATTTCTTTCAAATAATTATTAGCTCCTATGAAGTTGAGACCGTTATCAGTCGTGATTGTAGAAGGTTTACCTCTTCTAGCAATGAAGCGTCGCAAAGCTGCCAAAAAACCTTCTGTGGTTAAATCAGAAACGACCTCCAAATGGATAGCCTTTGTGCTTGAGGAAATCATTAAACACACGTACGTTTTCGTTAATTTTGCACCGCGAGTTCTTCTGTCCCTTGTTAAAGAAGGTCCAGCAAAATCAATACCTGTATTAAAAAATGGTATATATTGATTTACTCTAGAGTACTGGGTAAATTGCCCATTATGTACTTAATTGGTACGGGCTTTGCTCTGAAGCATTGAATGCATTTTCTTACAATACCTTTCCAGAAATTGCGACCATTAATTTGCCTGAATCTTTCGCGAAATGAACTCAACACAGAAGGGAAGAAGCACAATGTAATAAACGGTTATGCTTTTTTCGACAATCAATTTTGTCAACGCATGATTTTGAGGTGACCATCAATATAAATGTCGTGTTTTATCACTCTACTTGCTACAGGAAATGATTCTTCTGAGTCCTTGTCTAATTGGTTTGAGCATGTCACTGCGAGAAAAGGAGCCGACGATGTCTCATAAGTTACCGTATTTGATTAAAAAGTCTTAATGGAATCTTCTGGATCTGACCTCCAAAAGATTCTTTGAAAATCGCGCTGATCAGGATTAACTTCCACTTGTCTGTACATCTTAGATATATCGGCTGTCATTACATTATTGTGAGTTCTAAATCTTTTAATAATAGCATCAGATTGGATAATAGGACCGCAATACTGTACATCGCTTAATGATATTTATTGTCACATTTCATACTAACATAAAAAACGACGCATACCTTGGTTGTAGTGGATGAAGATTTGACTACCACATGATGTGGGATATAATAACATAATTGATCTTTAGAATCCCCATTCTCATCAACAATTTCCGACATATGATTCGATAAAATGTATTCTTCCATAAATTGTATGTATTCCTTGCGTAAATCTGATGATTCAAAAAGTCACTTTCCTGGTTTATAGAAACGCTCTAACGCTTGTTGCCCTGAATTGCCTAAGTTGACATAATTACTTTTTAGAGGTAGTGACACTTGAAACCTACCATTTTGAGTCTGATATAAGTATTAACAGAGTGATTTGTACAAAATTGTTCTGAATTACGTTGTGAACCACTGCCAAGTAAAGCTCGACACTTGTAGCGAACACCCTGTAAATTGGATACTTCAACAACAGCTGTTGATAAAAGTACTTGAGCCGATGACATACTTGTCGCGGTAACACCTGTACTTCTTTTTGGTGTTGCACTAGTGTCGCTTGTTAAATACACCAAAATGTTTTTTACCGCATGTACGTCAACTTGATGTGGTACATTCTGGCGATAGATGTCCTGGACGAAAACTATTTAAACATAATCTACGTTCTTTAATTTCTTCAATTCTTAATCGAGAGTTTTAAGAATTCCTCACATTTATAAATGGTGTGAACATTTAAAAAAAAATAGCAAGCAATACTATTATTGACCACGGTCTGGGAAGTCGAGGCTGTTTCCTATGTGAGAAGTGAGTCCGCTAAGAGTCAACTGCCGCGTAGTACCAACGGATGGCGCAGTAGTCGAAGAATGATCTCTGACACGTATCTGACCGTGTTCTCTGGCAACTGTCATTTTGACTTGTAAACACAAGGAATACCAGCGTTGTTAGAAAAAAATGACAAAACCGTGCATTGTGCCGGAATGCAAAATGGGGTACAAAAGGGTAGAGTAAAAAACTTCTGTTTTCAAAGTGCCGAAAGATGCGGAAATGCGAAAAAAGTGGATGCTGGCGATTCCGGAAAGAAATCGTTTTAACGAGAGGTCTTTTATGTGTGCGAAAAAGGGGAAGTTATTTCTAAGTTGAATAATACATTTTGACAAGAGTAACAGTTCTATTCCTCTCTCAGATCAGAATAGTGAATATTGCGTTACGAGAAACACTATTTTACTTAATAATGTGATTGTTACTTCGATTCAAGCGCTAGCTGGTGGCTAAGCGAGGGACAACGAGTTTGGCGGCATGTAAGAGACTCATGTCAAACAATAGAGTTCCCAGACCTGTATGTACGACCGTGATATTGACAAATGCATAAGTAGATTGTTTGTTTTTCGATTTATATCGATGCATTTGTTTATCGTTGGTAGCATAATTATTATTGGTTTTATTTACTTCAAGTTTCTCAAGAATCTCGCATCGTAATTTCAGAAATTTGTTTAAATCTGTCATATCTGGATATTTATTATGATACTCAAAAGATTCCCATTCTCGTCGTGCAGTAGAATCTAATTTATTTGCTATAATATAAATAATCAGCGGGTCCCAATGCTTAGTAGGTGGTAAAACGATATTGAACGAGATAATTTTCCCTTGATATTGCCTCGCATCGCTTTTGCTTTCTTGAATTCTTCCGACATTGTTATGAGTAGTATAAAAAGAAAGCATTTTACTGTAAAGGGCTTACTTGAATACAAGAAACAGTGTGTTATTGTCTGTGTTGACGCTGGACCGCTTGACCTTGGTGTCTAAGCAATTAAATTCCTTGCTTGTTGTTTTCATAGACTGATGAAATAATAAATTGACAACTCACAGACTGGCACGTTTCACATTTGATGGTGTTGTTATTGACTTGAGTTCGCAACCAACTTCTTGTATATCCGGCTTGAAGGACCAAAATGTTAAGAACTACCTTCTTTTAAGTGGACTGTATTTTTTTCTTTGATGGTCATTGGTTCCATATAAAAAATTCTTGACGTTTTTATTTTATTCTCGAACTCAATATCAATATATAAACAAACTTGTTTCATCTCCTTGGTTACATAACAACAACTTCGTGTCCTGTTATCTATTAGAAACTATATCAAGCTAATGCTGCCACGGTTGCAAATAAAAAACAGTGTGACAAACTACATACTAATAAAAACCGGCATTAGGACTAAACAAACTGATTGAATGTATTTATATAAACAGTCATTAATATAAATTTAAATTGGAACCATCTTTCAATCCGTTCCTCCCACGAAAACTATCTAAGAATGAATCTAATATAAGGTCTATAAACTGCAGTCACTAGGGGCTAGATCACAACGAAATTTAGAGTGTGTTTGATGAGTCTCCACTCACGATAAATAAATATTCTTCTTGACGATTTACAAATGGTTGGGTCGACGTTACAAGATGATCTTTTTGCAATAATTCTTCGATTCAGATCTCACGTATATGTGTTGTCAGCTGACATTGCAAAAACACATCGTCAAGTACTTGTCAATCCAGAGCAGCGTTCATTTCAACGCATCTTATGGAGATAATGATTTTTGGAACCCTTAAAAGCGTACAATCCCAATACTGTCACATATGTTCTAGCATCAGCTTCATATCTTGCAATACGATGTTTGTTTGAGTTGGTTACATTAAAGTTGCCGCATATTGCCAATATAATAAGACATGATTTTTATATGGATGACTTATTCTTAGAGGAAGTCTTCAATATTTGAAAAAGTTTTCAGAGTTTAAAGACAAGGATGTTTCGAACTCAAGGAATGGATTTGTGATGAACCTAGTATCCTAAATAGTGTTCCGAAATAAGATTTATCACATAGCATCCCCAATTTTGATACGGATGAAAAGACAAAAACGTTTGGATTATCGTATTCATGATAAGCTCATGTTCAAAATTGATGAATATTAGTTGATAAAAGGGCTGGCAGTGTCACCCTATAATATCGGTACAAGGGTTCCTTCTTTGGCTTGCAAAGAACGCCATATCTTATCAGTTAACAGGTTCGGTGCTGGGTTATGGTAGAAGTTTCATATGGAACGTATACATGGGGGCAGATGGTTGGAATCACAACACTGGGTACGCAATGTGATGTAAGGTTTCAATGTTCACTACACGGTAATTTCTAATACTAACTCAGACTTTATTGAACTGACTGATCTTAATGCACTTAATGAACTTCATCAGCGTTATCAACTTGATCAACTCATTACTATCATCTGATATACTTAAATATCTATTCTCAAGGGAGACGCCTTGCCACTATCCGAATAGTTCAGCGAAGGTTGACTTACGTGCCGGCATAGACACTCATGTTATGTACACACGGTTAGAACCTTGTCGACTCATCATTTGATATGCTATATGATGAAATAACAAATATGTTGTATGTTCATATTCAATAAACATTATTATGACATAAGGAAATAGTATCTTGTGAGTTATATAATAATCCCCATTCAATATTACTGCCTGTAGTAGCAAAAACATATTCAGTATCAGTTGAAATATAATATGGTCGGTGAAGTGATAGTATCTTTATGTAGTAGTTTTGTATTATTGGTGGTATTAAAATTACTACAGCCCGCGACCCCTTTCCACTATTAACACCTTGCTTATATTTCGTTTCAAGAAATTTTCCAGTTCCAGTCAACACACTTTCGAAGTCTGGTGAGGTACTTCTACATTCGTTGTTATAATCTTTAATCTTCAAAAACTGAATGTCTTCAATGTGCCTTCTGTTAAAACCTAATAGCGTAGCTGAGGTATTTTGTCCTAATAAGATGTAAGTGAGTCACAATCGTCTACAATTTAAATATTTATTTGGATGTTACTGACTAAGGGTAACAGTAGGCATCTCTTCCACCTTTTTTTTTTGTAAATCTTCATGCGCCAAAGGAGGTATTCCTGTACTCCTCCGCAATTTAACTAACGTTTTGAACTGTTCTATGTTTATAGCCAAGCTCGAACATTTGTTGTCGATTTACATCTTAAACCATCATTTTTTTTTAGATTGGATGTTTGGGTTCATCATATGTATCTAGGTGCATTGCTAAACTCGCCGAGGATTTAAATGTCTTTCTGGATCATACCCCACAATGTGTATTGTAGCTGGGTCGACTGTGTCAAAATTTTTGCAGTTATGGAGCTTTTTACAGGTGACGTCTCTCTTATTCATTATTCCATGCTAACAAATGACTGATCGACAAACTTTTTGGTAACTGCACCTGTATGTAATTCGCTACGTTTTATGCTTTTTCGTGCCAAAGTACCAAAATGTGCGATAAATGCGTCTTTCTTAGCCTCAAAGGCTACCTCACCTCTTTCGTAGTATCAAATACCCATAAAAAAGATACGTGTGGCACTCGGGGACTGCCGCGGTAAAGCTATTGCATAGCATTTTTTCTCAACTTATGCAATTATAATTATTTATTTTTTTAAATTTATGCAGTATGTTTTTTCTTTGATATTTTAATTCAAATTTTTTCTTTGATATTAATTCAAGTTACTTTTGAGCGTGGTGACCAATAAGAAAACAAATTTTTTCGTTCATTGAATAAATGAGAAGTTAATATCGTTTAAAATATTTTTATTATCTTACAATACATGTAGGTTATTCAGGAATTTATTATCATTGAAACTATAGGTTTATGGTAACTGAATAACTGAAATAAGAGACATAAGTTTGAGACTTGATATCCTCTAAGTATCTGGAAAATACCGCGTCAATGGTGGTCCCATATTTTGTTGTGGATTCTTATGGATCATTATTCATTTTCAAATTCAATTTTTCCGAAAGAAAAGTTGTCAAACGCTCTGATTTTTTATCAGTGAAGTTGATGTTGAAATCGCCAGCCAAGATAAGTGGAAATTTATTACCATTTGTACCAAGTATTTTTGACCCTTCTTCAGTGTACTCCAGTAAAGTCCGATGAATAAAATGCTCTACCTCGTCCAATTTTGGATTCGGAGATATGTAAATTGCTACCATGACTATGTGTAGGCCATTTCTAAGTTTGCATAAGCACGCACAAATATCTCCAACAAATGAGCGCCTAACATTAACATCGCTAACGTGTGCAATATGTATTTCAATATTCGGAGTCATAATATTAGTAACATTATTATTATTTTGGTAGATAGCTACCCCACCTTTTGGAACAGTATCTCGTTTGAATTGAACAATACGATTAAAATTAGATATTTCAATCGGATTAACATGCGCCATGCAAGTTTCGGTAAGAAGTAACACATTTGTTTGTCTCGTAACTGAATCTTGTAAATCGTATTTGTGACTATTTAGACTTTGGCAATTGAAAGTCATTATTGAAATGTCATTTCTATCACTAATGAAATCTAAGACACTTTGAGCTGTCGTCTGAACACTATTTAAAGCCAGTCTTTTGAATTTTTGCAACAAAGATGCAGTCGATGCAGCTTGCCTTCGATTATTATAAAACTTGAATGTAGAATTATCGTTTTTTGTCGTGATATACAATTTTTCAATATTAGTCACCCGAGAGAGCGCAACATAAACGAGTTCCCGTTATTTTTTGTTACGGAATTTCTTGATTCGGTCGCCGCGCTCAAAGCCCGCTATATGCAATATATGCAATAGCTTAATAGAAACAGGTACTCTTAGGTCTCTGCAACGCGCGTCTAACGTATAAACTCTAACTGACGCGTAGCGAGCTCCTAGAGGCATATGTCAAAATGATTTCGTTCGTAGCTAATTACAGAGGACGTCTGGAGTTCACGCAATTATGTTTTTAGATAATTCGAACCTTCTAATTTCGATAGGCCACGTGAAAATCCCGGAGTCTGAAGCGCTAGAGTGTTATAACATTCGTATAGAATAGCGAAATTTCTCACTTTTAGAAACTTCAAATTAATTAATTAATTTGACACATGTTAGCTGTTTAGGTCTTACATTATTTTTCGTTACGGAATTTCTAGATTCGGTCGCCGCGCTCAAAGCCCGCGATAAAAGATATATGCAATAGCTTAAAAGGAAAAAAAAATAATGAAAGATATCTAACTGTTCAGAATTATCCTATGAAGATTTTCTTCTTAACGTTTAATTTTGGAATGATGCCGGTCGGATCGATAGCGCGAGCCGTTACCGTCAGTGATTTCGACATACTCGATGTTTCATTAAACGTATGAGGTTTTAGGCTGAAACATTTGTTAGCTTGACGTTTCGGATAAAAATGTGCATCCTTAGCAGGTTCTTCTATAAATGCTCGATTTGTCCGCACTGTGCCGGCTATGTAAAGATCAAAATTAGTGGTTTTTCTCAACAAGGAACGTGTCTGACGGCTGTTTTCACTATTGTTTTGTTCCTTTAGTATACTTCGTACTTTAGTTTCAGAGCCGTGATATCTTCGTAAATGTCTTCAGAAATTGTTTTGAATGTCCTACATCTCTTTGAAAAAATTTACAATGATAATAATTTTGATCCGACCGTTCCTGCAGAATATTATTTATCAACTAAATATTGGTAACAATAATATTTTAAAACATTTCCAATATATATATTTGCTCTAATTCGGGAAGGAAGAGATCCCTTAATTGCTTCACTACTACTGCTGTCTCAACCCCCAGTTTTTCCAGTTCATTCAATGACTTAGAAGAGTCGTTGTACTGCTGTTCATTCATTTATCGATAAAAAAGCCTATATCTTCCGAATTATCGCACACGCTTCCGGATATATCAGAATCTGTCTGCACATTTTCAGTTTCAGTGGTCATCGCTGGTAACAGTGCAATGTTTAATATTACCTAAAAATTCGGTATACAATGGCAATATTCATATTCATTCCTGCATGATTCATGTTGCCTTGCTTGGCACTGATGGCAGTCGATGTAACGTGATACTTTCTCCTGAACATATAACTTCATATACACTCTCCGTTTCGAGGGACATAGATAAACAAGATCTCATATTTTGAACTTTAATAAAATCAATATCTATATACAACCAATTTTGGTACTTTTGAAGCTTATCAACTTGACTATGAATGGAGGTCGGATTAGTGCAAGATTCTTCGAAGGAACTTGAACACGTTCCTATCCCATTTCTGGCGAAAAACTAGGGTGATGTAGGAAAAAATTCATATTGGTTAAGAAGTATATGGAATATGTTTGTACCGAAACAAATACAAATTTTTTGGAGACTTTCATAGATCGAAACATTTTTTTTTGAACAAATCAGTGAAAAAATGACCGGTTTTGAAAATGTCGCTACGATTAAATATTTTTTCTGATGACGTTATTCATGGAACCTCTTCCAAATATGGATTCTTTTCATTGCCTTGATAGAAGCTACTGCCACGATTTTTTCCAGAATTTTTTATTCTATTTTCATTACCTCCAATCAACAATCCCAAAAGAGTTACGAAATTGTCATGGGGAATCAGGGACCTATTATTCTGACTTCACAAGTTTCACAACTAGATTTCATATCATGCTGTATACAAAATTTTTCAGATTATATATCTTCAAGGAACATGGTTAATACGACCTAAACTTACATGACGTCATTACGGTAATCCCAGGTGAGTATTCGCGTCACTTCGTATCTCCCATGTGTAAGTGGTATGATTCGTTTCTTGGGAATATTCACATAAATAGCGTGCCTGAAGTTTCCGGCAGGCCCGTCACGTACAGGCCCTATTGCAATATACGACGTACTATCTGGACCAAATATGGGACTATCACCCATATCTACCCATCCGTGTCCATCGCTTGTTATACGTTGAGTCTAGAAACAAGAACATGAGTGAGATACAACCACATTCATAAGTTGAGACAATATTAAATACATACAGCACCCTTGAGCAAGATGATTCATGTTCCACAGGTTAGCTTAATGCAGATGACATGAAGACAAATTTGAATCATCAACATATTTTATTTCAAGTTTCCTATTTTGGAAAAACCTTCGAAAATTAGAATCTCCGATTTTGAACGAAACATTTAGCCTTACTTCACTCAGTGCTATGCACTTTGTATTTTGCTTATAATTTTCTAATCATTGCACCTTTTTCAATGAGGTCAGTCCCTTTTGAAGAACATAGAGGTATACACAATACAAATGGGATCAAATAGTTGTAACACTCATCGTTTTTTTTTTGTATTTCGCAAGGACCGTGAAGAAATACCAAATAGAAGTATCAAATGCCATTACAATTTCCTCATAACATTTATTAGGTACATTTGATCTACGACTAGGTTGGAAACGAGTACGAACATCTAGTGTATTTATTTATTTTTAGAATATTTGAATAATTTTATTAGTCCCCATTCATGTCCAATCGCAACTAAGGTGAATGAATACATTATATTTTTTACATTTATTTTTTTTCCCCAAGCTCAACATTAGTTCCATCTATTAATTATCATATATGAATATAAATTGCAATGTTACAATCTAGATCTTTTTTAATGGTACTGTTCAATATGCCCTATGAGGACGCCATGTTTGAATACATTACAAAGTGACATAGTGTATCTCCGTTGTTGACGGTTGGCGAATCGACATGTTCAATAAAGTCAACATTAAGTACCATGTTTTTTTTTCCGATGGTCCATGGTTGTCGTGTTAGATCTAGAACAATATCAATATATCAGGGCTTATCTAAGCGAGATATATGTTCATAATATGTTTTGTAAAATATGTCTCTGAAGTCCATCAACCTATCGTAAGCTATTGCGAAATTGCCTTCATCCTAATCTAAATTGACTGGTTCTTCAGGATACATGTTCCTATTGATGTCAAACCACATGTTTTTCACTCTGCGTGATCGAAGACAGATGTACCTTTTTCTGATTTCCTGATCTGTTTGTTTGGAATGTGACCATTCCTAATACAGTACTGTTGCCATACATGTTTGTTATATCAAAATTCAAAGTTCATACTGATACATTTTTCTGACGAATGCACTGCCAAGTCTTAAATCTAAGCATTTACTAGTTTTTGGAACAGAGTGTTTGAAGTTCATTTATCAATTGAATTTTAACAGTGTGTTCATAATCAATAATGGGAAGTCTAATAATATAAATCTCTTATGATCATTTCACCTGTAATTGGTAGAGTTGTATCATCAAAAGTACCGTCATCCCTTTTGTTTTTCTATCTGAATAAAGCGTCTTGGTCAGAGATATGAATGAAAGTAATTATAAATCCTCCTTTTCAAACTGGTACAGTAGTAACATCTTCAAATAATCCCAGTACCAAATTTTACAACAGTATTGAATGGTCCGCCTCCCGGAATATTGATTGAAAACCTGAATTCCTAGTTGCACCGTTAAATACTAAGGAGTAGTTCAGCGTTCCTTTAACAGTACTACACAGACCTGGGAATTCAACTTCTTGAAGGAATTCGTTATGCTTTCAAGCTTTGATGTGTGTGAATAAATAGGGAAAGAACTTATTTTGAATTGGGAAAAACATTACGATTTCCTGCGCGTATGGTATCTCTGTATTTTTTAAATGCTTCCATCGAATAATTATACACAAATATAATTGCTGAATTATTACGGTTTAATGTCATATTGTCCGGTACAGAGGCTACGTGTATATTTCTTAAAATATCCTCGTATTCTTCCTTATTCGATAACAGCTTGAGTACTTGCAAGTACAAATGACCACATACTGTGGGATCGCCTATATTTTGAATTCTGTCGCTTTTGTAGAATGAATTACTTTTTCCGAGATTTTTCATTAATTCAGCAGGGGGATTTGAGTTACTGTATGGACAAAGCCTTCCAATGGCTATAATACTGTTCAAAGTTTTGTAGATTGATGATACCACATATATTTTCATTTGGACTTGTTGGTTATACATCTTTCATATAAACACAAAAGCAATTTATAATAGTCTGTTTTATGACTATATTCAAAATATCAGAATGAGTCAGAGGATTTAATTTTTTTTTCGTTTCTTCTGTTTTCGGTTTGATAATGTCTTCTCTACTTAGCAAGTGCTCAATCTCTTATCTTCTTATTCAGTACAGTATTTGCAAATGCTGAATTACGGCCTGTCAACGCTTCTAAGGTGCCGAGACCTGTAAATAAGAATGGTAGAAAGTCACCTTCCTCAATATTTTTTATATCGCTAAGTGTTAAATTTGATGGTACACCCTCCTCTGCCTTTCTACTCTATCGATATCATCAAGACATAACACAATTTCTTGTGAACTGTGTCTGAGATTTTCATATGCACATCATTTCTATTTTTTGCAATTTCGTCCTTTCCCAGTTTGTATGTTTCATCGTTTTGATCATGCGATACACTGAACGTTTTATCTTTTGCTCTGAGTAAATATCCCTCAGCGATGGGACCGATATGAATCATAGGAGGAATCATAGTACTAGACGACTTTAATATTATTTCAGCAAGAGGCGGTGGAACTTCAGGAATATTAGGAAGAATGGCTAGTACATTTTTAATACCTACATCGACTTTATGAACATCATAAATAACTTTGTCTGTGGCTGAATCAACTTTTTAAAATGCTGAAGTAATAGGCTTAAATACATTTTCTCTTTGGCTTCATTACTTTCGACTTCTGTCACTCTTCCTTTTCTAAATATGTTTCGATTTCTTGCTTCAATGTCATGAAGATGTGCCTTTGACTCAACAGTGATATGGGGGTCACTAATATTTCTTCATCCCCAAATTCCAAATAGTTTATTTTTTCGTAATTTTTTCTCAAGCATGGTTCTGATTCGCTCTAATTAATTTGCATCGGCATTCATGCGATCCATTATGTTTTTGTGTCGCTCTCATTATATATAGGTTTCATATAAAGCAACGATCTGATTAGTTTCCAACTTGTGAATATCATTAGTAATTTATTCCAAATGTAAATAGACTGTGAAATCTGTAAGAATATGAACGTGTTCCGATTTCTTGTTTCAATGTCACGAAGATGTGCTTTTGACTCAACAGTTCACAAATTGTAACTTCTCTTCCATTAAGTGCATGCTGAACATTTCCATAAGTATTCAACGGCATGAATGATTCCTTGCTATACAATTCTATATCATAATTTTTAATCGTTTGGTATGTATTTTATGAAAGATAGATTGACATACACACACCTGCGATCGTCATATATTATAGAGGGTCAATGTTTGCAATTTCTAGAAATTTTCTGAGTTCTAAGTATCCTTATCTCAATATATCAACATCTGATACGTAGTACTCAAGAATTTCCTTCCTAAAATAAAATGTATAATTCTCATCTGCCGTTTCAAGAATTGTTCTCTTTGTTGTCGTTGCATTGAATTTGTAGTGTGATATCTCACTGCAGGGATATCACCAATATAGTTTTGGTTTTGTGGTGTATTGAAATAATGAGGAAAATATCCTCTTTTGAGTTCCTCTAATCCAAAAGTTTTCGGGAATGACGACAATGGTAAAATTCGGATTGTTGATAATTTTCAACGATATCTGTGGTATATCTAAAGCATCAATTTTGAACCTATAAGTAAAGATTGTACATGGTTTGATGGTATTACTGATGCGATTTTTCAGTATAAGATACTGTTCATAGCCCTTAGCGAAATGAGCTATTGTCGTATAATTTTTATGTAGTTTGGAGATCAACCAGCAACAGATATGTTTGTTTGCTTGGTTTGAATATTCCTACCCTCCAAAGTCATGTGCTTCCACGGGTTTAGTCATATGAATTCCAATGTCTATTTATATTTCGTAATCAAACCATATGTATTTTGTAGCATGTCCACACGGTTTTTGTTGTTTATTTGATTCTTCACAGAAGCCACTTTTTGCTTTCCTTCTCGCCATGTAATATTTGTGTGTCTAATTTTTTGTAGGCACTGTCTTACAACAACAAAGAAACAATAATTGGTTTCTGCTGACAAGTATAATGAATAAAACAAGAAGAACTGTTATGTTCACCCCGTTGTTCAATGCTTTAAATGCTTGTGATATGGACACACTTCTCAACAGTGTAAGGGCAAGCCCAAGTGTAGAAATTGTGGTGAAGAACACGAATCAGACGAACAAACAAAATGTCAAATAAAATTTTGTATTTATTGTAAAACCGCAGAGCACAACAGTACTTCGAGGGACAGTCCCAGTTTGAAAAAACAAAAATCAATAAAAGAAACAATGGCAATGCACAATATATCTTTCAAAGAAGCAGAAACATTCGTAGAAAATCCAAGCTATGCAAAAGTGGTTACTAATAATCGGTTCGATTTGTTCAACCACCTAAAAAATTTTCCTTCTTTAGATAAAAATAACGATTCAACGAATAAAAGTTTCTTCAGTAAACCCAAACACACACATCAGAATATACAAAAAAATAAAATTCATCGTCGAGAAAAAACTCCAACCAGGAAAAGAAAGTACAGCACATCTCCCGTAAAAAATAATTCAGAAAAATTAAAGAAAACTGACGTAATGATTTCAAATCCCCATCGGGATGAGCTTATACAATATAAAGAAAAAATGGTAGAACAATTAACAAGTTTTTTCAACGGTATTATTAAAAACTTTGTGCCACAAGAACAAATAGGAGGTATATTACATTCATTAAATATCAAACAAACAATAGCTGAATTTGTGATAGGTAGAAACTTGGAACAAAATAATCATTCTCAAGATGATACAGATCTAACCATAGAAACAGATTTTGATGAGGAGTACTAACAATAATAACAATTATGCAAGTCGTATGCAATTTAACCAGTTGAATATCTTACAATGGAACATACGATCCATGAATGCTAATAAAGTCAATCTTATTAATTATATTGAACAAAATCCAACCGAAATTATAGTATTAAGTGAAACTTGGTTAAAACCCACAAACCCTTTTAAATTAAATGGGTATAGTATAGTTCGTTCAGACCGCCTCGATGGTAAAGGTGGGGTCGCTATATTAATAAATAAAAAAATAAACAGTATAGCACAATCAAAATGAAAAAAATTTTTCAAAATGATGTAGAGATTTATGCTGTGAACATTAATGAACTTAATCTAAATTTAATTTCTATTTACAAACCTCCAAACCTCTCAACAACAACATTAGAATGGCAGAAAATTTTCTCTCAATTTCCGAATAACAATACGATTTACCTTGGAGATTTTAATGCACATCACCCCTTATGGGGCTCATTGAAACAAAATGCAGAAGGCACCCGCCTGGCTGACGCGTTGGAGGATGCACAATTAGTAGTTATTAATGATGGTACGGGTTAGCTCCCCCTTGCAACAAAAATCAGTCGTGGATCTTACAATAGGCACACCAAACGTAATACCCTATATTATGTGGCATGTTTTTCAAGACTCCTTAGGATCAGACCATTTTCCCATACAAATTACTTACAAAAACAAATTTCAGGTGAAAAAAATATGTCCAGCAACTAGGTGGAAAGAGACCAAAGCAGATTGGGAAGTATTCGGGAAAAAGTTAGAAAGGCATACCTTTCCCACGAATTTAGAGAATAATACAGCAAAATTTAAGCATGTAATGAAGGCTATCAACAATGCCTGTGACGACTCAATGCCAATCAAAAAACCTTTGTCACCAAAAACAAGCTTACCCTTATGGTGGGACGATCAATGTAAAGAAATTACCAAACTGAGGAAAGAAGCTCTACGTGAATATATCAAGCAATCAAATTTGGACAATTTCTTAAGATACAAAAATATAGATGCCCAAACAAAACGACTATTCAAAACAAAAAGTAGACAGTCCTGGGAGAACTTCTTGAATACTTTAAACAGGAATACCCCTTTATCCAAAATATGGAATTATATTTAAAAAATCAGTAATAGGGATCACAACTATAATAAAAAACCTCTACTCACTGAGGAATTAATCCAAAACATATTGGATAAGCTTGCACCACCTACTGTCTCCAATTATTTTTCCTTAGGAAAATCAATAAATGGGAGGATTAACGATTTTGTGGATAGTAAGTTCTCATGCAGCTCAGAAAACTTCTGGCTCTACAGCTCCTGGCAGGGATAATATCACATATAATATCTTAAGTAAGATACCTTTGACTTTTAAAATTAAAATCCTTGAAATGCTCAACGATTGGTGGACGCAGGGGGTTACATTGACGATTTGAAAGAGATTATAATTTGTTTATTCTTGAAACCCAATAAAAATGAAAGTCTCGTGGCATCCTATAGGCCAATTTCACTCATGCTGTGTATTAGTAAGACTTTCGAACGAATGATTAAAACACGAGTTGAATGGTATTTTGAATACAATTCTATGTTACCTAAAACTCAATTCGGTTTCCGAAGGAGTGTAGGTACCACCGATGCTCTGACACATCTAATCACAGATGTACAAAACGGTTTCTCCGAAAACAAAATAACAGCATGTCTGTTTGTAGATTTAAAGGGTGCATACGATGCAGTTAACCTCGCGTTTCTAAAGGACAAACTTATTGCGTTTAACTTGAGTGAGCAGTCTGCGAATAGCATCGTGGCGCTTTATCACTGAAGAAAAATTTACATCAGAGATCAGAACAATGTGCTTCACGGCCCCAGAGTTTCAACCCAGGTCATACCACAGGGATCAGTACTTAGTCCATTACTCTTTAATGTGTATACTTCTAACTTACATGAAATATGGGAATTGCACATTAAAATCATCCAATATGCAGATGATATTTGCATTTATATAACCATGAAAACCTATAAATAATGTATCAAAGAGTTGCGACACCTAGTACATGATCTCACAAGATGGATGTCAATACATGGTTTCGAAATAGCTCCAGAGAAAGCAGCCAAAATTTTTTTCACCAGAAAGCGAATAGGAGCAGAAGCAACCATTACCTTAAATGGATTAACAATTCCCATAGTCAACGATTATATATACTTGGGTATGATTCTGGATAAGAAACTTCTGTGGTCAAAACACATAGCATATATTAAACAAAAATGTGAGAAGGGCATCAATGTCCTTAAATGCACCACAAAAAAGCATTGGGGTGCTGATATTAAAATATCACTCATTTTCTACCGTGTATATGTTCGCTCGATACTAGACTATGGCTGCACACTGTATGGTTCTGCATCGGTAACAAATTTAAAGCATATTGATCGCATTCAGAATAGGTGCATCAGAGTCTGTCTCGGTGTCATGAGATCTACACCTATAGCTGCTATGTTAGCAGAGGCACAGGAGCCTTCATTAACAATCAGGCGAGATTTGCTTTGCCAAAAATATATAATAAAAAACCTTTTTTTGACAGTCACCAAATTACTCCAAAAATTTGCAATTTAACAGTAAACGTTCTCACAAAACCTTATTGGAATAAAAAGAGGGACCCACTATTATGCTAAATGTTCTCTTTTGTTAAAGAACAATTCCAAATAAATGACATACTTAATAAATTCCCCATCTTTTTTGTAGACTACCTTGTTCTCATAAATCGTCCTAGTGTATATTTTCCTGCATACACTGAATATGAATCCTTAAACAACAGTATCTCCAAAAGAGTCTTGCTTAGATTTCCAGATTCTATTGCCATATACACGGATGGCTCAAAAACACGTACAGGAGTAGGCTGCGCTTGGTCACTGAGTAATGGGCATGCAGAATATTATAAATTACCGAATGAAACCTCGATATATAATGCAGAAGCAATAGCGATTCTGAAGGCATTCGAATGGGCAAACAAAACTAACACGAGTAACTTAATAATAGCCTCAGATTCCATGTCTGTACTTAAATCAATAAAATGTAAAACTCTAAAACACTATAAAAACAAAATTGTGACCGATATTCTAATGATATGTTTTGACTTCCTTATTAGAGGTGCCAATATTAATTTTGTATGGGTGAAAGGACATGCTGGAATCAAAGGAAATAACTTAGCAGACAATGCGGCTAAAGAGGCTATAATTTCAGGGACCACCATAGACGTAGTCACACTAAATGACTGTCTAAGTCTAGCCAAACGCTATAGCGGCGCCAAATGTAAGGAAGGCTGGATAAGCTTCGTAGAAACTTCAAAAAACTCATATACACTTTTATATCCAGATTACCCAAAAATAGTTACATATATAAATACGGGTGGAAACAGCAGAAAATATCAAACAACAATAACAAGACCTAAATTAAATCATGGAAGTTTTCCTTCCCATTTAGCCAAAATTGGTATTAGAGAAAATGCAAATTGCTGTTGTGATAACACAACTATTGGAGATCTTAATCACATTTTTCTTGGCTGTCATCTTTACGAAAATAAAAGACGCATCTTCAATAAAAAATTACAAGAGCTAGGTGTCATGTTTCCGACCAACATTGTAAATATTTTAAATTACAACGACATCAAAATATATGACATAATTTTTCAGTTCATAAGACAAAATAATATTTCAATTTAATAATGTAACAAACATCTAATAAAAAAAAATTTTTGTGGCTAAAAGAGACAACTCTAAGGCCAACAAACCCCCCCCCCCCCCCGCAACAACAACAACAACAACTGTATTCTTAATGAATTACTAATAGTATTATAGCAATGGTAATATAAACTATCAGTACATTCTTAAACGTCTTCCGGTTGATATTATGTCGGTTAACAATATTAATAGTTTCCAAAGTCGTAATTATTTTTTTCAGTACCCCCATCGCTTGTGTGATACATGTGTTTCTTTCGGAATAGAGCGAGGTTCTTATTGTTAGTGTTATCTGAGTGTCTTCTCATAATCATTATATCATTTATTTCGCTAATTGTGAGTTTTTCCTTAAGTTTTGACAAACTGTTCCTGTCACTAATTTATCTTAAGTAGATAGCTATTACTTTTCAGATTTTTTACACTGCACATTGAGCCCAAAAGATTATACTCTGCCCTTAACGAATATAATATTAATATGATAAATGTATTATTAAATATCTAATTACCGTTGAGCGGACATTATTAGCCACAGTTATCTTATTGTTTCAATGAAATACATCTGTTTCAATCAATTTGATACAATTTTTTTCCTTCACAGGTAGCAAGTTGTTTAAAAATTATGCATAGTATAGCCCCAACGCATGTCTCTTCGAATCATTTTCATAAATACTCAACGATAGAGTAATATGGAACAATAATATTATCATTATAATAACATTCGGAAATGTAAATTACCTCTTTGCAGTCCCATTTTGGAGTCGCACAAACTGAAATCACGGACACGTTTTGAGGACGATTCATCCATATTACTGATATCTCCGTTAAGCTCACCCAAGAAACAGCCGTGAAATAATGATCGCTGAAAGAAGATTAGAAACATGTTTGAATGTCATGATTCCGTTCCAAATTATATATAGTACACCTATGTATTTATAATTTCATTTCCCGAATATGGGGAAAGGAAGTAAAATTAGTTCGCATTGAAATTACTTCACACTAACAACTGAAATTTGTTATTGTTGAGCGGGAGAGGTGTATTTAGTGTTAAGCTAGCTTTGAGTATCACTGAAGATGATAGCTTTGTTCCAGCATAGTGTTTCATCGAATAATCATGATTTAAATCTCTTAATTTGCAACATATCTATATTGCCAGGCATTCCAATAACTTATTCTGAACTCGCTCCAATCTGGTTATTTAAAATCATGGAGTGGCTTCCAAATTGGAGACCAGTGTCACAAACGTTGTCTTCAATATAGTAGGGTTTTTAAAATAAGTGGAATTTCATTTTATATTTGATTCTTGATAAGTCTCTATTGAGTTATACTTTTGGAAGGGGATAAAAATTGACTCGACTTAACATACACAAAAAAATACACAATATAAAAACAAAAAAAAAAGAAAATTTTCTAAGGAAATCAGTTCAAAAACTAGATTTTTCATACATTGAAACGTACAGAAATATTCATGATTTGGTTCTTTGGGGACATATCCTCCAGAGGTGTCATCAGTGAAAATAAACTTTTATATATTATCAGTTTCATGCTCGCTTACGTCCATGATGTCAAATTCATCGTCGATCGCCAATCCAAAACGTAGCATGCTCTAATGAAATGCAAGTGCACTGTAACATGATCAACTTGACAATGCTTGTAGTGGCTATATCTGCCTAAGCTTACTGTTCCAACAACTGAACAATACGTTGTAGGGCTGATGGAATATAACATATTTTTTCACGTGTTCCCAATTTGCTCGGCAAGAAGCGAATGCCGAAAATTTGCAACACTGTGCTGGAATAAAGCTATTAATATTTTTATACTATTGCTCAGTTGTTTTGTGTATTCAATTATTGGCTGCTACAGAATGATATCTCACAGCATAATATAATTTATTTAACTTATTCATGCAATTATATTCCTATTATTTAATTTTAACCCTGAATCATTGATGGATTTTGCATCACAAAAGCCCCATTGGATGCAGACATTATCCCAACCTTTAGCGCTGTGACGGGAGATAACCAGAAGCTGGATCTTATTCTAAATATCGATTGCTCTACCAAAATACTCCTATATTGACATTGACTTTTTGCTGAAGACCAACTTTATCTATAAAGGAGGACTTTGTATTTTGAAAAGAACATGGTGATTGTAGATGAAGCTTATGTTGCGAGAGTGAGCGAGGTAGTCGCTTTACGATCCACTTCCTCCAAGTAGATTCCCCTTACAAGAGCATGAAATAGTAAAAAGGATCTTGAAAAAGCAGAAGAAATGAACCTCTTTCAATTGAAATCATTTGAAAACCGGCATTAATTGGGAGATAGTGTTTCGATTTTTGAACATTTTCAAAATTCATCATAGGAAATAACCTTGCTAGACTTTCATTAATCAGTTTGATTTGCAATATGAAATCGAATAAATATTGTTGTTTGAATCTAATGGCCGATGAATGGTTAGATTACGATATTATATTTTCGGGTTGAAGTAAATTGATAAGCTTCAAGTACCACAAAATTCATCACAATTCGTCTCTGAGCTGGACGTTGAGGGCCAAGTATTTCTTCGGAGTTATACTCGTACATCGACAGTTACATAAATATAATTGTGAAGTCAGGATTATGATTGAAGAGATAACGCATTTTCTTGGATATTAGTATGATGATAATAATTTCCTCCAGGAAAACAATTTCCTTTACTTTCTTATTACATTTGTGAAGGTTGTATTAATAAAGTAATGTCAAAGTTTATTTCTTCCGGAATAATGAAATCCAAAAGAACTTGTACAATTTGTAATTATTTTTGAACATCATTGTAACGGATGCATTTTTAAAGTCAAATTTCAACTCCTCCACGTGATACAATAAGAGGGCAGTCTTCGGTGATTAATCCTGTACAGCTTTCAGTATGAGAAATCGATGATCAACTAATTTTATCTGTTCGTAAACTTACACGTTGGCGATCACAGCTGGAGGTAGAACGGTTTTCATTTTAATATTTGATATATCTGCCAGATCTGCTACAGTAAGTATCACCTGGGGATTTCTCGTGCCGGGCTTAGGATACCGCAGAGAACGAATATCGGGATACAGGCGTCCCTCATTCCCCGCTCCATACCATGGAAATCTTAGTTCTTCCACCAGACTGTCGTTGAACGATGCAAAAACTAAAAGTAGTCCATCACTCGACATCCATAAAGCTGAATTCGTAGCAAGTATTTCCTCTGAAATCGAAAACATGCTCGTCAGCAGTGATTAAGTAGTTTATCATGCTGTAAGAACAAAGAACGTTGAATACAAAGCATACATTCAACACTGATAATACGGCATTATTATTGTTATTGTGATTTTCTTGTCACCTGGTGTGATAGATGAGCAATAAATCACCTTTCACGTCTCTGTGCGGAAAAGCTACTGACCAGATGCATTAGTTTTATTCATAAAAAAGGACTGCTGAATGCTAGAAGCATTCCGAGGCTTTCTAGACAAGTTGGAATGTTATGAGGATATTCCATTTGTTCCAATGATATAGATTCTGAAAAATCACAAAAAGAGGAAAATGACCATGCATAATGCATTTTCATAGCTGATCTGTTCAGAATCATTATCTTTTCAAACAAAATTAATTCGGAAATCCACAAGCAAACTTAATAATGCATTGTATAATTATCGCCCAAAAAATTCAAATTGATTAAATAAAGAATAAGAATTAGTTGTCGAGAATATTGTGCATCTGGTCTACAAGTCATTCAAGTGCTCCAAATTGAGCAATTTATATCGAAATATATGATGTTGCTACAAAAATTAATTAAAGCCAAATGTTTCCAACTTTTTAAATCTGCTATGTTGCCTGCGATTAATTATTACAATCAACAGAGTTCATTCATGATTAACGATTTAGCTATCTGAGCTTTTTTGGGATCAACAATCTTTTTTACTCAAAAGGAACAACGAAAAACATTAAATTATCAACAGATTGTGAATTCATGAGTAATTTTATTCAAGAAAATCAAGAACATAAATTTCGTCAGAACCAGACGCTTAACTATTTTTTTTCCTGCTAAAAGATTCAGGTTCTTGCATATCATGAGCTAATTATTCAGCATAAGAATATTAAGATGAATAAACGTAAAAACTGGAACTGAATGGGACCCACCCGGAACCACATCTTCTGAAAATTCAGTATAACTAATTATACCACTATGGCCATAATCAAAGATTCATAGCTCCGTGAATATGAATATCATTGACAAACCATATGCGATTCGAAAACCCGCAATAGATCTATTCACGTACATTCAATTCAAGTTCAACCTTTCTGAATGATGAATGTAGGTTGACAACTACTCATATCATATTCATATATATTATGATTGGTTAATATTTGGAGTGAATAATCAAATATTACAAAATACTTGAGGCAGAAAAAATCTGAGCAGTTCTGAGAAATTAGATTAGATAGGTAGGTACACAAATTATTCAGAATAAATCAGGAAATAGATGTACACTTGTGTTTCCAACATTTATCAGGAATCGACTTACTCTTTATGCACTTACATAATCCAAGTTGGCAGTTTTCATTTTTCGAGAGTGATGATTTGTAACTAAATCACGTTGGAAGATAAATGACATCTGAAGAAAACATTGATCCTCATGGATAATGGAACTAAGATTATGTATTTGTGATCTGCGATACATAATTGCAATTTTTGTATATTCAAATTGACCCAAGTCATTGAATTTGAATTGTTGCAACCAATTGTGTGTTTCAGACAATTACCCTTTCCTCACTAGAGAAACCACAGAACAATCAAATTACAAAATATATATATCGAATATTTTAGTTACCAGTGAAGAACAAAAGTTAATTTCAAGATTTCTTCAGCTTATCTAACGAGGCGATGATAAAATTGTAATTTTATCTACATTATGATTCACTACAGAATAGATCTGACTGAATTATTAATAACACATATATTATATTCATATTTACAAACGATTCAGAAGTGTGTTTGTGCAGAGGAAAGATGATTGAATTGAGATTTCACTTCTGCTTCGTACGTTCGATTAATTATTATTGTCCAGATGGTACTAGTTCCTAATCTGAATCTTGCAGCAATCTAGGCACCTATATACTGTTTTTTCGGGAAAATGAGGTTCTAGAAGAATATTTTCAGAGTTTCACTAATTTCTTTATGAATGGAATAGGGTGAAGTACCTGAATTGCATCACTTATATAAAATACAATAAATTGATTTTTATTCGAGAACTGAGAGCGATATTCATAAAATCGTTTATTCCACCATTTCAGGAGGCCGTTCACAATGTAATGCTGGTCAAATGTGAGACGAGTTCATCATCCTGAATCTGGTCGCGGTTCTTGACTCATCATATTAGCATCCATTTTGTCTCTATTTATTTATTCATATTGTTATGAATCGAATATGCATCCTCGAACTGCACTAATAGAACTCATCATATTCTTTTTAATGCGATTTTATAATAAACCAATGAAATCTATGACAACTGAAGGAAGCTCAAGGTCACTTGATTTGAATACGCAGACGCCGACTTATTATTATGGCATATCATGGATCAAATGAATAAATTCAGCCGGCGATGTAATGATAACAAATTTTGCATATCATAATATTTATATTGATTAGGTATTTACTACTTTGTGGTGGGAATATTAGTGTTCATAGTAGTTCAATCAAATCATTCAATGAAATTGAATATTCCATAGAACATTTTTTTATATTTGTTCGAGTACGTCTCGGTTAGAGAAAAAAATCCAAATTTGTGTGTTTGTGGAGAGTTGGGAGGAGCCGCCATTTCGAGAAAGTGTTTGAGTTGGTTTATGATTTATAACTTTTTTGCATGTTTTTGTAGCTCAAAATAATCATAAGAAAAAAAGTAGATAATAGAATAATCTACAAAATAAATACTCGACTATCTCTTTAGGATGAAGCTAGAAGGAACCGTGGGTCAAATTTCACCTGTTTTATTTGATGTGGGTGGAATGAATTTTTTCGATATTTCAGCCTTATCTTCTTATTTTATGACATGCTTCAAGTATACTTCAAGTGCTAGGAATCACCTTCAACATGGGCCCACAACGACCAATTCAATGCCAAATTTCGCACAGTATGGACCGAAAGTGAATGCTCACGCTTGTTTCTCAAAACTATTTAATTTCTCGTTGCTAACACGAAAGAAGATTTGGATAGCAGTGTTATAAGAAAAGAAAGTACACATCGTTTATATGTCAGGTAAAAGGAGGTCATATTCATTGGCCAAGATAATATTTTTTCGTGCCTTTCTTAGAATGAGAAGTAAAACAATATGTCCCAAGTGGTGCACGATGTCACCGCATATTGGAGACGCACTTGGACGGTCAATGAATGAATAGAACAGAACGTAGAAGAAGCTGTCAGTTCGTACACTACTTCATGCAATTTCCACGAAAAAAGTCAACCGCAAAGCTCACGACGCCATCTGATCGGTTTTGCGTTGAAGATGAAATAGACTTTCTGCAAAGAGGGCAAAATTATCTTTTCTTTGAGATGTAATACAACGTTGAAAGTTGATAATCATAAAAATTGGAACTAGGAAATGTCGTATTTGATGTTGTGGATGATAAAAATGAAAAAACGTTTAACAAGGTATTGATGTGAATGTGCAAAATTACTCGATAGTAAATGATTAATCGTAGTGTTCAACTTCTTTTGAATGGTCCTGGTTCATCATGCAGAAAATGGAAAAATTCAAGGGTGTTTCCAAGAAACACTTTTCTGAGGTACCGAATGTTTACAATCTTTCGAATTTGACCAATAAGACTAGACGCGTGATTTAAAATTCCAAGGTCAAACATTTTTCAAAACTTCTACATCATAAGAAGTTGTAAAATGCAGTAACTATGTTTCAATATGTCTCTTGAAATTTACACATCTCAAGATATGGCTGTGGTAACGTCCGCTCCCTGCTAAGGGGATTTGAAGATTTCCACGAATTCTACGAATTTTTATGTTCGGCATAACCAAGTCCAACAGGAGGGATCAAGACATCTCAATAATTAATCTATGACGATGAACTGATTGGAATCCAACGAAAGGAGAACACCATGACAAACCCTTTTTATGAGCTGATAACCCCCAGATTTGAGAATGCAACAGTGTAGTGTACCAATTTGCATTAATAGGAAGGAAATGTTTCAAGATTTTGTGTGAAATTTGGTTTTATTCCCAAACTTTTCCTCCTACGGAAAATCCAAATGAGGAAATGTAGTTTACTGTAGAGAAATGTATATAATTTTTCCTACTACCATTTTCAAGAATGATCTTTTAATTTTTTCTGTTAAAATATAAAATTTGAAATCAGTTAGTATACATCAGAGAGACTGGCGTTGCCAAGGTGTTGTTCACAACTTGATGACGTATTTCAATGGATTTTCTCTATTTCAATCATAAAAATTATAAATGAAAAATGGAATATGAAGCTGAGGATTGTACTCCTCAAAAAATTTTAGAAATTGTATCTGCCAATTTGGTGTCGTTAAATGTTCTGCCAATTGAATCTCGTGAAAGACACGAGAAAGAGTATGAGCTTTTTAAAAAGTGGTTGGAGGAAAATACGAACAACTTGTTAGAGATTTCACCTCCCTAAGAGAGGTGAATTATTTAACGACAAGATAAAGAAGCTTCGCGGTTTACTTGTGACCCGCTATGTCGTTGATATCACATGACGTAGTGTATCAATTGATAACTCGTTGCGTAGATATTTTTATTTCATAGTACACGCTTAGGCCAAGGTTTTATCATCAGCCATGGATTACAGAAAATTGGCGCCATGGATTACAGAAAATTGGCGCCCTGTCTAATTATTTTGTTGATTCTTTCTCGAATTAGTTGCTGCGCTGGGTAGCATGGAAATAACATCAAATCTCGTGAGGGATAACATGCTAAATAATCTCAGTGGAAACGAAGCTAGACTCATCCTATTCTGGGTCCCCAGCTATTCTGGGAATATGTGGAATAAAATAGCCGATGACTTTGCCAAACTAGATGCTAAAGAACCCCTGATTGACTTTGAACCAGCGGTATGTATCTCAAAGATTGAGAACAAAGAGAATCAGATGATAATACCCGAAAGGCAGTCTGAAGAACTGATTGGACCGCACATTATAGAAGACTGGTATCAGGAAGTGAGGAAGATGACTCAAACCCGAAGCCAAATTGCTCACACAAACACTAACGAGACATGGACCGTTTATCTAACATCTCTACAAAATTAATCTGAGCGATTCCTGTTTGTGTATCTGGTGCAAACAAAAGAACAAAACGACAATGCATTCCCTCAATTCACAGGCCATTCGCCGTAGAGCTATGCGTCACTGAGGAGGCCCAGAAACTAGATACTAGGAAGGTACTGAGCAGGTTCAGGGCATTAACCACCTATGACATGGTGTTGAATAGGTGGCTGTTCGTCTACCATGGAAGCTTCGTGAACACTTAGGAGTAGGAGCCGCAAGAGGTCATATAAGTGCAAAGAGTTTTGGCCTAGGCAGAACAGAATCTCCCTGGTTCCCCTAACATTATTAACGATAATAATAAAACACTGTTATTTAATGTTCCTTCGTACGATCAACGAAAATGGAATAGGTATTTGGGAAAAATTGACGTTATCATTCACTTCTGGTCCATGCAGTGCAAACTTTGTTGTTGGATTTGTCGCAAAATGCGGCATCTATAAATAGTTGAGGACTCATTTTGAAGGCAGTTTCTAGCACGTTGCCTTGAAGTCAAAGGGTCAGACAAAAATTTCATCCAACCCCATCACATGAGGTACCCTTTTGTTCAAGCTGGCTGTTATTCTCAACCCCGTTATACCTCAAAAACTTTTATTTTCAATGAGAAGACCTATTCGAACACACCTGGGGAGAATTATCTATCGAGAAGTGCAATTTCATGCTGTTTTCCGACTAATTTGTTTAGAATATATGGGAGAATGAACAGCTTTTTACAATGCTATTAGAAGTGATATTGATTGAGTTTAGAAGATTTTCAATTATTATGTACCAAGGGAGGAGTTACATGCATAGACTAATTAATTATGGCAAATGCAATCATAAAGAATCAGCATGTCGATATTTTCTAGACGATAAATGACGCACATAGATGGAAGAAACGGACATCGTGTTGGTGAGCAGTTATAACGTCTCAACTGAATTCTCAATTTCATCCTGGAAATCATCTGAAGTTTGAGTTGTTTATATGATATAAATTTGACATTATCACATTACAATAACACATTAAACATTCAGTTTCCATATAAAGCTGCCGAAATTGGAACATGTTATGATTTTCGATAACAATTATTTGATGCAAACAGTGAAAGAAGTGTGTGAGTTCAAACTTAGTTACCTAGTTTGATTACCTTCATAAAGCCAATCAGGTACTCCATGACTTACAACACCAGGTATTGCCGTATTTGTTATTCTATAACCCGTGTGAGAAATTGGAGTTTTCCTGTAGTATATATCATAGTCTTGAACCATGATGAGACCTCGACCTTTTGGTGCCCATTCCGCCAGTAAAAGATAGGGATGATCGTCTGTGTCTGGTACTGGTCTCAATGGGAAATCGATTCTGAAATTTTCATAAAAAGTTTAATGCCATATTGAAAAACATTTTTAATATCATTTCTGCTTGTGAAATTTTCATATAAGTGAGTGATAAAAAGATTGAAATATCTTCGTTTGCACAAAATCTATGTAGAGTTCGAATATCTTCTATAATAGAAAGCAGGATGACTGAGTTATCCAGTCCAATGTGTTTATATTGGCATTTGCTTGTGCCTGAATCAATTGGACTTTGATCACCCTATAGACAATGATTCATTTATATTTATTCCAGATTCAACTCTGAACTTACTCTTGACAATCAGGAATGGGTAGCAATTCACCTAGGGAACGTTTGGGGTGGTAAGTTCTGCATTATTCTATTTCATAATATAAAGATTCTTGACCCAGTATGAATTTATATAAAAATTCTCGGGAAATAGGTCACATAACACTCTGTTTTAAATTTTCGTCTTTACGTACGTTTCGGTCTCACGACCTTCATCAGAAGACTTATTATGTAAAAGGGGTTAATTTTCAATCAAAAAGCCCACGCCGTCGAAACGAACAGAACCACGAATAATCGAAAACTGTATCGTTAATATTAAAGTATAATTCTTTGTAACAAGAATCCACTGTTCAGCATATTACTATGGTCTCAAAGCAACTGAAGTTCGAAGCTATTTGTTGACATTTACTCGAAACCAGATGTAGATTTATGACGTACTTGAAAAGGTTTTAGACCTGCATTGGAATTTACTTTAAGCGTTCTTCCTAAAATATACTTTTAACATTATAAAGACGCATGTAGGAATTTGCAAGAGTTTTAATTAATCAAGTTAGTATAAATCTGACTCAATCCCTGGATATCATTCCTATGGTTTACAGAATTGGAATCCCGTTTTATGTGAATCATCTCCAGGATAGATCTTTTATAATAATTGGTTTCTTTAGTTAAAATATTAACATTTTTGTAATCAAACTGATGGTTATAATCAAAGCAGTGTTTAGCAAGGGTGGTGGAATTTTCTAAGTTATTATTTCTTGTGCTATACTTATGGCCGTACATTCTTTTTTGTAAATATTGTTTAGAGATTCCAGTGTAAGTTCCATCACAACCTAAGCAATTCAATTTATATAATGTGTGGGTTTGTTTATCTTTAGGTATTAGAGGTTTTAGATATGAGAAATATTTCCCAACACAGTTAGTAGGTTTATGCGCAACATTTATATCGTACTTTTTCAAACATTTCTTAATTTTTTCTGAGGTCTCCGGAATGTAAGGTAAAGTTATATAATTGTCTGTATTACCTATTATGTTATTCTTATATGAAGAACCATTATAGATTTTGTTTATTCTCTCTTTAATGATAGGATTGAAGAACGTTTTTGGGTAGCCATTCATTTCTAGTGTATTACGAACAATTTTTAAATTTTTGGGACGGTCTTCTGCGTGGGACAATTTCACCGCGCGGTCTGTAAGGCTGTTAATGACACTTTTTTTATAACAAGCTGGTGCAACGGAATTGAAATGAAGATAACGTTGAGACCAAACTTCTTTAGTAAACCAAGAAGTTTTTATTTTTCCATCTGCATCATGCATAATGTTCATATCTAGGAAATTTATGTTTTTGTTCATTTCTATTTCACAAGTGAATTGAAGTTTACAGTGGAAATTGTTGAATTTATTAATCACATATTGAACTTTATCGTTGGGAACACACATAAGGCAAACATCTACATATCGTTTAAACAATACAGGCTGAAAATCTAATGAATTTATAACGGATTCCTCTAGGCATTCCATAACGAGGTTAGCAACGGTAGCTGAAATAGGAGATCCCATTGCTGTGCCGAAAATTTTTCCAAAATATTGCTCACCGTTATTCTATTTCATTAATGTTACGTTCCCTTTGGACATACTTAGTACAAGCATCTAATCGTATGAAATGAGGAAGAAGTTATGATTCTTATAACACTATTTTCAATCCTTAAGTTTTGGGGTGCGAACGCTTTTATGGTAAAAGAATGAGTGGCAAAATAATTATTTTCATTCAAATTGTGAATTTGTGCACGTCATCGCGTTCAATATCCTAAATATCATTGAATGTTGTTGTCAGTATCGAAAAGTACATCGTTATATCAATTTGTATCATGAGTACACATTATGAATCTGTTCCATTATTCATTTACTGTCACCCGACGTTATGTAAAATATTTAATTAATAAAACAATAGATAAGATATCGAATTTAAATGTGAAATTTGGAAGTTTGTTCGAATTTCAAATATGGCGCCAACGATAGAGCAGTTTATATTAATCGATTGTAATTTCTATGATTCCTTCTTTAGGCATGAAGCCATGAGAGATTTAGCGCTGTATTTGAAGTCAAAATAGTTCAATTTTGCTCTCATCATCACTAATATTTCACCATTGCTGGAGAATAATGCGGTACCTCAAGGCACCTTCAGCGATGAACTAATAATAATGGAATTGGAATCAGGGAAAGCATCTAAATTATCCTTCAAGTTTGCAACTAGATCCTCGATATTTCCCAAAAAGTTGAATTTATGTCATGCTCATCGCCGCAATGAACGCTGAAAGGTTTTAATGGAAGTTTACAGTTATGTATCTATGTTATAGGATGGATGAAGATAGTTTTAACATGATGTAATTATTGCAATTATTATAATCAATGTTCCTAGGATTAAAAACTAAAAACCAAAATAGACCCGAAACGGCTAATGAAATGAGGTCTGTGTACTGTTTTTTCTGCTCCGAGCTTTCAAAATTGATTTTCAATAAATTTTAAATCAACTGAATGAATCTTTAACAGATTTAGACAGACATTATATTTGAAGTATCTATTTGGTACTTCTATTCACATTTATGGATAAAATGAACAAAGATTTCCCTATGGGTATTCCTTCCAAATTTTTAACTTGTTAACAACAAAATCCCGTACCCCATACCTTACTAATTTGCTTTAAGTGATGGTGATACTTATGAGTTATAACTGTTCCTCAATAATAACTTCTGAAAACTAAAATGCACTAGAATTCGGGTATCGTCATAGCACTATAGTGATATGCAGTTTTGTATCATTATAAAGTCATAAGCGTTGCGGAATATAACTAGCTGCATTAGGAGGGTTTTGGCGCAAGAGCTCAATTTTGGGGAACAATCGCGAAGCAAGAGATCCCCAAAGAACGAGTACGCCAAAACGCCTAATAAAACGAGTTCTCAATACTTTTTTTATTCCGAGTTTTCAAATTGTAGTTTTATTAAATTTTAAATTAACTTAGTGAATCTTTAGTTTGGGAGGTTATCTTTGATGGAAAAATGATACATTACATTTAAAGTATCCATTTGAAACTTCTATTAATTTGACAGATATCAAATTTCATTGCTCTTCATTAGAAGGTTTTTAATTTTTTAATTTTGAATAAAGTGAATAAAAATATTTAATTGGGTACTTATGTCAAATTGAGGAAAATAGTTGAAGCATTTGTCGATAACTTATTACCATCAAAATCCCGTACCTCGTAATTTTATTAATTTGCATAAGGTTATGATGATACTTATGCTGTTCTTCAATACTTCTGAAAACTTAAATGTTCTAGAATATGCGTATCGTTATAGCGCTATGATGATATGCATTTGTGTATCGTTATAGTCATTAGCGGGATAGAAAAAATGTATTTCAACATGGGGTCAAATAGACTTAAGGTGAATAATCTACTTTTTGGTTACGGCCACATTTTATTCAGACTGTTACAAACAATAGAATATAGAATTTAAGATCTCTAATTTTCCGGTCTCCTCATAGAAACTGAATAATAGTTATTATTAACATTCATTTTAATTGTTGATTGGTTTCGTGAAAATTATGGAGTTCTCTCGAATTTTTTAGAAATGCTCTATCTGTTATAATCAATCTTTTAACCAAGAATCGTTTTCAGTTTGACGGGTAAGAGATACTGAAGGTATATGTTCTCGATAGTATGCGCAATGTAAGTCTCCTTCCTTTCAAACGGCATAACTAACATTGTCTTCACTATTAGGATAAGGCTATTGCAGACAAGAGGGAACGAATATGGAAATATTCAATAGATTAGATCTTATTCTGATTTCCCAAACGATATGAATGTACATCTTGCCTTGACCTATAACTTTGAATATTTAACAATGTACGGTGCCACTATTTTATTCTAATTCATTGAGAAATATAACTATAGAGTCAATTGGTGTGTGGTTGTATTCTCAACTATTCATTGATGCTTTCTTAATAATTATAGGATTCAAAGTAAAAAAATATACAGTTTTTATTAGATAAAAACGAATAACATAGAACATGTTTAATGTTTCTTCCCAACAAATAAAAAAGAATAAATTGATAATTCCGAACAAGGTCCGCGTCTTCAGTAGACTGTTTTATTATGAATGTGGTCACAGTACTCACAGTCACGTATACACTCCTCTACGTTCGGTCGTTTCCGCGCTCGCTCGGCGCTGGTATAAGAGAAGGAGGAGCCTATTGGTCTCGACCAATCAGACCTGTTACGAATTCACGTGATTGTTCTCGCGTAATGCTTTCCATCAATTAGGTCCTCCGTAAAAACATATTCTATGCTAATATTACTTTAAAATCAAAGGAAGAGATAATCACCAGACCTTGATTAAAATCAAATAAATCTTATCTTGCCATGGAAAAGATTTTGTTTTTCTAAACTAACTAACTAGTCTATAGCAGCTGTCTCCAAACTTTCCAGCCTTAGGGCCATACTGTTTACTCCAGAAAGTTCCAAGGACGAAACCCGTTTCAATTTTCTTTCCGTTATCTATAATTTCTAGACTAATCGCGGAATGCGCGCCCTGAGCGAGCATACGCTTGCTTAATTCGTTAGTTCAATTACTATTATGTACTAACTGTACTATATTGTTACGACCGCGACACTTCACGACACCTGGTGGTCACATGCGAAATCAGGTAGTGCTAGTACCCTCTATCGCTAACAGCTAGCGCTTATAGCACTTTCGGAACCGCAGTAACAATTAAACATTCGCGAATAATCTCGTTATTTCGAGAAAGTTCTGGCGTATTCCCCTCACTTTTGGATGACAGTAATTGTAATATAAAAATTCTAGCGGCGTGACCGCGATTCAGACCGCCTAGGGAAGTCGAAGGAAGAGAAACTGTCTGTTGTGGAATAAAGTAGTGCGCAACTCCTTAGAACGTGTTTGTGTGTGTTCTTGTTTTGTGTTAAATTTACTAGTATGGAAAAGAAGTGAAAAGTAGACAGTAGATGCAGAACATTCGAAGATCAACAGAACTTTCAAAATTCCGTAATTGAGTCCAGTAAGAAGGCACTATCTTTGATTTGCAATGAAGCCATATTCGTTCTCAAAGAATATAACATTAAACGTCATTATGGAACGAAACATTTTCAAAATTACTCAAAACTGATTGAAATCGCAGCAATCTTTTTTACGAAACTCATGCTGGACAAGAGCTTGCAACTCGTGCCATTCACCGATGGAGAAATGATCAAAGGATGCGTAATCGCAGACGCCGAAGAAATGTGCCCCGAAAATGTAAATTTACTTAAAACTGTCAGTTTGTCAGCAAACAACGTGGCTCGGAGGATAGAAGACATCGCAGAAGATATATCATCTCAACTGTCTGACAAAAATTGAACTTTTGAGTCGTCTTCTTTGTCCTTGGATAAGTCAACGGATGTGTCAGATACTGCTCAGGTGTTGATTCTTATTCGAGCAGTAGATAAAAGGTGGGAAGTTTATGAAGAACTTCTTGATATTGATAGTATTCATGACACCACTACTGCGGAAGATATTCTTGAGGTGGTTGAAAATGCCATTATTAAACAGTGCCTTCAATGGAAAAACTTGAAATCGATTACTACTGATGGAGGCAAAAACATGTGTGATAAAAATGAGGGAATGGTTGCTCTTGTGTTAAAGGGTATAGAAAATGATGGTGGTTCAAAAACATTAGTCTTACATTGTATCATTCAGCAACAGTCCTCATGCGGAAAATGTTTGGATATGTCTGAAGTTCTGAAACCAGTCATATCAGTTGTTAATTTCATCAGATCCACTGGGCTGAATCACCGACAATTCCGCGAGTTTATTGAACAGATTGGAGAAAATGACTTACCATATCATACTGCCGTACGCTGGCTCAGTTGCGGAAAAGATCTCTGGCGCTTTTTTGAACTTCGAGCAGTGATCGAAATTTTTTGAACGGAAAGCATCGCCCTCTTACCGAATTACAAAATAGCGAATGGCTGTGAAAGTTGGCATTCTGTGTAGATTCGAGAAAACATTTGAACGAAATTGAATTTGAAATTGCAAGGAGGAAACCAGCTTTTTCCTGATTTATACACTAATTGTTGTGTTTGAATGATTGTGATTCTCATTTATTTTATTGTTAAAAATGTCATATATAAATATTTGTCACTGTCATTAAAATTAATTGACAGAGTACATTGATGCTAATTATTCTCGTAATAAAGGATTTAAAAGTGGTGTCAGAAGTGGGATAAAGTGCCCCAGAACACAATGAGTGAAATATCACCCAAACTGCTGCAGGCGATTTCAAATATGATGATCAGTGCAATTCAGACGGCAGCAGTAAACGCCATTCCAGTAGCTGGTGCAGGTGAACCCGGAACTAGTACATTCATCAAACCCCCGGTATTTTCTATGAGCATGTACAGATCCACCGAGGAATTGACGGTAGAAGATTATTTTAAATGATTTGATTGGGCCCTTCAGCTCTCAAAAATTCCAGACGAGGACCAAGGCAATTATGCACGAGTTCATATGGGTGCAGAATTAAATAACGCTTTGAAATTTTTACTCAATCCTCTGCCTCCTGAAAACCTTTCATATGCAGATTTAAAAAAGGTACTTATCGAGCATTTTGAACAAACAAGAAATAAATATGCTGAAAGTATTAAATTCCGAAAAATTAATCAGCAAGAAAACGAAACAGTTGCAGAATTTGCTCTTCGTTTACGACAAGGAACATCCCATTGTGATTATGGTGAGTTTCTAGATAGAATGCTAGTTGAACAGCTTTTGCATGGACTCCAATCTCGCGAGATGTGTGACGAGGTTATTGCTAAAAAGCCGATCTGTTTTACAGACGCTTATAAAATAGTACATGAACTCGAAGCAACACATCACACAGCAATAGCGGTAAAGTTTCCATCAGCACTCACATCAGAACCCACATATAAATTGGGGTACGTAGCACCCCAGACTAGACGGGAGAAAAACCCGTTCTCTCGCAGATCAGCACCAGGTGGCCGAGGATCACAACGAGGCATCTTAGGTACATACCCTGGTGCGTAAGGAGCATCGCAAGATAGTAATGATGTAGGCCGGTATTTATGCAATGGGTGAGGAGGGTCGCACATGAGAAGCCAATGTTTTTTTCTGGACAAAAATTGTAGAAGCTGTGGGGAAAAAGGGCACATAAGCCGAGTGTGTAAATTGAGATCGCAACAAAACACAGCACATATCTCAAACATGGAGCAGGCAAACGACAGTATTAACCAAGATGTCGATTCAAAAGATTACTTTTCAAAAATTAATGTCGTTGGTGGCACCAAAGCAGTAGATCGGCGGATGATAGAGGTTCAAAACGATAGACGCTCCTTAAAGATGGAGCTGGACACTGGTGCACAATGTGCCATAATCAGTGAGAATACATTACGATCTATTAAACCCAGATTTTCATTAAAGCGCTCCGACAGGCGATTCGCCAGTTACACGCGTCACAGAATCGATTGTCTCGGTCGACTTCCCGTTGATGTTACAATTGAAAATAAGACGCGGAGGCTTAATCTGTACGTTATCAAAGGTGACTTTGATTCGTTACTGGGCCGAGAATGGATCGAACATGATAAATTTTCTCAAACTCTTTCCAGAACCAGAACAAATTCACACAATTTCAACTGTAACACCCTGTCTCACACCGAATTAGAAAAATAGTTTAGAACTTCTTTTGAACAAACATGAAAATGTGTTCAGCGAGACAGCTGGTGAACTGAAAGGACCACCTGCAAAACTACACCTGAAACCTGATGCAACGCCGGTCTTCGCCAAAGCAAGAGAGATTCCATTAGCTCTTCGTAAAACATATGCTACAGCAATTGATACAAAAATCGCATCAGGGCACTATATAAAAGTTGACTATTCGAATTGGGCATCAACGACTCACGTGGTTGTAAAAAAAACGGGAAACTGCGCATCACAGGTAATTACAAGCCTACACTCAATCCGTGCATGATAATAGACGAACATCCAATTCCTAAGCCTGAACACATTTTTAATCAGATGAAAGGCGCCAAATTCTTTTGTCACCTGGACGTAACTGACGTCTATTCCCATCGAATTTAGTGAGGCCCTGACCCTCAATACACCAACTCATGGGCAGTTACGGCCAACACGAGCAGTCTATGGTGCGGCTAACATTCCTGCCATATGGCAGCGACGCATGGAGGTTGTATTACAAGATCTTCCAAATCTCAAAAGTTTTTTTGATGACATAGTCGTGTATGCGGAAAACTTTGAAAAAATGATGGAAATAGCCGATCTTACTATGGAACGCATCAAAACCCATGGACTTCGACTCAATCGTGAAAAATGTGTATTTAGAACAACATCGATCGAGTTTCTAGGACATACAATCGATGCCCAAGGTATTCATAAATCTGATAAGCATATTCAAGCTATTCGCGATGCACCTAAACCAGCTTCGAAAGAGGATATGCAGCTGTTTCTGGGTAAGGCGACTTATTACAGCTCATTTATTCCAGGCTTGGCAACAAGAAATCCATCTTTGCGAAACATGCTCCTCACAGACACCGGAAGCAGAAATAGCCTATGAGGACATTAAAAATGCGCTTATATCGCCCAAAGTTCTTATGCCGTACGACCCATCGTTTCCTCTGATCTTGGCAACAGACGCCAGCAGAACCGGCCACGGTGCTGTATTATCACACCAGCTCAAGGATGGATGAGAACGCCCCATCGCCTATGCAAGTCGAACCATGAGCTCAACCCAACAAAAATATCCTCAAATAGATAAGGAAGCACTTGCTTTAATGTGGGCGGTACAAAGATTTTTTTTTAATCTCTACGCTTGACATTTCATACTGTATACCGATAATAAACCACTGTCACAGATACTGCACCCTGAAAAATCGTTACCGGTACTCTGTATTAGTCGCATGGCAAATTACGCTAACTATCTTGCTCATTTTAATTATGAAGTTATATTCAAACCCACGGAACTAGATGCCAACGCAGATTATTGTTCACGAGTACCATTGCCTGCACAAGTTAACAGTATTTGCCAAAATATCGCACAAGAGAAGGGAGAGAGAAG
Source organism: Endomychus coccineus (assembly GCA_958510875.1). Taxonomy (NCBI): domain Eukaryota; kingdom Metazoa; phylum Arthropoda; class Insecta; order Coleoptera; family Endomychidae; genus Endomychus; species Endomychus coccineus. The sequence goes on along the minus strand of OY294068.1, from coordinate 85,883,320 downwards.
ATTATGATGAATTCGACCATTTCATTATACGACAAGTTCAACAACTGCCGGTTCGTGCATAACATATAGCTCGAGAAACCGCAAAAGATCCTCATCTAGGTAAAATCCTGCGTCTTCTGGAATCAGGACGAAGTCTCGCACGCTTTGGCTATAGAGCGCCTGAACTTGAATACAAAATTACCGATACGACAACAACAACTGCAACGATAACTATTCTCGATGAAGTTTTCGCTGCTTACGGCGTTCCTACGGTTATAGTTTCCGAAAATGGTCCCCAGTTTTCCTCTATCGAATTCAGAGATTTCTTGCAGCACATTGGAGTCAAGTACCACAAATTTACAGCTCCCTATCATCTGTCAACTAATGGCCAAGCGGAAAGAAGTGTACAGACAGTCAAAGATCACCTTAAGATAATGGCCACGACACCTGGCTCTCTGCAACGAAATTTGAACGAGTTTCTGCATCAGTATCGTAAGGCCCCGCATCCCACTACCGGTCAATCCCCAGCACAGATCTTCCTCGGGCGTTCCCTGCGGACTCGCCTCGATCTTCTCAAGCCTGAAAACCTCCACACGAAAATCAACGTGAAACAAGGAGTTAGCCATGAACCCTCTTTCCGTTTGTTCTATCCAGCTCAATCAGTTTACTTTCTGTCAGGTAACCCGAGAATGGACAAATGGGTCCCTGGTACTATTGTCTCTCGCCAAGGTGATCTCCACTACGAGATCGATTTCTTTGAAAAACATTTTAGAAGACACGTTGATCAAATACGAGGGCACGGAAAAAACGTATCTTCGTTACCGCCAAATGACGACATTCATCGTCCAGAAAAACCCAACTTCAACCAACGGCGAACTCATTTTTATGAAACAAACGCTCCACAAATTCCATCAGTGGCTACAGCACCTAAGAATGCACCGGAGGTACTACCGTCTCGTGCACTACCGGTACTAAGTTCGCCGAGTACGCCTCGAAGATCTTCACGTGTCAGTAAACCTCCACAGCGGTTTTCTCCGAGTTAAGGACAACTTCAGAATGACGACTTCTCAAACCCAAGGATACTCCGAGGGGGGAGGAAATGTTGTGTTTGAATGATTGTGATTTTCATTTATTTTATTGTTAAAAAATGTCATATATAAATATTTGTCACTGTCATTAAAATTAATTGACAGAGTACATTGATGTTAATTATTCTCGTAATAAAGGATTTAAAACTAATATCGAATCGTTCTGGCAGAAAATGATACTGTAATATGTGGAATATTCCGCCACACTACTGAAACTGAGTTTCCCATCGATTTTACAATCAAAGCTTTGAGTGGGTTGAAGATAAATTTTCATACCAGTTTCTCAGACATTGATGTCATTGCGAATGAAATTAACATTTTTCGAAATCCTTTCGATACTGACATTGGAACCATAGCGCTGGAGCTTCAGATGGAAATTATTGATTTAAAGTGCAGTGATATAATTAAGAACAAATATCGAAACTCATCTTTGTTGGTCTTCCACTGATACAATTTGATAATTTGCATAAATTTGCTAGTGGGCTGTTTTCTATTTTTGGTAATACTTAATTGTGTGAGAAAACATTCTCCAAAATGAACTACACAAAGAATGTTCATAGATCTAAGTTAACTGATGAGAATCTTAAATCGTTTTTAATAATTGGTACAAGAAAAATTGGTCCACAACTACAAACTATTGTCAGTGGAAAATCACAATTACATAAATCTCATCAGTATTCTATATGTTATAATGCTTATATCTTATATGTTCATGTGCTTATACGTTATAATGTTTATAGAATTAGTGAGATTCATTTCAATTATATGTTAGTTATTATGCATAAGTTAAATTTTCTGCGTATTATATTTGTCATTGAGCTTTACCTAGCAAGTAAATAAAACTATCATTCTGTGTGTCTTTTTATTCAACATATCAATAACAATAACAACAATATGCCAATAGCTGTCGCGTACCGGATTGATGATACTGGCGGGCCGGATATGGCCCGCAGGCCGTATTTTGGAGACCACTGTTCTATAGTATTTGACCCGTGTAGCACATTCTGGAAAATAAACCAACGCAACTAATCCGATTGTAGGTAATTCCTAAAAGGTTTTAATCAATAATGCTGCGGAACTATCACGAAATAAATTAGATATTGTCCTAGCTTAGGAATAGATATGCAATGAAATTATGGAACTTTGTTGATGATAAACTGACTTTTTCACGTTGTGTGTTGCAATATAGCGAACCAGGTCTGTATGTTTATATGATTATTAGTGGAGGCATTTAAGGAGGAAAATCGACAATTTTTGCCCGAACACCAACACGATGGTGTTATTTCAATTTGGATTAAACCTGTGCTCGAAAAACTATGTCCATTTTTTGAACCCAAAGATGGTCATTTCTCGATTTTTTGTATTTTGAGAGAAAACTATGGATTGTATGAAAAAATGTTCAAAACAAGAGTTGTTGGAAAAATTAATGCGAAATTTTTGGCTTTCCGAAGTCGATTCGAGGTCGTGGGACCCAAGGTAGGACCCATTAGTGTATTTCTTGGCACATTGAAAAATTGAGTATATCTCAGAGATTTTTTGTTTTTTTCATATTCTGTTTTGCTGAAAAGATAGTAGTTTTTTCTTCAGTTTTTGGTATTTCGACCTACCTTATTTTGTGGCGCCGAAATCGGTCATTTTGAAAAATCCGCATTTTGGAATTTCAGACGAAATACTCACGTTATCGATCTCAAACCAGGATCATTCGGAAGATTCCATTATTTTGCACCTAATATCCAATTTAAGCACTTTGGTTCAAGGACATAACTTTGGCGCCATTTTGAAAATTTTGGATCACCGAAAAATTTGATTTTTTGGGGTTAGAAATATTCAAAATGGCGCGAAAGTTTTGTCTTGGAACCGAGATACTTGAATTTTGGATATTAGGTGCAAAATGATGGAATCTTTCGAATGATTCTAGATCGATAACATGAATATTTCGTCTGAAATTTGCAAAATACGGATTTTTCGAAATTAGCAATTTTGTCGCTAAAAACTGAGGCAGGCCAAAATACCAAAAAACCAGCAACAAGTGAAAAAAGATGCTATGTTTTGACAGGAGAAGAATATGAAAATAGCAACAACTGTCTGACATAATCTGACTCAATTTTCCAAGGTGCCAAAAAACGCACTAAATGTGCCCTATCTTGTGCTCAAAACTTCGAATCGACTCCGAACCGGAGCCAAAAATCGCGTATTAATTTTTGCACCAACTTTTGATCCGGCATTTTTCCATACAACCCATTGTTTTGTATCAAAACGCCAAAAATGGTTCTATTTTGATCCAAGAAATGAACTCCGTTTGTCGAGCACAGGGTTAATCCAAATTTGAACACATCGTATTCAACGCGTCAAAATACATAGGAATAGACCAAAATTAGAACTCGCGGAAATTCGTATGAAAAATTCCTTAAATGCCGAAACTATATGAATGATATGCAATCTTAGAAAACATTATACAGTCCCGACCACCATTGAAAAATGACTATTTCCATCTTGATATCATTTATTAACTTTGAATATTAGCCACTATTGATTCCATTGCCTTGATTTTATTCCATTCAAAATAATCTGTTTTCAGACTAGTCTCTGTATCATAGATAGATGGATAATTTATTCGACTATATCATATACCTTTGCATATTCATAGCAAGTCATAACATATGAGGGTAATACTGAACATTGTTCTGAAGAAAAAAAACTAATTATAATGTATAAGCTGTACGTAGTATGCAACAAGCATGTCCTCACAGGCAATTTATCGCATCTGGAATATTGTTATGGTATTCATCAATAGAACACAAACTATTATTTACCAAAAACCATCTCATAGACCTGTATCCGGTTCATTAAGGTGAATTGGAGTCTTCGGTGAACATAAATTTACCTATACATATTTCAATTAGGAAATACTCACTGTTGTAAAAACTATATTATGATATAAATTATCTCAAACTGAAGGCTTCCACTATCGATTCTTTAAATTTAAATAATTCTTTTCCATTCCTTACTTCCAGTATTTCGTATTTAATGTAATACTCTACAAGCATTGTACAATATAGTCCTTCATTTGAATCGAAATTACACGCCATTTTAATAAGTAATCCAACCTTCTAACCGTTTAATTTAACCTTTCCGAATGCGATCCATTTTGAATTAACCCGAAAGCTTCCCAAATTCAGTTCAGTTGAACATCCAGCAGTTTCTTACATTTCGATCTGGGATTTATTCTCACAAACGCTTCCTATTGCTTGGTTTTGATATGCTATTCCCATATTTCTATGAGGAACGCACTGATTGTAATCATATGAAAATATTGATAACATTTTGATAACATTCTATCAACTTAATGATGTTACGGAGGCTGTGCCAATATAACCGTACCGAATGAATGTACTCAAACACCGAAACAATATTTCGAAATAGTAAGATACATTTCTGCAAACGTTTCTGTACAGTTCATCAATATAAGACGACAAAGCAGTTGCCGAATATTATTTGGAACTTCCACTTGATAATTTAACGTATTACTATAAAAAACTATGCCGTCATTCAGAAGATATATTAGAACGATATGACGTAAACCAATCAAATACTGATTATTCATTACATTTGTTCAGGGCAATAGGATGTTTGATTAAGACTTTTTCGCCTACTCTACTATAGTACTATAATACTATTATAATTATGGAACAATTTGAACTCAAGATTGTGATTGTTCACATTATATATTTCCTTCAATCCATCAAGTGTGATGATTATGGAGACCAAGATATTTTGTGATTTTTGAAATTTAATATGAGAGCGAATTATAAAACTTGCTGCTATCCAATGATATTACCCGAGCTGACGCAGTCTCTAATGTACTATTATTACGAGAATTTTGGTATGCCTACTATATTCAAAATTTCATTAGGTGACAATGAAGAAATATCACTAAAAATACAATATTTATATTTATCGGGAGATCAAATAATTGTGTGGCTTTCAATAATCAAATCAGGGACAGTGTTGTATATTCCTGAATCCATTTATTATATATAAAATTCTCGGGAAATAGGTCACACTAACACATATGCTTTTAAGAATATTGCTTAGCAGCGGATTCCTAATTCATATACTTAAAACATTAATTGTGTTATAATTTCGATTGTTCGTTCCAGCGACGTGGGCATTTTATTTGAAATTAGTGCGATAAGGACGCCTTGTGGTAATACAATTAGTTTTAAGAAATCACGTTTATACAGTTATACGTTTTCTGATGATGGTCGTGAGACCGAAACGTAAATGAAGACGAAAATAATAAGCATATGTGTTAGTGTGACCTATTTCCCGAGAATTTTATATATAATTCATACCTGGGTCAAGAATTATTATGAATGAATCCATATGTTAATCATAGACAGCGACATAGTTCTCTGAATGCTCATATTACTTTTATATCATCGAAATTCATCCACTGTTGTATGAGAATGATAGGATTCAATGATAAAGTCTCGTAGGTATATAAATCACATTGGAAGGATATCACGAAGTGGCTATTGTCAGATAACAATAGTTGTTGGATTCCGTTTCAAGCAGTTTCCCCCATTCTGTGGAGACTATAACTTCTTTGACGTTGATATTTGAACGTCATCTGCAGCTTTGTGTGATAGGCTGTGTAAATCCGCCCAACTAAATTTAACCCATTTAACATGAAGAATTAATATAACTTCATTATATAACTGACTTACCCAGTTTGTGTGTCGTATATTGAATATTGTGCTAAATAGGAATGTCGGAACAGCTTCTTAATATTTTGTGCTAGTAACAAATATCGTTGGTCTGGTGATAACTGGAACCTAGCCGGATTCAGACGCAACTGAAAATTATAAATATTTCAGTAGGTACCAATTGCATGTTATAACATGCAATGTGTTATAATAGGTTATAACCTTCAGATTACGTTACAATCAGAATGAGAGTTTCATTTGGGTTAGATACGGAATTTTAAATACATCTAGTTCAACCATAATTCAGTAAAATAAGATTTCATGATTCTCATTTTCATCATTTTTGATGGATCATACTCAAATTTTTTATTGTCGGAAATTTATACCTACCTTGAAAGAAGGTACGAGTATGCATAACTTTCAACGATTTTCTGTGATTTTACTTTGAAAACGCGAAACTTCCATAAAGAAGAAGACTTTGAGAGTTTTATTTCAAACCAAATTGCTGCCCAAATATTGAATAAACAAATATAATAAACAACAGTGGAATTTTGTCTTTTGGGGGTTGGACATTTCAACTCAAATTACACAAAACTTGTAACATTTAATTTTGAAAATAATGCTAACGAATTGTTTCACCACACAGCGGCATCTTCAAAGCTATGAGTTATCAACTAAAGTTGAATCTGAAATTGTCCTTAAATATTAGGAATTAATCTGAATATGGTACAAATTGAAGGATTGGGGTGAGGCCAATGGCTTGGGTGGAAGTTTATTTACAGAATTGTTGACAAGTGGTGAATCATAGGTATCGATTTGGAAATTTAATATCATGTTACTATTGTTTCTTGAATGTTTTATGGTTTCTACGGATTTTAATATATTGAGTGTTTGTCATTTTTCTTCAATATGTAAAATATCGGGATGAAGGAGAAAATTGTGATTATGTTTCAATAGTTAAACCTTTTTCTCATGTACAAGGCATCAAAATCATCACTTCACAGTCTGTAAACTCCAGATTTCTCTAACACCAATATTTTTGAAGTGAAAACTTCTTCAGGCGCGTTGAGCTATTTCAGATGGAGGGTAAAATCATCCACAGGTCCCGTCACGCAATAGCTATATATATATATATATATATATATATATATATATATATATATATATATATATATATATATAGGTATTATGTATACTACTTCGTGCGCGACTACCTGGGTAAGGCGTCAGGCAGTCTCTCTATACGCTTACACACGTGTGCATATCTGAGTCGGATACTCGACGTTATTCATTTACTCAATCCTCGGTCCTCGTGCAGGTGAAAAATATATTTTTATTGAACTTATCAATTGCACATTGTTTACTTAGTATCGTATCTACGTGCAAGCTTTTAAATATTGTGAATATAATTCTTGTCATAAGAATATAACATTAGTGATGTGTATATTTCACAACTGTCAGCATTTCAATCAACAATTATATACATTTTTATATTTAATAATAAAAAACGAATAATGGGCGGTACAATCCCTGTAAAGGGTATGAATGTAACCCGATAGTCATTATAATAAATACACATAATTTATTTTCAAAACATATTATTTATTGATGTTTACATCGATGTAAATGAAAGTAATGTTAAACAGCATTGGTCCGAATTGAAGATGTCTACGGATGATGGTAAAAGAAAACATCTTCAATTCGGACCGATGAACAAATGATCTAAAAAGAAACGCAAAATTTAAACATATAAACATTTCCGTCAAATGTCAGTATGATCGTAAATTACACCACAAATATTTATTTGAAATACAATTTTGTACTTTCGTATTGGTAGTATTAAAAATACATCAAGACGATACTCACGATATTATATTCGATGCTGTGTTCCAACATTCGAACAATGAAAATAACGAACTAGGTATAACACAATGTCATCAATGTGTAGTACACATGCAAAAGTTCTCACTTATACACATCACTAATGTTAGATTTTTATGGCACGAATTATATTCACAATATTTTAAACCTTGCACGTAGATACGATACTAAGTACATAATGTACAATTAACGAATTAATAAAAATATAACTTTCGTCTGCACGAGGATCGATTCATACTCTTAACAGGAACTGTACCGCCCATTATACGTTTTTCATTATTAAATATAAAAATTTATATAATTGTTGATTGAAATACTAACAGTTGTGAAAACTAAAGGAAAACTAATTACATTAATTTCCATTTAAAAATAATAAAATCGTAATTTCGGATGCTACAACGAGTACAACATACTAAACTCCGTAGACGATAGTATCTGTGGCATCGAATTTCTTTGTTGGTTGTCATAATGCTGAGCAACAAAATTTCGTCAGTCAGAAGTTGCATAAAATGAGAACCAATGAGAACCGATGATACGGGTGAATTACCATACGACTTAATTTTAGTTCTTAACCGACCATACATGATAACTAATAACATATATGTTGGGGATGGATTGTCCAATGGCACTGTCGGAAAATAGTGTCTTGTAGAAAGAAATGATACTGGTGAAATCATACGAATTTGGATGAAATTCCCAAAATAAATTGGTTACTTCATAATGTCAGTTTTCACTTCTGTCAGTAGTGCTCGGTGACTGCCCGTATTTTTTAAAAGATTTTGTATCATCAATATATGAGTATGAACTATTTTCTGTTTCAAAGGCAACGTGTTTATTCTGGTTTTTAAGAAATTGAGATATCTTACGTGAATGTTCACCTAAATACGTTAGACACGCGAAATTTGATTTGGTATTATTATGAATCTGAAGGTAAATTAGGCTTAGGGCTTCCTTATTAATTATATTTTGAAGTATTTTACTCATTATCCTGACATCATAATGTTTACTCCAGCATATCTTTCATTATGTTCAATACTAAATGATAGTTATCTTCACATAATGGTATAATGAATATCATAGAGTGAATAATGCTGTTAACTTGTGTGATTGCGGGTGTAAAGAGGTATTATCTGTATGGTCGACTTTGTGATAGATAGCGAAGGAATGGTAATTATTATCCGCGACAAAGTCCGAGTATACTGGATTGACTCAAGCCATTTCTAATGTCATTAGAAAAAGTCCTAGAGCAAAAATCCTACACCATAGTAGATGGGGGCACCTTGGCGAGACAGACTCAGGCGGTCTTATCAGATGTCGGTAAGCATTGTCACTGTATTACCGCTCGAAAGTTAACAGCGTGAGGTCTTAAGGGTTCGTTGGGAATTATGGGTTGTGACGGTTTGTGAGGTTCGAAGCGAGAGGTCAATGTTCGAAAGGTTCCAGACGCGGGATTAGCGTAAGCAGCTGGTATAAAAGGTCGTAGAAAGGGCGCTTGAAACATTCATGGTAAGCAGCCTATAAACAAGGTTGTTGACAGGGCATTACCCGGATGTATGTTATATTACTGTTCAGAACATTGATTTACAGGTGTCATTGAGAGCAACCTGGCGTGGATAGATTTATAGGTGCAGCCTGTTGAGAGGTTTCAGCCTGTGTGTTTAAGCTTGATTGTGAAGTAAAATTCTTTGTTATTTCAAAGTTCATGGAAATATATAGTTGTGATTGTTGGATGAAGAACCTACCGCAAATATTCAGTACGATATTAATGTAATGATACAGAATAAAACATCTACTAGATTGGAGTGTTTCCCCAGCCAATAAGATAATAAATAATGAGACTTTTATTTCAAACTGCACTAATATATTAAGATTTGCATCAAAGCGCCTACTTGATTAGAGTTATCAGGAGGGTCAAGGCTAAAGATACAAGTGACTTGGTCTTTTCGTTTGAGTCGAATTATTCTTTGTGCGGACAGACTCTGACAATCTATCAATACCCTTATCAGTTGGTTGCTTAGTCGAAGATACGTGGTGGGTTCGTTTCAATTGAATATCTTTCAGCAGAGACGTGCTCCTTTCGCGTATCTCTCCATCTGTCTGTCTGCTTGTATGTCTGCTTGCCTGCATGTCTGACATATCGTTTATTTTGGGTCTGGTAGAAAATACGAGTACTACACGTAAACTCTGATTGAACAGTTCATTATTTCAACAGAAATGCGTGGACTCCTGATGTGCATTCCGTGATATTACATAGTAATGAATGTGTAGTGTATTTTCTAGACCTCCTTGATTGCGGATAAGTGTAATTATTTCAATAAATGAATTCCACATAGTGCATATATACCCGCTTCAAAATTTCATTAATTCCGAATAACTCATGTTGGAAACACGGGAATCTAGTAAATTACCGCATCATAGTTTGGAAAACGAACACCTCCACACTATGAGCCTCATAGATGAACAATATGTAGGAAGTGCAGAGAGGCGGGAGAACTGCCTCTCACAACCGGTTGGAATGCCCAGCATTAGCATCCTTCAGGCACCGACACTCCGGAGAATCGAAACTGCTCCCAGAAGAACTTATGGAAGCCAGCACTGGCAATATTCTGGGTTTCTGGCGGGTCTCAAACCTGCTAGAATAGAATAGGCTTCTGACTACGGAGCGTACAATAAGCCCAACCAAGTGACCTGAGTGCATTTGGACGGTTGAGCTGATGATATATCTGTGCATTTGTGTCAATCCCGGAAGTATAAGCTGGGGTGATTTTGTATTTCATTATCATAATAACCCTTGTGCCATATGTGAAGCTCAGGTCGACGGTGGAGGTAGCCAAGGTGTAATATGGGTAAATCATTGAATGTGATTCGAACGACTTTTAGAAAGATTACATGTAGTAGATAAGGAACAAAACAATTGAAATTTAGATCAAGTTTATCAGTTTGACACTGACCGAAAATATTGATAGGAGCTAGATAAGACAGAGACACATTACCACATACGTTCAAGGTCATTACCAAACATTGGTATCAAATACATATGGAATAAAAATTTTGAATATTCAATCAAAAATCGGCAAGCCCGCTGTCGCTATCTAGAAAAATGAAATGAAGGCCCATGCAAATTTGCGTAAGGTGAATATACTGAAGCTTCAAAATAAAACAAAGAATCTGTTGAAAAAAGCGGTTATTCCGAATCAATATCAGTGTAAAATAACAGTGAATGCACAGGACTGTATCTACTATTGATTCAAACGCTGGGAAGAGAGACTAAAGTCATCCCTAAGTGGTGTCAATTGACACCAGCAAGGATTGCGTATGCAAATTTCTCTAAGTAGTGTTATAGAATTAGCTTTTTGGAGTTTTTAATTCTGAGTTCGGAGAAAAAATTGCTTTAAGTAGATAAATATGATACAAATTGAAGAAAATAAAATCGAAAACTTTTTGATAGTCGGTAATGGTCCAAGAAAAATGGTTAAAATAGCCAAAACCAGTTTTTCGCTTTGGACATCGCCGGATTGAGCTAGAACGAAAAAATCTCTGAATAAGCTCATGCACCGTAAAAAGACGGAAGAAATGAGCTGTGGATGAACCCGATTGTTTTTTCAAAGATTAAGAGCTGAAATTTCAATAGGTTGTAGCTTTTGTCTGCACCAAGTACGACGCAGAAATTCAGCAAGATCGGATGTACACTTTTTGCAAACCGTAGCTTAATGCAAAAAAAAGCACTTTTGTAAAATGGCTCTAAAAAGTTGTGGTGAGATAACGCGCTATTTTTTTCACGGGATCATCTTCTTCATTAGTTATTGAACAATATACCGGATTCTCAATCTCTTATCTTCCGTAAAAGCTTTAAAGCTCGTAAAGAACAACAATATCTCAAGAACCGTTGCTCGAAAATCGATGTTCTTTTTCAATCCGTACTACCATTCAATAATAAAATAATTATTTTAAATAATGGTATTTCGTGCGCTTGGCAGTGCGGCGCGCGTGGAAGGGAGAACCACCGCGCTAGGCTCGTAAAAAACAACAATATCTCGGGAACCCTTGCTCGAAAATCGATGTTTTTTTTAATCCGTTCTATAATATTAAGATTGCGCGTATTTTCAAACTTCTAGTAATGTTCGAAGTACTCTGAAAAATACATTGCGCTATTCGATCTATTCATTATTACTATTTAATATTTAGAGTAGACATTACTAGAAGTTTGAAAATATACGCAATTTCAATATTATTGGATGGTAGTACGGATTAAAAATAAACATCGATTTTCGAGCAAGGGTTATCGATATATTGTTGTTTTTTACTAGCCTAGCGCGGCGGCTCTCCCTTCGCGCGCCGCACAACCAAGTGCACGAATTACCATTATTTAAAATAAGTTTTGGCAACTTTAATGGAAGATGAGAGGTTGGAAATTTGATAAGTTGTTCACTAACTATTGAAGAAGATAATATTGTGGAAAAAATAGCGCGTTATCACACCACAACTTTTTTAGGGTCACTTTACAAAAGTGATTTTTTTTGTATTAAGCTGCGGTTTGTAAAATATATATATCCGATCTTGCTGGTACTTGGTGGCCATAAAAACTACAACCTATCAGAATTCCTGTTATCAGTCTCCAAAAGAACGAGAGTTATGAATTTTTGAAATTTTGAGCAAAATCTATGTTTTTTTGCAATTTGCGGGGTAACCGCTGGACCAATCGGGTTATCCGCAGCTCATTTCTTCCATCTCTCTACGGCGCATAAGCTTATTACAAGTGTTCCTTCTTTTCAACTCAATCCGAAGATGTCCGACGCGAAGAATCGGTTTTGGCCATTTTTACCATTTTTTTTGGACCATTTGCGCCGATCAAAAAATGTTCGATTTCAGTTCCTTCAATTTGTATCATAATTATCTACTTAACGCAATTTTATTCTCCGAACTCAGAATTATGCAAAACTAGCGACATTTGTTGCTGATTCTATCACACTAAAAGTAGATATATTATTGCTCAAAAATGAAACGAAGAAACTGTTGACAAATGCGGTCACTTCTAATCAATATCAGTGTAAAATGATCAGGGCTGGTTACGAGGCATTCCGAGGCGTTGAGTCTGTATAAAAATTGTGAGCGAATTGAATAACAGTGAATAGACAGGGTTGTATCTAGGAATAATTCAAACGCTGGTGAGAGAAACTTCACCCTTAAATCGTGTCAATCTATGGAACGTTTCTGGAATTTTGAGAAGAGGTTGACAAGTGATTGGCGGATAGCACTTCAACTCCAAATATATGTCATCTGGGTATTCTACGAACCCAGAGATTAAGTTAAATAGATGTGTCAGCTACACCAACACTACGATGAAGGGAATTATATATGAAGCAGTGTGAATAGCAAGAAATTGTATGAGACACGTTCACTACCGGAAACCATAGTTCACATTCTATGCTGATGATGACGTCATCACCGTTTGTAGAATAAATTATCGAAACAAGTGTATAAATATTGCCTGACATGTGTTTGAGATTAGTGTCTGACAAGTGTTTGAGATTTTGACCAATCGTGTCTGACAAGTGTTTGACAAGAGTCTGACAAGATAATTTTCAACTTCCAACTTTAGCTTCATAGGTATCTTCCGGAAGAGCTCGTAGAGTATAAATTCTATGAGCTGTCGACTGACGTTCTTTGCTGGTATCAGCCGGCGATCAAAATATTTTGTTGCTTGCAACTGGCGGCCATAGTTCACGAACTATGGTGAGCATGACGCCAGCACCTGTTTGAAGAGTGAATGTCAAAACAAGTGTCTTACAAGTGTTTGACAAGTGTCGAACAAGTGTCTGACAAGTGAATTTTCATCTTTTTGAGAAAACGCAATATGACGATGGTGAAATAGAGAAACCAATAGCTTCACGCGGTATCAAATGGCTCGCGGAGTACAAAATCGTTATATACCAATCTATGAGCTATCAAATAATGCCTATCAATGTCGGAACATCTCATGTCATAAGAATAATACCAGCTATCTGTCATTGTGGTAGTGTGAGCTAGAAACCACACCTCTCAAGCGATCATAGTTCACGAACTATGATCGCCGGATGATGACGTCACTACCTCCAGTTTGAGAAATAAAATATGGAAAATAATAATTCATAAGAATATTTATTCATTTAAAACAGTTCATACTCAATGAATAGTATATCATTAAGGGTAAAATACTTTATTAATCGGCAACAATAGTTCGGCTGTTAAAAGGTATCACGTCATAGCGTGAATATCAGAGAAAATCACTAAAAAATAAATTCAAATCATTATTATCCTTGTTTTCATGGAAACAGACGGATAGGCGGGCACTTATTCACAGTTATACAAATAACCGTAATAATAGTAAACACATCATTTTATTTTCGTGAGAGCATACAGAAAGGCAGATGGACAGACATATGAATAGTGATAATAATACAGATTTTTAAACTGAATATTGGAGTTTGTCAACCTATCTGGCGGAAACGGGGCACCAACCATACGATCATTTCATTCCTTGTTCTAATTATAATCTTTAAAATCTATAATGGCTGTTATGAATAATAATCGTAGATAAAGTCGATGCTCTAGCATATTCGATGGTGATATCGCTTAGGCTTCTGTTGTAGTTTGTATGCCACACTTGAGCGTTGGAAAGCTTGGGAATACCAATTATTAAGTGTTTTTAGACCCTACAGCAGACGGTGTTTAGTTGTGATATCACCAAAATTGATAATAGAATACCCAATCTGACAAATAGAAAGAACGTCAATGATCAATACATGATATTCCTCAGTTTCGGATGCTCTAAGCTATAACCCAACAGAGTTTCCAAGCACAGAAATCAGAATTCAAGATTGGCCAAGTTCTGAACCAAAGTACTTCTTAAGTGCAAAAAGCTGATATTGAAATCAAAACATCATTCAAAAACAACAATTATTCAAAAAATACAAAAAAATATATCAGCGGAAATTCATTAACTGCTGGATTTGATCCTGAAATCAAAGGGGTGAGTTTCAATGTAGAATAAGCTATTTTCATAATGTTGAATATGTAAATACCCTTAGCTAATAAACAAGTTAATATATAATTAAAATATTCAATAATTTCAGAGATTTGAGAAACAATAATAGTACCTCAAACCTTTATCTCCAACACTTCAACACTAAGATGATGAATTTCTCTCAAATAGGAAAAGAGTGACATCATCATCACAAACCCTTCGTTCGTGAACTATGACAGCCAGTCAATTCTACATTTGAAAAACAATAATAATACCTCAAACCTGTACCTCTAACAATTCAATCCCAAGATGGAAAGTTTCTCTCTAGTAGAATAGAGTGCCATCATAACATACCAGGCAACCATAATTCCTGAAGTATGATTCCTCGTCAATTCGTGCAATTGAAAATACAACAATAACACACACATACACACATACACGCACGAACACGCACACGCACACGCATACACACACACACACACACATACGAGGAGGACAAGTATAAATCAATGAATTAAATGTTCAAATTGCTTGAGTAACTGGCCAGATTTTTTAGAGAATCTTTTTCTTTACCGCCTCAATATTCCCAGGTGTATAAAAAAAATATCGGAATAACCCCAGAGAAAATAATCTAAGGGTGTAAGATCTGGTGATCTTGCTAACCATCCACTGACTAGAGAATATTTGATCGCGGTATTCCCGAACTGCACATGGATAATCTAGAAGCGCACTGTATTGCTGGAACCTGATTCTGGGATCGAGTGCTTCTTGATCTTCATGTTCTTAACTGAGCAAGGATTTGAATTCTGGACTTTCGTTCTTTCTCACAAAATTGCTCTTGTTGATCAAATTCATCATCGGACAATAATTCTTGCACCATGTGCACTTTGTACGAGTGAACATTTTGCTTAGGAAGAAGACGTATAAACATGTAAAGTGACGACTACGAGGATGAATGTGGATATTATTCTTGAACCATTCAAAGAGCAGCTAATTATCTATTTACATGGAAGGCCGGTGGACGTCCGGCGCTAGGAAACTAGACCGAGACCGCGGAATTTGTTTTCGATTCAAATTACCGTCGATTGTGATATTGGGGGACGGTTTTGATGAGTTTAATTGAACAAAATACGAACTTCTAAATGCGAAAAATCGTCGATTCTTTCGATTCCCTTGAGTCTCATTTAAGCTCCTATTTCTTGAATAGTTAAAGAAATAACACACTAAATACACTAAATTATGTCTATGATTGCCACGGATGTTCCACCAACGCTAGCTTGAATATTGGCAGCTTGATACATGTCCACATATCTGACAAATCAATAAATAATAACAAGAAGAATGGATTAGAGTTCTCACAAAAAAATATATTATTTTATCATAATATGTCTAAATTTGAAGTAATTTTAATTAAGCGAAACTAAAGTGATTGATCAAAATTTGGTTACAAACTATAACTTTGACATTTTATGTTCTGCTCTCCGAGTGTTGAAATTGATGAGCATCAAGAGAATTATGTAATTTCGACATGCTCCACATTCCTTTCTGAATATTGCTCTACATTATCAGAAAAGTCCGAACAGTCAAAATGAAATTTGTTGCTATATAAATAGTAACAAACAAACAGTAGTCGATTGTACTAAAACTGAGGAAATTCAGTATGTCTAAGGCAATTATATTGAGATTTGGGCGTACTTACATATGATTGGTTGGACATTAACGTTCTTGAAGTTAAATTGGAAGCATAAAACATACTAATTCCTCCCCAGTGATCTTTGAACATCAGCTCGTGCTCTGAAACACACAAAATAATAATAATTTATTCAACAAGACTATACAGCAATATGAAATAATACAAAAATCATAATAATAAATAAAATTTGATTGTGAATAAATGAGAATAAGCTCATTAAATTTTTCAAGAATTATTTCTGAGCGATATGAGTAAGTGATATCAATTCACAGAGAAAAAATAATATGAATCCAAAAACATAAATACTTAAGACATCGTTTTTATGAGCTAACAATTGAAAGGAACCTGGCAATTTGCACCATTAGTAGAATGCAACCCAATACAGTCGAAGCCCACGGCACCACTACCCCCATTCCAAACCATAACCCATCCAAACCACCCCCGGCCGAGACGCGTTCTCCACCTTAGACATATGCAAAAAGTTTTACAGGCCTACACATATCCCTACCAGTGGTCGTATCGCAGCCGACAAGCGCCCTAGACAAGCCACAGTCCGTGAGGAGATGGGCGAGACAGTGTAACGGTCAGCCGAGCGTATTGTTTTATCATAATACATAATTTTGGACTAAAATTATTCCAGATTTAATATTTCCAAATAAGTGAATAGGTTCGAAATCCTATCTCACTGCTTGTAACACTTGAACTTGTAACAGTCGGCTGGGTATTATTTCAGGTAGCGTTAATACCTCATCGACGTGTTATATGAATTTGGGAATGGTTTGTCGGAACGTGTTCGGGTATCAGAGATCTTAGTGTACCCTTGAGGTTCCTTAAAGCTGCCACCACTAGGTGTATCTCTCAGCCCACCTAGAAGCTGTTTTTGACAACGATGCCTTGATCTATTTCAAGGGACCGCCTCGTACAATTACCTATACTTATATCTTTATTTCTATTCAAGCGTAAATTCTGAAGGTCGCATTCGCTGAGAGGTGATTAGGAATTAACAGTTAAACTCGTAAATCAAATTAAATAATAAATATATATTGAATAAAAGTTAACAAAATTTCGTACATCAAAATCCAACGAACGATCCTAAGATTAGTCCAAAATTTAGCAATGGGAATGATACATGAATTTAAAAGATGCCAAGTTCAGGTCGACCCTAAGTGGGAACCTGAGAAATTATCCATGTCGCTAGTTCTACCCCCTTTGCCAGCGAGCGAGTTCTTGTCTATGTTCTCTTTAGAGAGTTGAAATTAAATGGAAGACTAATTAGCACAACCCCGAACAGTGATCGATTTCGCGCTCGATCACGCCGATAATTGATGAATAATGTTCAAAATTGAAAGATTCCTCCCTTTCTGGTAAGCTGGAGTAGGCCTAACGACATGATACTCTATCATCTCCCCTAAGTAATCTCCGATAAGCGGAATTACAATTGATCACTACTCAGCCTGAATGGCAGAAAAAATATATATTAACAAATTAAACATTGACGGGCGGAGCATGATCTGAAGATTAAATAACCACATTATATTATATTGCCGATTCAGAGGTTGAAGTCAATGTAACAGTTGTTCTTTGGCAATGAAAATGCACTTACCCTGTTGGTCTAAATAACACAATTTCCTCTCGAACCCCTTGTAGAAATAACGCACAGAGGATTTAAACACTCGATTTCTACATCGGATTAAATTTGATATGATAGGAAATGGTCACAAAATGATTTTAAATAAGGGAACAAACACTTTACGCAAGACACGGGAGACGCGAACAAGTCCACCGCTGCTTTAGCCCCCCAGGAATGAATAACCCTTGTTGCAATGAACTGAAATTGATGGATTAATTTAATCTCTATAAATTTCTGAAATTTAGTTTGTCTAAATCTTGACAACATGACATTAATTGATTTGATTTAATGCAACAATGGAGCATTCCTGTTGACATAAAGCAAGCTGACTTACCGAACAAGTAGGAAGTTAAAAACTATCAGTAGGTGGTTGAGAACTGTCTTTTTTCCTCCAAGTAATTAGTTTTTATGAAATCATTGGACCGGGGGCCACCCCACGCGTAAACTTAGAAAATATGTTCAACTTAGAATACCGGGAGCATGGCCCACCCATAATTTATACAAACAGCCAATAGGAATCTGACTAGGCGAAAGAATTGTAAGTGACGGGTCTATTCAAGTCCACGTGGACTTTTCCTGACTCAGGAAGAAGCAAGTACCGTTGACCGCGTACTTTGCTACGTTTGTTAAGCATGGAGTCATTGCCACAGGAAAGGGTTTCAGATTTCAGATGCCTATAGACATATCTAACATATCGTATGTTTATTTCTAGATATAATAATTTATAAAACTTTCAATTTGAATTAAATCAAAATTATTCAAAGGCCTCTCAAAACAAAAAGTAATAGTCATGTGCCATTAAACCTAATTGTGATGTCTTTGAGTTCGAAGGCGAATTTAATTTACTCGGCAAGCCGATTCAAAAGAAATTCATAAATGGATTGTGTATAAGAAGGTATCATTGGAGAAAATAGTTATATAAAGATTACAGGTTCCTGTTAATTGTATGGTATACAAATTAGTGTTTATGTTACATTACTGAATATTTATGGGCATAAATTATTTATCAAATAATTGATCTTTATTATGAATTGAAGAGGGAATGGAAATATTCACTACTGTTTTGAAGAATCCATTTATTAATGAGAAGTTTGTATTTAGTATAATTATAGCAGCATCGAATTTCATGCGCAAGTAAATTGATTTTTCTCCATCGCGTGTGTTTTTTGGTATTTTGGTATCTGTATTTCACCTAGGCTACGTGTACCGTGGTTGTGTGGTACTATTTGACACATATTCTTATTCTTTGCAAAGTAAAGTAGCACTGCCTGGGATCTAATATTTGCAATTCCTTGTAGACTAGATGAGATGGGTATCGAAGTTGTTTCCCTAGCATTATTTTCAAGAACCTCTTTTGTAGTCGTTCTATTTTTGGATAATTATATCCGCTAAGTGCACCCCATGCAATAATTCCGCATTGTATAAATTAATCTATTAAAGCATAATGAATAATTTTCAATTCGCTTAAGCTGATTATATTGCTCAAAGGTCTAAACCCTGCCAATATGTTCAGCTTTATTGGTATTAGTATTTATTTTTGCTGTTAAGTTTTTGCCGACACTACTAAAATATTTATTGAACTCGTCAACAATAATTTTTTATCATCAATAATTGCATTGTTCAATTCAATTTCTTCAATATACTCTTTATTCTTATCACCACAGCATTCTTTCACTACATTCCATATATATTTGCTATTTTTAGGATCTGCTTAAATTTCGTTTTTGTAATAATTGTGTTTGATATTTTTCATGAGGTTAGTTAATTTGTTTCTGAATCTACTGTGGATTTGTTTTGATAACTCCGTCTTATCTCTTAAATAATTATGAAAAGAGAATCCCTTGTTGCTATGTCTAAGATTATTTCATGAGTCATCCACGGTTTTGGTTTTTTCGTAATTTTTTCCCTCTCCTTTTACTAGTGGCATATCTAATACCTTCGATAAAGTTATTAAGGAAAATATTTGCGAATGATTCTATGTCAGTAGCGGCATAGAATTTGTTCTGAGGTATGTTTTGAAAATAAGTGATAAGTTTAGTGTTGTCGGTTACATTTAAGAATAATTGCTTTTTCCCTTTAGGAGACATTAATGAAGAATTGTAATGTTTTAGATTCAACATAGAATATAATAACGATCTGTAATGATTGAAGTTAGTACTATGGGAACTATATCATCGATCTTCAAACTAGCTGAGGTTTTTGCGAATATATGGTCGATGCAGGATGCTGTTGTAGACTTATTCAGTACGCTTTGGTAACCATATTCGTACAAAATTTCAAGGTATTCGGTGCTGATAGAATTATTAGTCATGTTTAGATCTCCAATAATGAAGTTTAATTTTCTAAACATTTTTTTGCTCAAGTAATCATCTAGATTATTAATGAATTCTTTTAGATTCACAATATGAGGACGATAAATTGCTACTACATTTATATCGATAGTTGATTTCTTTATTTCACAGTTAAGAATTTTTATATTACCCAACAGTTGAATTGAAACTGAGCAAAGTAAGTAAGTATGATGTATATAGACTACTACTCCATCATTTTGATTTAGATTGCCTTGGTCGTAATACGCATTATAATAATCTGAGTATAAGAATTCTAGATTATCAATATTTCATGTCTTTGTTAGAATTATAATTTCAAAATAATCATTTAAACCTGTAAGGAAGACTCTCAACTCATCAATATTTTTTGAAATGCTTCTAATATTATTATGGAATATTGAACAGTTTTCATAGTTATGACGATAAAAGTAAACATTTCAAATCTTCGTTATTATGAATTATGAACGTTTGATACGTTCTTTTCATCTGAAAATCTCTAACAAGCTGATTCATTATAAAAAATGTATATTATTAATATCTTATGAGAATTGATGTGTAATAAAAATGAAAGATGAGGAGAGCAATACTCGATGAATAATCAGGACATATAAATGTGTTGTGTTGTCAAGCCTTATTGATATGTGAGTCTTCGTTATTCCTTTTGGGATAATACCGAATTAGATAGTAACCGAGTTCTCGGTCTTTCACTAATAGTTCCAAAGTTCCGGTCTTGATAGCTTTCAATTTTTCTTTCTAGTTCTTCTATTTCTTCTCCTATTTGTTGAAAAACTTCTTCGCTTGGATCGTTCGGTTTTCTCCTTTGAACATTGGGCGAGTCTGGGTAGATCTGTTGTTTAGAACTATTGGGTTTAGATGGTGCACACGATAGTCTGAGCACTTCTAATTCTTGCAATTCTTTGACGCTGTATGCGTTATCGTTCACAAAAAAAATTGTTTTGTTTGATGAAGGCCTTGTTCTTTTTTTCACGTCGTTTGAGGAGAAGGTGTTTCCTTAAGACTTTTTGTTCTTCTCTTTCCTCAATAGGTAGGTCGCCTGAGATGAAAATGTTTGGTCCTTTCAATCTATAAGAGTTCTTCAGAACATATAATTAGTTTGAGAAATACGTAAATTCTATTTTTATTGGTCCGTTAGCTTTTTGCCCTATTCGATGTATATTGTTTATATCAGGCAGTACTATACTGGTTTCTAGTAGGTTGTTCAATTTGTTCAAAGTGAATTCAAGTGAGTTATTTTCTAGTGAATCAAGTCTAAATACAATTAGGTTGTTTTTCCTTTTCCCTTTTTCAAGGTACTCCACTTCTTTTTCCAGCATTATATTGTCATTCTCTACTTCATCAATGCGCTTCTTGAAATCCTCGATTTTTAGTACTACACGAGTTTCTGAAGCTTCTATCTTATGTTTTATTCCTTGGGGATTAAGTATCATTTCCTTATATATTTTAATTAGCGTTATATGTTCATTTGGTGCTGTTGACATTCTGTTATTGGTTATTACCACAAGTTAGAACGATTAAAAAATCGGTGAAAAACATAAGCTAAAAAAGTGAGTTCTTATATTTGTATATTCCGGTGTGATATATCTGAATGTAATAGGATGTAATTACCTTTTTGAAGAACAGTACACTGCAATATATTAGTCAGGCAACCAGGAAGATAATACGGAAACAGTTTTTATCTTTGTTTTAAGATTTGAGCCCACTATGAAATGATACAATTGCACCTTAGATTTGGTACATTCCAAACATTAAGTCTACCTACTTTAAAATGACAGAATCGCACTTCGGCTACTAAACTTTAAGAGATATATTAATGTATACGTATCTTGCCTACATATTTTTATCAACAAAATACAAAAATATTGTTACATAAGTATCAAATATTATATATGGAATGGTGAATCGAATAAAAGTGAAGGAAAAATTACTATTGAATCCTTTTTTGCTTTTATTGGCCTCTCTTCCTTTTCACGCCGGGAGGTACACTTTTCGCTTTGAATCAATGTTTTTCAGAACGTAAAATAAAGACTTCCTCCAATTCCATATAGCACATTCTTATACAAAAGGGTTGTATATATTTACTGTAGGTACATCCTCAATAGCACTTAAGGATACAAATTAACCGTATCAAGGAAAGTCACTACTTCCATGCTACTTAATACATGTGTAATACTTGAATAATACTCAGGTAATACCCGGATAACATCTCAAATAATACTACTTGATACGTCTCCCCCAAAAACCTATTATACTACTTCCTAACTCGGCCAAATATGACGTATCTGTAATATACGTAATATCATATTTGACCCGTTGAATTATTTCGAGGTATTGTACTATATTCATCGAACTGGTTATTGTTTCAACAATGAACATGTCCATGATATACTTAGTGAATCAATATATTTATAAACAGTTATGTTAACAAATTGTTCTGTATAACAAACAATTGGTTGAATTAAGGAATCTTCTTTATATACGGATTTCTTAGGATTTAGATAAATTGGATATAATTTGTATATCGCACCTCCTTTCCTTAACAGAAAAAAATGTGTCAATCATTTGATTTGCACTGTTTTTTCTATATACTAATCACCTAAATTTAGCCTCACATTTTTCCTCATGGGTAATTATCACTTTATTTAGTTACTCATTCGTAATACAATTTCAGTCTATTTTTATGTACTGTTATTAGTTTTTTACCTACTCGCAGCACTACGTTTGGGTTCATGTCTTCCATAATCACGAATGGACCCTTATACAATTGTTAGAGTTTGCTTTTCGATACGTTTTCGAAATAACTATTCCACAATTTGCTTTTAATTTTTGCGCACGATTCAGTTTTGATGTCATAAAATTATCCCTCGCTTCCTTACATGCTTGTTGAAGTCGATATTCCAATTCGATTGGATAATTTTCAAAATTATACACAGGGTTTACATACTCTGTGATATTCGACGGTAAAATACAAATGCTCCCGAACACAAGATCGAGCGGCTTGTGTTTTGTTCCCGTATATATTGTATTGTTGTACGCAAAACACCAAGGTGGGACTCGTTCGGTCCATGAGTCGTTATATTTTGCAACCTGCATTCGCAAATATGCGCCTAGGTGCTTGTGGGAGTTTTCCAGAGCCCCCAGAGTTTCGTGGTGGTATGCAGTAGATGACATCTGTTTCATACCTAGTACTTCAGTTGACTCTTCAAATACCTCCGACAAAAACATCCTTTGGTCGTGTACTATTTCTCTCGGAATTCCATATCGCAGAACAAATGTTTTTGCGACTGTAATAGCTTCTTTGTTTTCGATTGGGTGAGCTTAGACAAACTTACTTAACTCACACTGTAGGGTAAGTATGTATCGATCGTCACAGTCGTTATTGGACCCACCAAATCAAGGAATACTTTCTCTAATGCTGTGGATGCTGTCGTGGTTATTATCAAAGTTCATTTGCTGGAATTGAATATTTGAACTTTTGACAGTCATCTCATCGCTTTACGAATTTCTCTTTGTCTTTTCTCAGACCTGGCCAAAAATAAACTGTTTTTGTGTTATTGAACATGCGTATCATCCCTGCGTGTCCTCGTGTTTTCAATGTATGAAAATCATTTAAAATTACTTACCTCGTTTCTCTATCTTCTATTGAAATTACATCATTTATTACATTTATTTTCAATTTGAATTCTATGCCGGTAGCTACCCGTTTTTTCATTCCATTATTTATCGCGCAATATTGAAATCTTTACATAAGTTGTCTACACTTCCCAACAATGCTCTTAGATACAATGTCGATCGGAGATGTAGTCTCTCGAAGATTATCTTTTCATCTTCTTCATAATGAAGAGAATTATTTAAATTATTTTCTAGACTTTCTATTCTCTCCAACTTCAAATTCCTGGTCTGGCAGAAATTCTAACAAAACGTTATCGGTAGGGCGCTTCAAAAGTTCAATAATACGAGGGTGTTCAATCCGGGAGTTGTCATTATTGTCCTTATTAATTTGCTTTTCATCTTTTCATTTGTTTTCTCTGAGTTCACGTTATTGCAAGAACATTTCCGACGTGAGGCGTCTTACTACCCAATTCTTTTAAATTCGTAGATTTGATTTGGATCTTCGAGAGGGCATCGGCTGTGACGTTATCCGTTCTTTTTATATAATTTACTGTAAAATCATACCCTTCTAGTGTCAATTTGAATTTTGTTAGTCTACTAGACGGGTTTGTCATACCAAATACAAATACCAATGGTCTATAGTCTGTATATATATCTTACTTTCTTCACTTACTACTGGAATTTGGAATAAACTTTCTGTAGTAATTTGCAAATTCTACGAAGCGTTTTGCACCTCCAGAATTCTTTGGTACTGGACACTGTTTGATAACACTGATTTTCTCTGGATCGGGAGAAATCACATCTGAGGAAATCAAGTGTCCTAAATGTGAAATTTTTTCTTCAAGAATTCGCACTTACTCGGATTTGATTTCAAATTTACTTATTTTAATCGTTGCAAAACTTTAACTAAATTGATGTTATGTGTTGACAGATCTTTTCCAAAAACTATAAGATCATCTAAATAAATGGAACATTATTTATAATTCAATACTGTCATAGCCATTGTGATAGCTGTCGAAAAGACATTTGGGCCTATTATCAGTCCCATGGGTAATCTAGTTAACTGGTATTGACCCCTGTCTGTAGTGAAAGATGTGCATTTCCAATTATCTGATTCTACTTGATAGTAGCCTTGTAAAAAATACATCACACTAAATAATGAATCAAGAATTTCTGATATGGGGGGAAGTGGGAATCTGTCATCTTCTATTCGTTTATTCAATAATCAGTAGTCAATAACAGTTCACCACTTTTTATCTCCGTTCTCGTCTATCTGCTTTTTAGGAGCGATTAGAAGGGGTGAATACCTTTCTGATATGGCTGGCTCTGTTACACCTTCTTGTAATATTTTATCTAAATGACGTTGAATTCCCTCTTTTCGGGAATAAGGTAGGTTATAGGGTCTTACATATACTGTTGAATTCTGTCTTAAATGCATTTTTTGTTTAGTAAGATTTGTAACCGTGAGGGAATCTCCCTCTAAATAGAGAATATCTGCATATTTTGCGCAAATTTTTCTGATTGATGTTCTGTCTTCTTTATTTAACTTGTCTAATTTTATCTTGTCTAGAAGCTGTTCAACACGCTCAACTGACAAGTTTTCTTTTTCAAATTCGCATATATTGTAATCGGATAAATTTTCATAAGTGGGTTTGAAATTCCTAATTTTTACTTCTTTTTCATTCGTATTCAAAATACATACTGGTATTTCACCATTGTTATAATAATCGCGGTGTATACACCTTTGTAAATTTCATTTCGCTAAACTACACATTCCTTCTCTGTATTCACTTTGAAATAGTAAATAACTTCACACCGACCCGGAATTATTTTATAACAATCATGCTTTGAATGAATTGACATTGAAACTTTTTTTTTATTGTTGTTCCCTTAATGATTTGAAATTGGAGATGTTGTTATTTTTTCTCACGAAATTTTGCTAATTGAATTTGGTTGATAATGACGTCTATCCTTATTTTGGAATCGATCGTCTCGCATATGGGAAGTTTCCAGTATATTCGGTCTAGTCGGTAGAGAATAATTCTCTTTGATTGCTTCACAAATAGCTTTGGCTAGATTCTCATAATTCCTTTCCTCCAGTATTGTGCATAAATCATGGTTTTGTAATCCATTTGAGAAGATGTTCATCGCTAGTCTTTTATTTACCTTTTGTAAAATGCTTGCTGTTCCATCGTCTCCTTTGGCTTGCGCCATTGTCAGATTTATCAAAAGATCTTCAACCCTTCTCCCGAATTTACAATGCTCTTTGTTCCTTGCTTAGCATTGTGGAATTCGTTTGCTAGAGCGGTTTCCGACTTCTCCTTCAACAGATGTGTTTTCACGTCTTGAACTAGTTCCTCTAATGTATCGTAGTTTTTCCGGAATCGAAGTTTTGCGCTCTGGCGGAGTCTTGCCTTGAGTACATAATTCATAAGAGGTACTTTCCCTGCATTATCCAACATGTCGCTGTGTAATTCAATGGCATCAATTAACTGTTTTATGAAATCTTCACTACCATTACAGGAAGCAATGAAGCTGCTGTAAGTTTATCAAATTTCTCTGACATATTTAACTGTTGGACCAATATGTAATTTTCTTTCATTCAAAGTTTTTGAAATTATTTCGATTAAAGCTTCTATGGCGCTTACGTATTTTTTTAATTCCGGTACAACACTTGGTTTCTGTCATTCTTGGTTGAATATCCCTTCTTCATTCCTAAGATTTTCAACTATGTTACTTAATTTACTCAACTTCCTATTCGTTACTTCTAAATCTGTTTCTCTATCATTATTGCCTTTACCTAGATTTCTATTAAATACTCTTAACTCTTCATAAGCGTTTTTAAAATTTTTAATAGCGCTCATTACTCACATTTTACTGTTTGCTAAAAAATAGTAGTCTGGCTTTTCCGAATCTCCTGTTGAATCCTCTTGTTTATCCTCTTCTTCAATAGCCTTTGCACCAGTTATATTACACCTACATAGGTGATCATACATATTTCTTCCCATTTTGAAAAAGCATCATCACGGCCTGTGAATCTGTGGACACTCTCTATTTTTAGCTTGAATACCCACCAACTCTTCCTTTGCAGTTGCGTTCCCCATGTTTTTTTTTCCAAATTTCAGAATTTAAATAGTTTGGACTTAACACATTTCTCTTACGATGTCCAGTGCCGAAAGGGCACTAACTGTCACGGTCGCCATGTGATATCTCCTGATTGTTGG
This sequence comes from Endomychus coccineus, assembly GCA_958510875.1. NCBI lineage: Eukaryota > Metazoa > Arthropoda > Insecta > Coleoptera > Endomychidae > Endomychus > Endomychus coccineus. Next base: position 85,856,153 of record OY294068.1, on the reverse strand, counting down.
TAGGGATGGCCCTGTAATGTCTAAGGGTCTTAGGTTCGTTGTGATGAAACTGGAGGTTTTTTGATCATATTGGGGGTTAATTCGTATCCTCAAGTTCTATTGCGGATGTACCTACAGTAAATATATACAACCCTTTTGTATAAGAATGTGTAGCATACCCGTCGAAGGACACTTCCAATAACCCCTAAAGATGCTCAACCAACATCCAGTTTCTTCACAACGAACCTAAGACCCTCAGATATTACAGGGTCATCCCTACCAACAATCAGGAGATATTACCCAAAACTCCAAAACCATTTGTGAATGTAAAGGAAGAGAATCACATGTTTTGTTCCCAAATAGTTCCATGTAAGTTTAAACTAGATTTTTTCATTGCATTGAATATGAAGTCTCAATCAAATTCTATCTCTGTAGCATGCTACAATAGCTAGAGGGTGGAATACTCTGCGACTGTTCGATAATGTTCCAACTTTCAGGACAAACAAATTCTGTCAAATCAAGTTGTATCATCAGTTTCTTAGTTATCGTTAAAATTTGAATAATTTTTTTGGGTGGATTAATTTGTCGCTTTTGACAATTAACTCTTTTTGAGCATGAGAATGAAAATACCATGTTGCTATGTTCAATTTGTTTTCAATTTATTCCATGGCTATCTTGGCAATTAGAATTCAGCGATGAGAAAAATGAGTATTATGAATTTTTTTTTGCCTACCAGATCGTTTTTACCCAAAAGCTTGTGTAGGCTGTTTCCAAGTTGTGATGATTCCAGTGATGTATACAAATTACGAAAAAGAATAACTTATATGTTCTATCACAATTATTGATAATTCATATAAACATATTAATATATATCATGAGATACTCGCTTTGTCTATATTCTGCACGTCAATTCATTTATGTCACAAAATAGACAATTATATAAATATAAATTGGAATCAAGATTGAATGACGGTCTACACACGATAATACTCTAGGATAAATAAAGATTATCTCGATTATATAAGCTCACGTTTTGCTGTTTTTATCTATGCAGAAGTATAAGAGGGCTAGAATATAAAATGACAACGTATTGCCGACTGATAATAAAACATTTCCAATTATAAATGCCATTTCATATCTGCCACAATACACTTCGCACCGACATTATCAATTTAATCTATTTCCGAGTAGATGTATTATGTACTTATACTGTTATGAACGTCAGTTCCATTCTTTCAAGAATCAATTTACCAAGGGAAATCGAGTGAATAATACTTGGACTGAAGCTGGATTGCAAAGGCAACTCTCGATTCTATGATAAAATATTCATCCTAGTGATGCATATCTTCATCTACGTCAGTAGTAGTCCAGGAAAATGAAGGGAAAATTCATAGAAGTTTTTTGGCAGTCAGGTTTTTTGTTAAAATGCGTAGTGTTTGGTACCTGGAAATAAATGGGACCACCCCGTCAACCCGCATTCAAAGAAAGTTGTGCAAAATGACATTTCCCACAAGAAATCGATTATGAAATTTTTTGATTTTCCGCGTTGATTCAATTACATATATTAATCGAATATTATATGAAATCATGCGTCATACTTAACAGAATGAAATATTCCCGAAAGTATACGGAATATACATATTCATTTTTCGCATTTTACAAGAAAAGAACGCGGGAAATAAAAAAATGTCCTGATTGAATTTCTGTGGAAAATGTCATTTTTCATAACTTTTATAGCAAACTTTTTTTGAAAAAATGCAAATTTTTCGAGATGTTTCAATTTTTCACCTAATATACACATATATATATATGTATATATATATATATATATATATATATATATATATATATATATATATATATATATATATATATATATATATATATATATATATATTCTTTTAATGATATTCTTGAACCATTTGTAATATTTGTATTTTTCTTGGTATATTGGTTCGTATATATACTGAAAATGAAATGAAAATTCTGTTTGACGTTTCGACAAGGTTTATTGTCTTTATCAAAATGTGAATTACTGTTTCCCTATTTTTTTGATTGGCGAAGGTATTCATCATTTTTGAGAACGTTTTCATTAATTGGACGGTGTAGAATCCATAATCTTCTTCAATTGTCTTATAAAAAGCCATGATTCTCATGATGTATGTATATAATTCATATTTTGATAAAGACAATAAACATTGTCGAAACGTCAAACAGAATTCTTATTTCATTTTCAGTATATATACGAACAATATACCAAGAAAACATACAAATATATATATATATATATATATATATATATATATATATATATATATATATATATATATATATATGTATGTATGTATGTATGTATATGAAGCAATAAAATGCGGGTTGACGGGGTGGTCCCATATGTTTCCGGGTACCACACACTACCCATTTTAACGAAAAAACTCTTAAAATCTGATCGACTTTCTTGAACTATAGACCAGTCTGGCTGAATATCACTCTTATGATTGTTAATAAATTTGACCAAACACTTATTCCTATTTAGACGATATACAGGCTGTTTCAGTTTCTTAGTTCATAACTTTGGTAAACGATAGAACTACTAAAAATAGTAGGGGTCTCTCATATAAAATTTTTCTCTGAATCGCTTCGTTTTCGAGATACAGGGTTGAAGTTTTGAAAAATTTTTACGTTTTCTTCAATATCTTCTAAACAAATGAAGATTTTCAGTTCAAACTTCGTAAACTTCAGTTTTACCAGATAAGAAATTTTGTTGGTGACAAAATGTTCTTGAGACAAGTACAGTGGCGTAGCTATGAGGTTTTGTAAGCATTTAAACCCCTAAACTTCTACGCCAATGGTCGGAAATTATTATTGTATTCAAATTTGAAAACTTCGATTCATTTTCTATAAGGAAGCATTTGTGTTAAATTTCCCTTGGAGACTTCCTATTCGAACTATTTTGATTTTTCTTATGAATTTTTTTTGAAAGGCTATTTAAAAAGTAATAAGATATTCAACTACCTGTTTATTGGTAACGATAAAAAACAATTCATTATAAATGTTCAAAATGATCCATTTACTTCAACAAAACGGCGACATAGATTTCTCAACGACCTTCTTGTTAACATTTTATCATTTATTTCACCACAAGCTCTTCGAATACGATTCAGTAGATGTTCTCTATTATGAACCGACGTGGCATAAACTTTATCTTTCAAATAACCCCAAGTAAAACAGTCCAGAGGATTGAGGTCAGGATATCGAGGAGGCCATGCAACTGGACCACCTCTACCAATCCATCTTTCACCGTACTTCCTATTTAGCCATTCTTGTACTTGTCTGCCAAAATGGACGAGACAGTCATCCAATTGTATCCATGCATTTGTTCTCCCTTTGTGTGAGGTCGTAGAGAAATCTATGTGTCCCTTGCTCTGAAGTAAATGGATCATTTTGAGCATTTAATATGAATTATTCTTTAGCGTCACCAATAAATAGGTATTTAAATATTTTTTTACTTTTTAAATAGACTTTCAAAAGAGATTCCATAAGATAACACTGATTAGAAAAATCAAAATAGCTCGAACAGGAAGCCTCTAAGGAAAATTTATAAGGAATACTCTTTCATAGGAAGTAAATCAAAGTTTTCAAATTTGTATACAATAATAATTTCCGACCATTGGTGTAAAAGTTTAAGGAGTTTGAATGCGTACAAAACCCCATAACTACGGTACTGTATTTGTCTCAAGAACATTTTGTCACCAAAAAAATTTCTCATACAGTAAAACTGAAGTTCACCAAGTTCTAATTGAAAATCTTCATTTGTTTAGAAGATAATGAAAAAAATTTACTAATTTTAACTCCAACACCACCCTCGGAATCGAAGTTATTTAGAGAAAAATTTTATATGAAAGACCACTATTATTTTCAAAAGTTCTATCGTTTACCGAAGTTATGAACGAAGAAACTGGAATACTTTGTATATTTATATCAGATTATACAGGTACTTATAATGAATGCAATGAATCCAGTGGAACGATGGTTAATGTTCTTCAATTGTAAATACCAAGAAACATCAAACAAGATTTTGCAATATCCAATTTGTTAGCCTATAGACGTTCTGCCAACATCACTAGGTTAGAAAAATAGATGTTGATTTTATATTTGGAAGCAACATTTCCTTTCATGGAAAATAACTGTAATCAAGCAGGAATGTTTTGTAGAACATCATACAGTAAATGACATGCAAGTTAAAAAGAATTGCTCTGTATGTTAATGGCAGCTTCTCCGGGTAGGCAGGAGAGGCAGTGTCTGACCATATAAATCAACCACATGGAGAGAGAAACAAATAATAACATACGATTGAATCTGATTTACCAAGATTCAAATATCCATATTGTAAAATTAAGCTACTTTCATGTTGATAATACTTTTATTTGTAACTTCCGATACTCGAGTTTCGGCGGTATTACGCCATCTTCAGACGGTATACACATACAAATAGCTTCTTGAAGTCACGACATCGAGCTGAATAGTTTACTGTGGACAGATTATAATCTGCCTCAACCTTGATCCCAGCGACCAATTATATTCGATCAAACGAATTCGTTTTTAAGTATATGTCAACACGTCATTATTCAAATTATGATGAACTGACGGCGATAGAAGTCTTCCATAGAGACACTGTCTGACAAAAGAAAACAGGCATTCAAAAATAGGGATAGACTCTTGTTTTATGATCGGGATATGTGTATGTGGGTTTTATTGTTATTAGAGTTTTCATTATTGTAATTGTAATTTATTCACATCATTATGGTGCTGCTTTGATAACTCAAAGTGACGGCTTGAAGATGAGATTGAAACTAGCCAAGAAGCATGTGATGAGCCGGTAAGAGATCGTTCACACGTTGTTTGTACAGTTTTGATACGAATATAACTCACTCCTGAAACTTTGATCAATATAGATCCCAAATTGTTTATTCGATAATTGGAAAATATGATTGGCTTAAGTAAATTATTGAAAAAGATATTTTGTTAGTGTTGTGACCTTGTTACGAAAGGTAGTGGAACAACATGGTATTCACATATGAAAAATGTGGGTCGTTCATTAGAGAAACATAACATGAGCAAGGACCATATCATTCGAAATTGTGAGTTCGTCATGTCAGGTAAGAAAAGTTTGACATAGCGAGAGAAATCCTGGAATTTCAGCAAATTAGATCGATCTTTCAATTCATATTTCTTAATAAAGATATTATTAAGTATAACTTATACCGAAATTATGAACCTAATTTATCTTCACTGTTGCTTCCACGCTCTGTGCATTTTGGTTCGGATCACAGTTCGATGTTAATACCAACATATTCTAATGATGATATTCTGCAGAGATTGCTTCAGTAGAGCATAACTTTTTAGATCATCATATTTCTGGAATGAAATTCATAACGTTGCGCCCAATGCCTTATATACCGAAACTGAGGGGGTTGAAACCCTGCTCCTCATTGATGCTTATGGAATGATAATATCATATATGGCTGTTCCTGTTCCAGAAATTCTAGGGTTACCTTTTTCGATTCGGAAACATTCATTCTTAAGCCATTTCACGTATTCGCCTGTAGTATCGAATAAATGAAACAGAGCTTATTGAATTGTTTGCAGAAGGATCTCAAAATCAGAAAGTCATTATACTCCATTTATTTTACATGATACATTTTCCTTCCCCTCTGGATCGGCTTGTTGCTGAAACTATAGTTTCAGGTAAGTGAGACATAATATAATCACTGGAAATGGGATAGCATTTAAAACAAAGTGAGCATTTGCTCGTGATGGTTTTTACTAGCCTATGCTCTTAAGGAAGCTCAGACCATTTGATGACCTGCATGAAATAGCAGGTCATGTTTGTGTCCAGAGACATCACAGAAGCAGTGTAGTTCAACAGAGACTGAATTTTTGCACAGGACAAGTCTTTTAATTCTAATAGTAATTTATTGTTGTTGGAGTTCGAGTCATCTGTTATAGAATTCTAAGAAAGACCTCAAGTTTTGAATTGTCTATGATTAATATAAGATTGTGTTCAGAATTTCGAATTTCGTTCAAGACTTGTTTCCTATTAGAACGCCATTCGTTGAGAACTGAACAACTTCACTTAAATATTGAAGTTGTCATTAGGAAGTATTTGAATCACCTCTTGAGACTCATCCCCTGTCAATAAGAAATTTGTGGATTTTGTACTGCGATTTCATTAGCTAACGGAATGAAACAGCGTACTGCAAGGAACGATACCAAGGCCTGCCGTACTTAACAGTATTTAATTGCAAACACGAAATTCCTTAAAATTTTTCATCCGCCATAGAATTCCTTGAAGAGATCTCTTGTTACGTGTAAATTCCACTCCATGGTTCACAGCTAGCCTATGCGTTGTTTCGATTGCCTATCTGAGTGTCACGCGGTATCTAAGAAGGCTCGATTCTGAACTTCTTGATGTGTTATCGTCGATTCATTTGTGACGTTCTCCGTCAGTGAGATAGACACTTCTGCCAGTGCTTTTGTAGAGTAAAGTCATCGTGGGGTTCTTTTTCCATAGGGATTTTCCTTCTGTTAAAATCAAAGACATCATCCATCATTTTGGTTTGGAAGTCATCGTGGGGTTCTTTTTCCATAGGGATTTTCCTTCTGTTAAAATCAAAGACATCATCCATCATTTTGGTTTGGAATTATTGGTATGTGAATGGATGTATCTCAGTAAAAGGATTATAGCTACATTTTTGACGCACGCTGTGTGATTTGGAACCAGAGGAATTGGAACTCGAGAGAGCGTGATTTGGAGAACGCAGTTAAACACTTCTGGTGGTAAGGAAAGTTAACCTTATAATATAGGGTTTATCCTAGGGATCTACAGGTCTCACCTCAGTGTTATTCCTTAGAGTGAGTCTGCTGTAAAGTTCTGAGAGGTCTGTTACTGAGGCAAGAGTACAGTTTCAAATTAAGGAGGTACATCTGATAGGATTGTGGCCTTACTCCGACGGGAAGTATAATTTCACCACAAGTCAAGGTCAGGCTATCGATGATGAAAATCTTACCCAGGTTGAGTGTTGTGACTATTATGCAAGCTATCTGGTAGTGTTAATATTGATGTATCAACTTCTGTAACAATTATATTAGTGCTCACTATAGACATTGAGTGTATATCTCCTGATTTAGCTGAGAGTTGGTTCTCACCATTTTTTCTTGTAGTTGTATTGTAGATTTAGATTCATCCCTTTCAGATTCATCATTCAATATCATTAATCTTTCCTATTCACCCACTTTTAATATTTTTTTCCATAGTGTGTATCTAAACCAATTTGATTTCTGACTTCAAGTAAATTTCAATAACACTCGGTATGAACAATTGTTCATTCGCGAGTGAGAGGAATTTGATCCCCTTACACTCTGCTCTTCATTTATATTTAACATTCTATATGTTTAGTTATATCTCTGGTTGATACATCGTATGCTTGCGGAAACGAGTTATTATTGAAAATAGATATTGCTGTATATATATAACGAAAATCCTCTCATGGTTTCAGCTAAAACATGGAGACCACTCTGAGCTAATTTCAATTGCATGCCCTTGAACTTCATATTCCCGGATTATTTTTGTGAATCTGACATGAGCTCTTTATCTGACTCTAACCAATATCTAAGTTGCTAGAATCCTTCCAGTGCTAAATCTTTCGATTCTCCTAACATTCTTCTGGGATATTTCGAAGGATATTTCACAAGAAATCGATTATCGGACATACGCGAAGTTGTATCTTGAGCTATTGAAAAATATTTACACCTATTGATAGGTGAACTTGACTGCTTCCATTGAATTCACGGTCAACTAGCCTAATATGATTTGATACGTTCAAAAAAAAACTATCAATTAGTGTAGATGGCATATAATCAGCAATTTTAGGTATTACTGAGCATGAAATATTTGTTTGACTTTTGTGAATGTGAATTAAAATTCACGCTTTTGGTTATATTTGTCATTATGATTCAAACCGGGAACAGTGAGGTCAGTTTTTAAGACAGTAACAAAATTGGACTATGAACTCAAATGTAGCTAAGCACGTGCTTATTGCACCCTACCATCTATCTATTATCATATACAATCGCGATGGATAATAATATTTGTAAATAATTGTTAAACGAACTGTTTACCGTAATAGTGTTACGTTTTTCTGAGCTGTTATTAGCGAATTTTCAGGGCTTACTTTTATTTGATCCACATTCGAATGTTTTTCGTGATTTGACTAGTTACTTAGCGTATGGAGTTCACAATTATTGGGATGATGATATTAAGGTTGAATCAAATTTTCATTATGTAACAGTGTATCGTGACGTTTGTTACAAGTTTTACATTGGCGTGCCTGGCACTCATTGCTCGCGTGTTTTTTATTCAAATAGTCTATACACTTCAATTCTGAAATTTTGAGAGGCAACAATTTAATATATTCTTATTCTTATTCTTCGTCATCCGGTTGGTGGCATATCTCAGAGAAGTCCCCATTTGATTGAACAACACGCTCATATCGATGCTTCCACTTTCTGAAGCAGTCTTGGAAGTCAGTTTTTGGGAATCATATTTAGTGCATTCGTCGCATCAGTTTCAACAGTCTCTTTGTCGTTGAATCTGTGTCTTTTAAGCGGCATTTCCAATCGAGTAAATAGCCAAAAGTCGCAAGGAGGTATGTTCCAATATTTCAAAAATTTTCATCACTATTGATCATTTCCAGATTGTCCTGAGCGATTTCTAATCGAAGCTTTTTTTTCTGTTTTGGGATGCATTTTTCACACACACACACACACACACACACACACACACACACACACACACACACACACACACACACACACACACACACACACACACACACACACACACACACACACACACACACACACACACACACACACACACACACACACACACACACACACACACACACACACACACACACACACACACACACACACACACACACACACACACACACACACACACACACACACACACACACACACACACACACACACACACACACACACACACACACACACACACACACACACACACACACACACACACACACACACACACACACACACACACACACACACACACACACACACACACACACACACACACACACACACACACACACACACACACACACACACACACACACACACACACACACACACACACACACACACACACACACACACACACACACACACACACACACACACACACACACACACACACACACACACACACACACACACACACACACACACACACACACACACACACACACACACACACACACACACACACACACACACACACACACACACACACACACACACACACACACACACACACACACACACACACACACACACACACACACACACACACACACACACACACACACACACACACACACACACACACACACACACACACACACACACACACACACACACACACACACACACACACACACACACACACACACACACACACACACACACACACACACACACACACACACACACACACACACACACACACACACACACACACACACACACACACACACACACACACACACACACACACACACACACACACACACACACACACACACACACACACACACACACACACACACACACACACACACACACACACACACACACACACACACACACACACACACACACACACACACACACACACACACACACACACACACACACACACACACACACACACACACACACACACACACACACACACACACACACACACACACACACACACACACACACACACACACACACACACACACACACACACACACACACACACACACACACACACACACACACACACACACACACACACACACACACACACACACACACACACACACACACACACACACACACACACACACACACACACACACACACACACACACACACACACACACACACACACACACACACACACACACACACACACACACACACACACACACACACACACACACACACACACACACACACACACACACACACACACACACACACACACACACACACACACACACACACACACACACACACACACACACACACACACACACACACACACACACACACACACACACACACACACACACACACACACACACACACACACACACACACACACACACACACACACACACACACACACACACACACACACACACACACACACACACACACACACACACACACACACACACACACACACACACACACACACACACACACACACACACACACACACACACACACACACACACACACACACACACACACACACACACACACACACACACACACACACACACACACACACACACACACACACACACACACACACACACACACACACACACACACACACACACACACACACACACACACACACACACACACACACACACACACACACACACACACACACACACACACACACACACACACACACACACACACACACACACACACACACACACACACACACACACACACACACACACACACACACACACACACACACACACACACACACACACACACACACACACACACACACACACACACACACACACACACACACACACACACACACACACACACACACACACACACACACAGGTGGTAAGGAAAGTTAACCTTATAATATAGGGTTTATCCTAGGGATCTACAGGTCTCACCTCAGTGTTATTCCTTAGAGTGAGTCTGCTGTAAAGTTCTGAGAGGTCTGTTACTGAGGCAAGAGTACAGTTTCAAATTAAGGAGGTACATCTGATAGGATTGTGGCCTTACTCCGACGGGAAGTATAATTTCACCACAAGTCAAGGTCAGGCTATCGATGATGAAAATCTTACCCAGGTTGAGTGTTGTGACTATTATGCAAGCTATCTGGTAGTGTTAATATTGATGTATCAACTTCTGTAACAATTATATTAGTGCTCACTATAGACATTGAGTGTATATCTCCTGATTTAGCTGAGAGTTGGTTCTCACCATTTTTTCTTGTAGTTGTATTGTAGATTTAGATTCATCCCTTTCAGATTCATCATTCAATATCATTAATCTTTCCTATTCACCCACTTTTAATATTTTTTTCCATAGTGTGTATCTAAACCAATTTGATTTCTGACTTCAAGTAAATTTCAATAACACTCGGTATGAACAATTGTTCATTCGCGAGTGAGAGGAATTTGATCCCCTTACACTCTGCTCTTCATTTATATTTAACATTCTATATGTTTAGTTATATCTCTGGTTGATACATCGTATGCTTGCGGAAACGAGTTATTATTGAAAATAGATATTGCTGTATATATATAACGAAAATCCTCTCATGGTTTCAGCTAAAACATGGAGACCACTCTGAGCTAATTTCAATTGCATGCCCTTGAACTTCATATTCCCGGATTATTTTTGTGAATCTGACATGAGCTCTTTATCTGACTCTAACCAATATCTAAGTTGCTAGAATCCTTCCAGTGCTAAATCTTTCGATTCTCCTAACATTCTTCTGGGATATTTCGAAGGATATTTCACAAGAAATCGATTATCGGACATACGCGAAGTTGTATCTTGAGCTATTGAAAAATATTTACACCTATTGATAGGTGAACTTGACTGCTTCCATTGAATTCACGGTCAACTAGCCTAATATGATTTGATACGTTCAAAAAAAAACTATCAATTAGTGTAGATGGCATATAATCAGCAATTTTAGGTATTACTGAGCATGAAATATTTGTTTGACTTTTGTGAATGTGAATTAAAATTCACGCTTTTGGTTATATTTGTCATTATGATTCAAACCGGGAACAGTGAGGTCAGTTTTTAAGACAGTAACAAAATTGGACTATGAACTCAAATGTAGCTAAGCACGTGCTTATTGCACCCTACCATCTATCTATTATCATATACAATCGCGATGGATAATAATATTTGTAAATAATTGTTAAACGAACTGTTTACCGTAATAGTGTTACGTTTTTCTGAGCTGTTATTAGCGAATTTTCAGGGCTTACTTTTATTTGATCCACATTCGAATGTTTTTCGTGATTTGACTAGTTACTTAGCGTATGGAGTTCACAATTATTGGGATGATGATATTAAGGTTGAATCAAATTTTCATTATGTAACAGTGTATCGTGACGTTTGTTACAAGTTTTACATTGGCGTGCCTGGCACTCATTGCTCGCGTGTTTTTTATTCAAATAGTCTATACACTTCAATTCTGAAATTTTGAGAGGCAACAATTTAATATATTCTTATTCTTATTCTTCGTCATCCGGTTGGTGGCATATCTCAGAGAAGTCCCCATTTGATTGAACAACACGCTCATATCGATGCTTCCACTTTCTGAAGCAGTCTTGGAAGTCAGTTTTTGGGAATCATATTTAGTGCATTCGTCGCATCAGTTTCAACAGTCTCTTTGTCGTTGAATCTGTGTCTTTTAAGCGGCATTTCCAATCGAGTAAATAGCCAAAAGTCGCAAGGAGGTATGTTCCAATATTTCAAAAATTTTCATCACTATTGATCATTTCCAGATTGTCCTGAGCGATTTCTAATCGAAGCTTTTTTTTCTGTTTTGGGATGCATTTTTCACACACACACACACACACACACACACACACACACACACACACACACACACACACACACACACACACACACACACACACACACACACACACACACACACACACACACACACACACACACACACACACACACACACACACACACACACACACACACACACACACACACACACACACACACACACACACACACACACACACACACACACACACACACACACACACACACACACACACACACACACACACACACACACACACACACACACACACACACACACACACACACACACACACACACACACACACACACACACACACACACACACACACACACACACACACACACACACACACACACACACACACACACACACACACACACACACACACACACACACACACACACACACACACACACACACACACACACACACACACACACACACACACACACACACACACACACACACACACACACACACACACACACACACACACACACACACACACACACACACACACACACACACACACACACACACACACACACACACACACACACACACACACACACACACACACACACACACACACACACACACACACACACACACACACACACACACACACACACACACACACACACACACACACACACACACACACACACACACACACACACACACACACACACACACACACACACACACACACACACACACACACACACACACACACACACACACACACACACACACACACACACACACACACACACAATGTGACGAATGTGACGGACGTGTTTTAAAGTAGGTGCGTGTATATGGTTTCAAACACGAGTTTAAATAGACAAATAGACAATTAGTGATTAATGGACTATCTGAATAGCCAATATTAAAGTTAAGTGCAATCGGAGAAGTTATTTCTTCTGTTGGACTCCAATAATAAAGATTAAATGTAAGTGAATAGTTAATAAAACAGTGTGAGGACATTGAAAACAGCAGTCATTTGGTTGCGTTTATCGCAGTTAGTTTTATTTTATTCGCACCATCTGTTTATTCATAAATTTCTTTTTCACAAATGATAATATGTATTCGACAACTTACTGGAAAGTAAAAACTCAAATATCTGATATATGAATGGAGGAACAAAACTATCTGGCGGAACTTCTGAATACAGGGGTTCTACCAAACCGCACAATGTATCTTTTTCAAATATTGTTAAGGTATCGTCTTTTCCGAAAAAAGATCATGCAGTGATATTTCCTGCAATAGAAGGACTACAACTTAGAGATTACGTCTTAGCCACAGGCCAATTAATACCTCCAAAAGATATTTTATTCGCGTCTAAAATGTCGAACAATAGAATATGCATATATCTATCTTCCAAGCAATTAGCTGATGAATTTGTTGAAAATGAAGGTGGAGTAAACATAAATGATACATTCATCACCGTACGTAAATTGATCATGCCTGCAAAGAGGATAATTCTATCGAATGTTTCCCCATGTATCCCTCACCATATCATAGAAGAGGTGTTAAAGGATAATAACGTCAAACTCGTCTCACCTATATCATTCATAGGAGCAGGGATAGGTGTTGATGCGTTCAAACATGTTTTCAGCTTCCGCAGACAGGTTTATATAGCTATCGATGAGACAAATATTGTACCAAATACAGTTCTAATAAATTACGATGAAGAAGAGTATCGAATTTTCATAACGGATGATAGTCTAAAGTGTTTCCAATGCAAAGAGCCAGGTCATATTGCTGCGAAGTGCCCCATGCTAGAAGAAACTATAGAAACCGCCACTGCCACTGACATAGAAATCACAAATAATAAAAGACCACCACCAACAATGTCTAATTCATCTGAGACTAGAGAAGATGGTTCAGAAAAAAAGTGAAGAAATAGCTACTACCCCTTTTGCCACTAAAAATGTATTCTTGGAGCCAAAACAGAAGAAAGGAAAAACAGAAATGAAGACGACTAAACGCAGGAAAACAGAAACACTCTCGACTCAGGACAACTATGAAGGAGTCGAGAAATTATGGACGGAAAATTCAAATCAAATTTTAGACTGTTGCCAATTTATTCAGTTTTTGAGGGACGCAAAATCAAATGATCAACCTTTGCGCATTGCTAATGAGTACACCACGGATATCAATGGATTAATTAGCTTAATTAAAAATGCCAATCCTTATTTTTCTCAGAGATCTTTGAAAGAAAGATGTAAAAGGCTAGCGACTTCTTTGAAGAATACATTCGCTAAAAATGGCGGTTTAGTAACATCACCTCCAGAATCACTAAGATCATCCTGTCAATCACTGAATCGAACATCGTCAAGTGAAAGTATTAACAGCATTTTTTAATATGAACAATACATTCAACATTACAACACTTAATACTAGAAGTATCAAGGGAAATTTCAAATGGTTAGAATTAAATATGTTTTTGAACAATAACAATCCAGATATAATATTATTACAGGAAACCAATATCACTCACGACAAATGCCTCTCTCTCAATCATTCTGATTACAAATTTTTCATTAATCCTCCTGATATAAATTTTAGTGGCACTGCAATAGCTGTAAAAAACAACAATTCAATAGAAGTCTTAGAACACAGTATTGTTTTCAATTCATATCTACAACAACTAAGAGTTGATATAAATAAAACCGAATGGCATATTATCACAATATATATACCCCATAATCACCATATTGCAAAAGAGGTTGTCCGATCATTAACGAACCATCTGGAGACGCTTTCTAATCAAAATGTAATCATAGGCGGTGACTTCAACTCCACACTTCTCCCTTCTAGAGATAGATATAGATCGGCAGGAAGACACTCCTCCCTTTCCAAAGACCTTAGAGAAAAACTCGATAATTTCGATCTGCAAGATTGTTGGAGCTACTTGCATCAAAACAATCCGGGTTTTACATTCGTTTCACCTACTGCCCCACATTCTGCTTCTAGAATAGACCGAATTCATTGCTCTGCAAACATCATTAATAGACTTAACTCAGTAAACCTTCATCCATCATTTTCTGACCACTTAGCACTAACAATAACAATGAAAATACATACCCAGTCTAAATCAAAACCCCCTTATTGGAAGTTTGACAACATGCTATTAGATGACGAAGGCTATATTGAAAATATGAACACATTTTTAGAGAATGAGATTTGTCACATTCCAAGAAGTGGAAATCAGCTGAGGTGGTGGGATGACTTTAAAAGAAATATTATGAATATTACTATTTTATATAATCGTCAAAATCGGAAAAGCAAAGAGTTGCAATTTAAACAACTACAAAAACAATTGAACGATTCCTTATCACCGAATAACCCAACACAAGAAGATATAAGAAACATTTCTAACACATTGAAAGAATCTCATGAGGCATATAGAAGAGTAACTGAAAAACTATTGACAAAAATGAACTATGAGAATTTGATGGAAGCTGATAAGCCGAAAATAAACAAATACGCATTTACCACTTTCAAACCGTTGTGTAAGCTTAAAGAAGGGAATAATTTGATAACAAAGCCATTGGAACTCTGCACTTTGGCACGAAAACATTTCAGAGGAATTTACTCTAACACAAATCCAACGTCCTTGAACAAAAATAGTGATTTATACAAGCATTTAAAGAAGCTTTCCAAAGCCGATAGAGACGTATTAAACCAACCATTCAATGAGGCAGAATTTACAAAAGCGTTACAGTCATTGAACAAAAATAAAGCTCCAGGTATTGATGGTCTAACCACCGAGTTTTACCTTAAATTTTGGAATCTACTGAAACATCCTTTTTTTGAAACCCATCGACAGAGTATCATTGAGAAAAAACTTCCAAGGTCATGTTCGAAAGCCGTTATAAGCCTTATGCCAAAAAAAGGTGATATATTAGAAATTGAAAACTGGCGACCCATTTCCTTGTTAAACACGGACTACAAAATTTTTGCTAAGGCCATATCTTCAAGGCTGAGTAATGTTATCCATAATCTAGTTGGACCGAGTCAGAGCTTTTCCATTCCAAATCGATCTATGTATGACACCCTAAATTTACATATAGATATCATATACAAAGCTAACAAAGAAAACTCACCCTTAGCTATTCTAAGCTTAGACCAAAAAGCAGCCTTCGACAAAATTCAACATAAATACCTCTTTCACATTTTAGAGATAATGGGATGCGGCGATTCTTTTATTAGTTTCATCAAGATCCTTTATAAGAACGCAGAAAGCTACATACGAATAGGTTCACTACTCACTAGCACCATCGAATTTTCAAGGGGCATAAGACAAGGCTGCCCATTATCAGGTCCATTGTTCTCACTTTCAATAGAAGCTTTCCTTAGTTCATGTGAACCATCGAATTTTCAAGGGGCATAAGACAAGGCTGCCCATTATCAGGTCCATTGTTCTCACTTTCAATAGAAGCTTTCCTTAGTTCATGTGAAGAAAAATTGAAAGGCCTTCCACTCCCACAACAATTAGGAAAACTCACTACAGCAGCGTATGCAGATGACGTATCGATTTTTATATGTGAAGAGAGTGATTTTAAAGTGTTCCGATATATATACGAACAATATGGCAAGGAGTCTGGATCTGAGCTAAATATGGAAAAATCTGTTGGCTTCTTCACAGGAAGCTGGGCTTCACGTGACAGACCAGTAGGTTTTACTTGGACTACAGATAGAATCAAAGTTCTCGGGATAACATTATCAGCTGATATTGAAGCTGACACTGAACAGGCCTTCCAAGACTTACTTCAAAGAATTGAATTGTCCCAAACAAAATGGAGGCAAAAAACTCCTTCACTCTCCTTAATCGGAAGAAAAATCATAATAAATCAATTTATCTCACCTAAGCTCTGGCATTCCTTTCACATTTTACCATTTACTGAGAAACAAATTAATAAATTGCAAGCTAAACTGACAGAATTTATGTGGACTGGGAAGCACTGGGTGAATCAAAAAGATCTTTGCTTAAGCTGTGCACAAGGAGGACTTGGTCTTGTTCATTTAAAGTCCAAACAATTAACATTCAGAGTATGCTTAGCTCAGCGACTTATCAATTCAAATACCAACCAAAACTGGTCAATAATTATGAATCAACTGATTGAAACTTCTAACGAACTCAAACTGTCATGGCCAATATTTTTTACATCCAAACCATCCATAAAAATTAGCACATCACCTTTTATTGCATCATTCATCAAATCTATTCAATCCTCAGATATATCATTGTTCCAATTCCCAAGAACCTTACAAGATATCAAACAGATACCGACCGTCAAGACTACATTGATTAAACCTACTTTACCACCCATATTCAATACCTTCTGGTCTCAGGCTGGTTACAATTCGATAGGGGATTTTATTGATGGAGCAAATTGGCAGTCTGAGTAAAAAATTTTTGACAGTTTAAAAGCTCTACCCTCCCAAATACAAAAAGAGTTATGTGTACAATACAAAAGAATAAAAGCATTTTTCAAGCTGCACTATAACACCGCTATATCTAATCTAACAATTGACACTGAAATACGATATATTGCATACAATTATAAAGATGAAACACTTCTCCTAACAAAAAGCTCTCGAAAACGTTTACAGGAAAAATTAACATCCACATTTTTCAACTTGAGCGATCTGGAAGTCCTCGATGGTAGCTGGTCTGATGACATAATTCAGTGGAAAAGTTTTTTTGCAAAACCTACTCTTGGAATAGAGGGTGAAATTGCTTGGAGGCTTGCCAAGGATAGGCTTGCTGACACCCCTTTCTTAAACCGGGTTGGATTACGAGCTTCACCATCATGCCCGTTCTGCACAAATCATATAGGTACGAGTTGGCATATCATAATTATGTGTGATAAAACAAAGCAAGTATGGTCGTTCGTGACTCAAGCGGTTAAATCAATACTAGGCATAACACAATTACTAGTGAGAGAACTTTACTGTGGTTTTAAGGGTAATAATAATATGAAAACTAATTTAGCAAACTATATCATTAATCTTGCAAAGGCTATAATCTATAGAACAGCGACGAGATACTTGAAAGGGGAAATAGAAGAGATTGACTACTTGAGTACATATCTAAATGCATTGAAATCTAGATTGTTAACTGAGTTCTCATTCTATCTCGGCATCGCGAACCTCGAAAAATTTAAGACTGTATGGTGCGTGAAAAATGTTCTTTGTTCAATAGAAGATGGCAAACTCATATTTCCAGGACAACTCGAAAATCATCGAAGCTAGTCATTTGACGTTTAATAAAAACAATTTGGTTGTTACATGAATTACTTATTTATTTATTTATTTACTTAAGTATATAATAATAGTCTTAGGGATTAATACTAGTTTTCTGTACATATAAGATATACAAGTAAGCTAACATAATGACATGTATTTTAAAAACTTATTGGTTTAATAAATAATAATAATAATAATAATAATAATGATAATAACACACACACACACACACACACACACACACACACACACACACACACACACACACACACACACACACACACACACACACACACACACACACACACACACACACACACACACACACACACACACACACACACACACACACACACACACACACACACACACACACACACACACACACACACACACACACACACACACACACACACACACACACACACACACACACACACACACACACACACACACACACACACACACACACACACACACACACACACACACACACACACACACACACACACACACACACACACACACACACACACACACACACACACACACACACACACACACACACACACACACACACACACACACACACACACACACACACACACACACACACACACACACACACACACACACACACACACACACACACACACACACACACACACACACACACACACACACACACACACACACACACACACACACACACACACACACACACACACACACACACACACACACACACACACACACACACACACACACACACACACACACACACACACACACACACACACACACACACACACACACACACACACACACACACACACACACACACACACACACACACACACACACACACACACACACACACACACACACACACACACACACACACACACACACACACACACACACACACACACACACACACACACACACACACACACACACACACACACACACACACACACACACACACACACACACACACACACACACACACACACACACACACACACACACACACACACACACACACACACACACACACACACACACACACACACACACACACACACACACACACACACACACACACACACACACACACACACACACACACACACACACACACACACACACACACACACACACACACACACACACACACACACACACACACACACACACACACACACACACACACACACACACACACACACACACACACACACACACACACACACACACACACACACACACACACACACACACACACACACACACACACACACACACACACACACACACACACACACACACACACACACACACACACACACACACACACACACACACACACACACACACACACACACACACACACACACACACACACACACACACACACACACACACACACACACACACACACACACACACACACACACACACACACACACACACACACACACACACACACACACACACACACACACACACACACACACACACACACACACACACACACACACACACACACACACACACACACACACACACACACACACACACACACACACACACACACACACACACACACACACACACACACACACACACACACACACACACACACACACACACACACACACACACACACACACACACACACACACACACACACACACACACACACACACACACACACACACACACACACACACACACACACACACACACACACACACACACACACACACACACACACACACACACACACACACACACACACACACACACACACACACACACACACACACACACACACACACACACACACACACACACACACACACACACACACACACACACACACACACACACACACACACACACACACACACACACACACACACACACACACACACACACACACACACACACACACACACACACACACACACACACACACACACACACACACACACACACACACACACACACACACACACACACACACACACACACACACACACACACACACACACACACACACACACACACACACACACACACACACACACACACACACACACACACACACACACACACACACACACACACACACACACACACACACACACACACACACACACACACACACACACACACACACACACACACACACACACACACACACACACACACACACACACACACACACACACACACACACACACACACACACACACACACACACACACACACACACACACACACACACACACACACACACACACACACACACACACACACACACACACACACACACACACACACACACACACACACACACACACACACACACACACACACACACACACACACACACACACACACACACACACACACACACACACACACACACACACACACACACACACACACACACACACACACACACACACACACACACACACACACACACACACACACACACACACACACACACACACACACACACACACACACACACACACACACACACACACACACACACACACACACACACACACACACACACACACACACACACACACACACACACACACACACACACACACACACACACACACACACACACACACACACACACACACACACACACACACACACACACACACACACACACACATGAGTCATTACCAAATTGTCGGTTGAAATTTTTGGTATTTCAAGGTCATCTTCTAATTCCCTCACAGTCAAGCGTTCAATCGCAATTCGCACACGCTCGACATTATCCGATATTGTTCCCGTCGAAGGTCGACCAGAGCGAGGATCACTGTCTACAGATGTGGGGCCACTTTTAAACCGCTTATACTACTCCTTTATTTGTGTTTTGCCCATACAATCGTCTCCAAAGGCCTTTTGTAACATTTCAACAGTTTCCACAAAACTTTTACCAAGATTAAAACAAAATTTTATGCAAATTCGCTGTTCAGTTCTTTCCTTAATTTTTAGCAATAAACAAAATCAGACGAACGCAAAAAATACGTAAGCAAATACACGCTGCGCTGGAAGTGAATCGTCTCATCGGTAACTAAGGCATCTGAGAAGAAGATTGGAAGTTACTGATGACGTTCAAACCCTACAGAGCTGAGTGTTGTGGCGTGAAGACATGAATGCAAGTCGGATATTTTCGGGACAGACCTCGTTAATGAATTGAATTTTGCTTAGTGAAATTTATCATCTTCATGAGAAGGCTGTAAAGAAACACTCGACTTTTCTTCAGAAAATTCCGCTTATTCAGTTACTATTGGCTACTTTTGGGATATTCTGACTCCCATAAGTGCCGTTTATCTCACATGTTGTTCCAGTACTGATGTTCCATTAACTCGTCATGCACTTTGCTACAAACTACATGCGACTCGTTACTACTAAAAGGGAGATCAAATATTGCCTTAATATGACTAGTAACAAAGGAACCTTCTATTTTTAACCGTTCTGCTAATAGATCCCAAGCGATCTGTAATTTGATTTGGAGGAACAACTTTTTCTTCAATTGTGTTTCGTCCGAGATTCCCTGAAAAAACATATAACACCAGGCCCTTTCTTCGACATTGTAGCGTTTTGGAAATATCCAGTTGGAAAAAAATTTGAAAATTCAAACGTACATTCAGGTCTTCTGTACAATTTTGTTCATGAATTTCAAAAAATTCGTAAAATAGTGAAAATTTTTCATTGTTCCCAAAAATTTTAATTTCTTAATGATAATCCTGAGAAGTGATATAAACTGTTAAATAAGACTTTTTCATTCATGCGTTTCTCTCAAAAAGCCGTTAGTTTCGATTGATGATTTGAAAATAAAAAAAACAAAAACAGGGAATTTTTTTGAAGAGAAGAACATTGTTTAGAAGGCTCTCGATGTATATGTGTATACACGATGAGTATATGCATATGTTCATTTATTTCTATTTCTCTTACATTGGTTTGGAGTCGCAATCTGGCGTATTCAAGTAGTCTCACATTCCCCATAACTTTCGTAAAGTTCGTAAAATCTATCAGTCAATATGATACATTGTTCGATTTTTCAATAGGATATCTATTTATAGATGGCATGACATACTTTTGGTATTTTTACCATATTGTTTGCCGGTTAACGTAACGTTGTAAACTTGCTTTTTCCACTGATAAGCTCTAAGAGAAGAGCAAAAGAGTTGTTTGGAACTATAAGCTTGTAACATTACTGATTGATCTGGACTAGAAATATAACTTGTACTAAGGTTCTGCAAGGTTCTCGATTATTTATGCTAATCAAATCATATTCAAAATAATGGAGAGAATTTGTTTCAAGAGAAACCTTTGGCAACATTTTTTTCATTTCTCAAATTTCATTATCAGGTTTCCATGGGAGGGAGATATATGGTTTGTGCTGCCTTCATCTGAATAACCATCTCATCATCTTATCGTCAAAAGAGATGCTTAATGAAAAAATTACAGCCTCATAATTTGTTAATTGTGGATCTATATAATTATAGGATGAAGTGAATAGTGAATCATAATGAAGTTTCTTGTGTATCATACAATTGAGCGAGAATGACGTCAAACGTTGGAATAATTTATAAATGGAAACTAAATGGATTCATACAATGGAAAACAATTCCAATCACTGTCATTTTATACCGAATAGAAATTAAATGTAAGCTACTATGCTTTCATCACATGTACTATTTATATTCTGAAATCCATTTAGATATAATAAAATACAAAACTGTACTCATATTTCAGTGATGTTATCTATTAAATAGGTCTTAACATTAAGTTTCTTCCTCAAATGAAAATCATCTTCACCAGTTCCGCAAGTTTCACATAATTCTCACATTCTAGGGTTAACGTCTATATTCGAATTTAATATACTCCAATTTGTTGATTGTTAGTTGATTATTCGGATGGTCTGAATAAGATTTAGAGAAGTTAATGTCATTTACATCCGTAAAAGCATCGGGATCGAGGTTACAACGTTTCCGCAGAATGCATGAAAATAAACTAAATAGGGTTGGCTTTAGTCTGAACTGCTCAATGTACCTAATGCTATGAAATTTGCCGGAATTTATGAACATGTGTATCTGACTAGAGTTTGGGTAACTAATTGAATCGTTCATTACAGAAAGGTACTAACTAACGTTGAGTGGTTTTCGAGGAAAACAGTAAAACGGATTTTGAAGGTCAACTCGTAGTTATACAAAGTTAGTTTTTTTTCATTGTGTGATATACAGAGTTCTTCACGAAAGATGGACTATTATACGTTTATGGAGAACCACTATACATAGAGACTTGAAACGGGTTACTTATATAATTGTTCCATTACAATTGACTAATATTGATGAAATTGACCTCTAATAACTGAATGAAACTAAGTAAACGTCAAGATACAGAATGTCAATAACACTCGAAAATTGAAAGTTATTATTGCGTGTTAATATTTCTCCGAAGTAAACTATCGGAAGTCAATAACTATTGGAGATAGATATAGGAACACTATACATAGAGCGGTAGAAAATTTGAAAGCTTGCCGAGAGAGAAATAATATACATAGCATTCCATTTGGAAAAAAAGAACTATTGGTGGTTTTTCTAACCAACCGATATGAAATTATTCTTGGATCATTCTGTATACAGCACTCGATATTCAATTGTGAGATATAAAGTCTTGGAAGTCTGGCTTATTATGACCGGGGATTGAGCTTTTGAAGATCATAAAATAAAGAGATATGAAGATTTTTTCGAAGAAGTGGTTTGTCAATAAAAAAATATACGATAATTAATATCACAGAAACCGTACATCATGGGCGTAGGAATTTATCATGTAAAGTTATTCAAAACTTCATAGATGATACAAATATATTATTAGATTCAATTTAAAATTTCAGAGTATTTAGTACTTTCTTATAGAAGCGTAGAATACTGCACACCCGAGAATATTTTTAGAAGAGATATCATACCCACTTACGAGTATATGAGTAACCAAAGTTCCAGATCTCTGTGTTTATTAGTTCTCCGTAAACGTCTCTTTCACCATGAAGAACCCTGTATAATTTTCCGAACAATAACTATGGCAAAAAATGTATACTTTCTTTCGTGATAATGAGGATAGTATGTGAGAAAAATACACTCAGTCCTTTCTGTAATGTATGAGCAGATTGGGGACATTATTTCCTCGTAGAGGGGTTGGTTTGATATAAGAAACGTTTCATTATAAAAAAATTAAGTGGGACAAATCCATTAGTTAATGTTAGATTAGTTAGATTCCTGATGAGCTCGGGAGAGCGAAGCAACTGTTTGTAACTATTATTTGTGATGTTACTGTTCAAACTAGAGACACTTTCCCATTGTTGAACTGATTGATCCATCACCCTAAGTGTCACTACAATATTTCGCTTCCGAACATTTCTGCATGAGAGATATACAATTATAATATCTATAATAAAGATTCTTGACCCAGTATGGATTATATATAAAAACTCTCGGAAAATAGGTCAAATTAATACTTTGTTTTATATTTCCATCTTTACGTACGTTTCGGTCTCACGACCATCATCAGGAGACTTATTATGTCAAAAAGGTTTTTTAAAAATTAATTATAGCACAAAGCGTTCATATCGCACCAGTTTCAATCAAAAAGGCTCACGTCGCCGAAACAAACAGAAACACGAATAATCGAAATAATACCACATCAATATTTCAAGTATAAAATATAACAAGAATCCACTATTCAGTAATATTCTAATGATATACAAGCACATGTTGGTATAGAAATAAAAACTTAGAAAATTTCACCGGCCTTGCTAAACACTGCTTTGATTATAACCATCAATTTGATTACAAAAATGTTAATATTTTAACTAAGGAAACCAATTATTATAAAAGATCTATTCTGGAGATGATTCACATAAAACGTGACTCCAAATCTGTAAATCATAGGACTGATATTCAGACATTAGGTCAGATTTATACTAACTTAATTAATCAAAACTCTTGCAAATTCCTACATGCGTCTTTATAATGCCAAAATTATATTTTAGATTGAATGCCTAAAAGTAATATTCCAATGTAGGTATGCAAGCTTTTTCAAGTACCTCATAAATCGTAACACTGGTTCGAGAGGAGATACTTAACGCAATAGTTAGTTAGTTAGATCTTCAGTCATTGAGACACTATACCAACATGCGCTGAGAATATCACTGAATAGTGGATTCTTGTTATATTTTATACTTGAAGTATTGATGTGGTACAATTTGGATTATTCGTGGTTCTGTTCGTTTCGGCGACGTGGGCATTCTTGATTGAAATTAGTGCGATATGGACGCTTTGTGCTATAATTAATTTGAAAAAAAAGCCCATTTTGACATAATAACTCTTCTGACGATGGTCGTGAGACCGAAACGTACGTAAAGACGGAAATATAGAACAAAGTGTTAATGCGAACTATTTCCCGAGAATTTTCATATATCATTATAATATCTATCAAAAAGCTAACCAACATTATGAATCAAAGTTGAAACATTATTGGTCCAGGCTGTGAACCGGGATTTTAGCTATAATAAAAAAAACATGTAAGTTCAAATCAAACATTTTTTTTGCATCAGCTTCAGGAGTTCAGGAGGTTTTCAGGATCATTCATACACCTTAAAACCTCTTGGAAACCCCAACCTCACCCATTGGGGGCGAAATTGGCTCGAAGACTTGAATTGTATTTTCTACAAAAAAAGGTATTTTGGCATTTCGAGTGCACCTGGGAGGTTTTTTGGGTAGCTGAACACGAATCCGTAGCCACATTCACTTGCAATCCATCGTAAGGGAGGTAAAATCAACGAAATTGGCCAATTTTGCACCCCTATATGTTGTACTGCAATTTACGTGTTTTAGGCATTTCGTATGCACCAAGGAGGTTTTTTGGGTCAGTTAACACGAACCCGAAGCTAGATTTACTTGCAATCCATCGTAGGGGTGGTAAAATCGACAAAATTTGCCAATTTTGCACCCTAATATGTTATTGTGAAATTTACGCGTTTCAGGCATTTCGAATGCACCAAGAGGGTTTTTCGGGTCGCTGAATACGATTCCGAAGCCAGATTCACTCGAATATCATGGGTGGGAAATAAACAAAAATGGCTAATTTGACACGCTTCTTAATTTTTATTGTTTTTGCATTTTAAAATTTCTTCGGAGTTTTCTCCTTTTTTGATATTAAGAGAATTGCAAATAAATCTGGCTACGGATTCGTGTTCAGCGACCCGAATAACCTCCTAGGTGCACTCGAAATGCCAAAATGCCTATTTTTGTAGGCCATTTTCGCCCCAAATGGGTGGGGTTGGGGTTTTCAAGAGGTTTCAAGGTGTATGAATGATCCTGAGAACCTCATGAAGCTAATGCAAAGAAAAGTTTTTGATTCGAACTCACACGTTTTTTTTTTATTTTCCAGTTCATAGCCTAGACTATATACTATCATCATGACAATGGTAGTTTATTTTGATTGACAACAGGAGGGTGTAGCACACATATGGTGTTAAGTGTAGAAATGTTGATTCTGAAGGAAATAAAATTCAAAGCTCTGGTCAATTGTATTGTTATATTCATAAGTCTCCCTTACAATAAGCAGTTTGGAGCCGATACATACACTTGTCACTCTGAATTAAACAATAACCGTGCTGGAGTTGAGAACCTGAATCAACTCTACCCATGTTTTGGTCTTTCGATCCGGATTCAACAACAATTCAAGAATTTCACATCGATATTCAGTGGATACGTTCTACATCAGTCATCAAGACGAGCTAAATAATTCAACATCATTTCATACATCAATCACATGAATCATCAGTGAGGCTGCAGGCATAACATAACTTCAATCATCGAGGCCCCTCATCTACCTATTACGTCATAGTCAACAAGCTTGCGAGTCATTTCAATTCTTTATCTTCAGTGAATTAAGCACGGCTGCACAATGTCAGAATTCCCTAAATTAAAGGTTCAACGTGCAAACTTAAAACGTCAACTAACTTCATTCAATACCTGTTTGATTACAGTTCAACCTGGTCAGATTGACGAAATAGTCGATTCAAATCAGCAGAAAAGCTGGGAAAATTTGCGGGCAACTCCGATCGACTCCGGGACTTTCGCAAAATTTTCTTGAACGGATTTACAACATTCCCGAAAAAAACTAATATGTGCTTTTCCATTTTTCAATTATTATAGAGAAATATAGAGGAAAATTTCCAATTTTCATAGTCAAAAAATTAGGAAATTTTTAACATTTCGAAATCATGCCAACAATGGCTGGAAATGCCGACTCGAAATATTGTCCAAACGCAAATTGAAATCTATGAAAAAAAAATTTAGAAAACAACTTTTTTTCAAAATATCTGTGTTGATATGGAAGAATACAAAAGAATATAAATACTTACAATTCGTAATTGGTGGATTTAAAAAAAAATTTATTGGTGAATGAATAATTAATTATTAATTGATTATTCCAAAGAATAATAAGTTTAAAAAAATGTCGTTTACACAATAAACACAACTACACAATAAACACAATAAAATTCAACAGCCACGTGCCCAATCAACGGTTTTGAAAGTTTGGCACGTAAGTTTATACGTGAAAATGAATGATCAGTATGAGTCAATCGAATTTAACCTAACAAAAGATGTAAATTCAAATGTGCAGGTCCCAAAAATCGATTTGCCACCCTTTAACGAAGGATGTGAGAAATGGATGTTTCTTTCTGATTCATTTAAATTCATGGTGCATGACAAAGCACAACTTTCAGATATTGAAAAACTACATTATCCTCGATCTTGCTTTAAAGGAGAAACTGAAACATCATTCAGTCTTTTTCATCGACAGCGGTTAATTATGATATCGATTGGTCGTTATTGAAAGGAAGATATTCGAATAAAAGAGTCATTGTACAAGACCGTTTGGAGGCTCTCCTTGAGCAATCAACTTGCTTACGAGGAAGTGTTACAGGCCTCAGACAAATTTTAAATAGCATAAATACACATACAAGAGCATTACATACATTATTGCAATAAGAAGATAAAGGGGAGTCAATTATTATTCATTGCATGAATAACAAACTTGATGGAATCACCCATCAAGAGTGGAAGAATCCATAAATTCTGAAGAGTAGTATCTACAATGAAACAATTTACAACATTTCTGACATAACGTTGCCAGATTTCAGAAGCTACAAATAAACAGAATCTAAATCTACACTCAATATTATGACATTCAATCCAAAACATAACGTACATTTGAGTAAGAAAAACTTTCCAGCCATAACAAAAAATACAGATCACTGTAATCCTTCTAGTGAATCACACAAAATATTTATTTGCGAGAAAGTTTTGAAATTATCCATTTCCGAGAGAATTAATGCAGCAAAAATAGAGAAACTTTATCTTAACTGCCTAAGAAAATTGCATTCTGCAATAATATCTACTTGCAGACCTTGTAAAAATGCGGTAGAAGACACAATACACTATTACATTCCAAAAATCTCACTAATAACAAGCAACCTCAACCTTCAATATCAGTTCATAATTTACAAGACCCCTATTTGAGTCAAGTATTATTAGCTACAGCACAAGTTGCAATTGTTGAGAATAATGATGAAAAAGCAAGTAGCGCAAGTTGTATTAGAAGGCAGTGCCACTTTACAACTGGAGAATTGACAAGACTACATGGATTAAAATGTACAAAAATCAATATTTCAGTAGCTGCCTCGAATCGATTAGAAACAAACATAAAACGCAAGGTATCGGATAAAAGTTCATCATTGGAAATTATGAAGAAAATATTTAACTCCTAGTAGTGCCAACTATCACGCACCAATTACCTTCCACATTAACCTCAAGTATTTAAATATTGCTCAAAATGTACCTTCAGTAGACATCGATTATCAATTAGCTATTCTACCAAAGACCAAATTCGGATGGATTATTGTTGATAATATTACCAGTCAATTTTCTCAATCCAATAAAATTTCAAATAATCTGTTACTCAACTCAATAACAGAGGAATTATCAAAATTTTGAGAACTTGAATAACTGCCTTAGACAAAATATTTATATGCGTTGATGAACCGAAGATAGAGAAAAAATTTCAAGGAAATACATATTTAGATAATACCGTAAGGTACGTCGTCAAATTACCATTCAATGAAAATAAAGTAAACTTGAGAATAATTACTATTGATCAGAAATAATCACCCTTATCGACTAAAGACACTATCAAGGAGCTGAGGACCTTTCGGCTACCAAGTAGCCATCATCTGAGTAAACAAAATTGTGAATCAAAATATGCCTGTTTAAATACTATTTTGAACAGGCACAGTTCGATCCATAATTTAGTTTATTCTGATGATGGCTACTTGGTAGCCGGAAGGTGCTAAGTACTCCAATAGTATTTTCAGTGGATAAGGGTAATTATTCCTCATCAATAGTGTTATTAAAACAGTGTGCACTCTCCTATACTTCATTGGGCATATCTTGAATATCTTGGATAGTAGACCTCCAAGGATAGCTAATCTTGGGTAATATTGGGAATAATTAATCAATTGTAATGAAAACATTTCATTCACTTGAACGTAATTTAGACAAAAACCTAGACCTGAAACAGCAATATAGAGAATTCATGAGAGATTATGAAAATTGAAGTCAAAGTCCAAGGTAAATACTCTATTTATACTGGCTACTATCTTCCACATCACGCTGTGATTAAGGAGAGTAGGACTACAACAAAGATTCGAGTGGTTTTTGACGGTACAGTGGAATCAAGTACTGGAATTTCATTGAATCACTTCAGGTCGGTCCTACAATCCAAGACGACATTTTTCAACTACTCATTCGATATCGTACTCACATTTATGTTCTCAACGCTGACGCTGAATTCTAGTCGATCAAGGAGGTCGTGATTATCAAAAGATCCTTTAGAGAGGAATATTCGAGTGATACATACAATTGAAACATTTCAACTAAATACAATTAAATACTCCATTTCCAGCGGTTCGTACATTACAAAAACTTGCCGAAGATGAGCGATATGATTTTCCAGTGGCCTTAAGGCCTGTATTGACTTCTATGGCGATGATTTTTCATCTGGAAGTGATTTGAAAATTCTTTACAACTGAGAAATGAAATTATTCAACTACTAAGCCTAGATGGTCATCTAATGATTCAAGAATTAGCTAACTCATTACCCAATAGTTTAACTAACCTAGGTCTATTCAACGATCCATCTCAAGATATGAAAACTTCAGATATTATACGGAATTCACATAGCGATTTATTGGTATTTACCTACCATTCTCAGAAATAAATTACGAAACGATTAACATTCTCAAGCATTGCGAAACTCTTCCATCATATTGGGTTATTGATGGGTCCTATCATTGTTAAGGCAAAATTAATCATACGAAATTTATGAAAATAATTCGACTGGGACGAATCTGTTCCTCTTGATATCAATTCTCAGTTGAATAATAATGTAAATGAATTACCGCTCTTAGGCGAAATTTTATATAATAATTAATACACATATATTATAAAACCATTTTTACTAGTTTCAGGATTTAGATCTCATCATTAGAAGATATTCTCTCTATAAAAACGTGAATCATACCAACTAACTGGACGTGTTTTCAGTGAGCTCCGTAAAAGTGGCTAATTTAACAACAAATACTTCAAAAAATTTGATTTTTCAAACAAACGTAGTTCAGTGATAATACCACAAGTTGATTTAATACACAAATTAAATACCTTAATACATTGGATGAAAACTTATTATTATTATATAGTGCACATAAAGGAATCACTTATCTAGAAATAACAAGTTCCACAAAAAATAGGATTTTTATGTGGTGTCTGGACGATAATGAAACTATAGAGTGTTTTCTATGCAAGGTAATAACACAGCCTACGAAAGAAGTTAAATCTCCTTTTTTTTCTTGCGATACTTGAAGTAACTTTATTTGTACAATTAGTGTTCGAATCTAACAGTATCTGAATTGAAATGCATGCCACTACTGAAGCGTACTTTGAAATTCAATTGCAAAAAATGTGAGAACAATGAATGTGTTGAAAGTTTGCAATATATCATGAAAGATAAGGAGGAGTTGCTACAAGAGAAATTGAACAAACATGAACTGAAAAGTACTTATATAACAATGCCTACTTACTCTGAGACTCTACAACAGAATTCGAACACACCTCCTGACATAGATCCACAAAACGTTCCTGATATAATGATAAAACTCAAGATCTTTCAAGATGCGAAAAGAAGTAAAAATGAAATTAGAAATACTAATAATACATCTAATTTAAAAATCGGAATTAGAAGTTTGAAGTCATTGAAATCTGGATCTGTCATCATCAAATGCAAAAACAAGACAGAATTTAGTATTTTGGAAAAAGAATTCAAAAGTAAAATGAAAAATAAGTATACTGCTACAGAATGAAGCCCTGGATGATATCAAAATTACATTCATTAAAAAGGGAAGAAACAATATGTCAATAATTCATGGAGAATGCTCCCCACCTACCTTAAGACAACTAATGCGACTAAATAAGGTACACATTGGTTGAGAACGTTATTCGGTCTTTGAAGACATTACAATTCCGCGCTGCTTCCAGTGTCAAGAGTTTTATCATAAAAAACAAAACTGCCCCAATAAACTTGTTTGTCCTCTATGTAATGAAGAGCATGAGCAACAAAACTGTCCAAAAATTAATGAAGTATGCGTCAATTGTGTCAAATCAAATGACAAATACAAATTGAAGAACAATGTTGACTGATACTATTTGCCCGACGCTACAATTCCATATAAATATGGAAAAAAGTAAAATTGACTATACTAGTTGATGGTATTGGTAGATCAAGATATCATCCTGGAGAATTTGAAATTACTTGAGCAAGACCACTTAGGGGAATACGTAGATCCTGGGAACTTTATACTATCAAAAACTGAATTGTTTAACATTACACAATTCAATATCAGAAGTGCTAACAAAAACTTTGATAAATTCTTAGCACTCATTGAAACTTATAAACTAACATGTGATATCTTTGTTTTAACCCTTTCAAGACGTATTTTTATTTTTTTCGTTAAGATTATTATTTGATTTGCTGTTCCATATTTTGAAATTGGGAGGCTTCTAGTGATTTTTGTAATTTTGGCAAATTTTTTTTAACGTATTTTAGTTTTTTTTCAGTGGGACATATGGTCCCACTAGTCCATTACGTTGGGACAATATTTCCCACAAGTTTTGAAAAAATACACAAAAATAAGTTGAACAAATAATTTTAGTCAAAATATTACATGATTTTACATATGAAAACGGGTGAAACAGTCATTGCATAACGGCACACTACATGCTCTGCAAACAGTTCTTGTCCGTTTCTCCATCTTCATTTGTGAACATCTTATGCACCTTCTCCGTTTCTGCTCGACAATCGGCATATGGTTACCAAAATTCAACATTGTTTTTTGCCGCTTTGATGTTCTTCCGGAAGTTGAACGTCTCTTCACCCCGGCTTTGCTTTTCCCTTGTTAAATAAGAGTTTCTGCCAAGGCTACCAAGAATTCCAAAAATGGAATCTTTTTACGTCTCACTTCATTGTAAATAATAAAAGAGTTTACAGCAGTTATCATTAATAATTTTTTTAAAACTTTTTTCCACCACTCGGTAGACTTGCAGTCAAATTCATATAGGCCAGCTAAATGATCGGTCAAATCGACTCCTCCCATATATTTAATGTAGAAGGCGATGATCTCGGGGCATTCAACAGCAAGTTTTTCGCCATTCTTTTGCTTTCGGTCAACAAATGTACGCTGATCCCCATGACAGTTGCTAATTGCCAAAACATCTTTTGTATCGAGCCATCTAGTAAACGTAATCCCGTCATTTGTGCATAGAAATGTTGATTCATTCTTCTCTAATTTACCCTGGCTTTTTGGTATGTTCTTTCGCGTACCAATACAAGTTCCTACTGCAGCATATGGCAAGGTTTTCATCAATGTCAAAGATGTAAAAAATCGGTCAAAACATATTACGACATCAGTTTTCGTAATTGAGCTGGTAAGTTTTCTAACAACCCTTTCCCCTACTGTTCCATCTGCTTGCCCATCCTGCTTTCCACTATACACATCGAGGTCATAAACATAAACGCTAAGAGAGTCGCTTCTTACCCATGACATTGACACTTACCGTTTTCCTTCACAAGACACTTAAGATTTTAACACACTGGAAGGTAAGTGGAAGACGTAAACGCTGTTATCAATGAGATAAACTCGTACTTAACAACAACAATAAAATTTGATAATAAAAAATAACAATTAAATGATAATGATAATAGTAAAAGAATGTATGATAATTAAAGATAATGAAAGAATAATATAATTAACTTTATCACTAATAAGAATAAAAAACTAATATTAAATCTATACTCAAATAAAATACCTAGGTAATCTGAATTAACTAAAACAGAAATGTAATTAAGATTATTAAATTGAAATTAAGTGTCACGTGATTTCTCAAGGAACTGATTCAAGCTAGAAAACATAACATTATTCGAGGTATTTGTAGTGCGTCCTTTTATTCAAGAACCAATTTCCATTTCGAAAAGGATCCATGAATTGTTCAACCAATAAGCAGTAAGATTCCCCTCTTCAGGTCTCTAGTTCAGAATGTTTTCGGTGGGGATTTCTGAAGATATCGGTTCTTTCCTAAATTTCACTAACTGATTTGAATGTACATATTATTTCAACTATGATCAAGAATATATTTAATTACAATTTTGATGCTTAGGTACTACGTTACGTCCCGAGTGTAACATTTTGATTAATTATGTAACTTATGAAAGAAAGACGTGTAAAACTTCCATATTGAAATCCTTAATGAGCCTGGACTACCCATCACCTGCACATCTTCAGATGGTTCACATTAAGATTCATCATGTAGCTACCCATTAGTTTCTCGTACTATATTGGTTATTGATATTGACAAGTTTATGATTTCCCTTACGACCAAACTTTTGTGAACTCATTGCAACCTTCTTGACCATATCAGCTGTGGTATCATATCACCCTCGTTTGAAGCGAGTGTGAATTATCTTATATTTATTTTAGAAATTCCTTCACTTTTCTGAAACTACTTTTGTTATTGAAAACAACTGGGTACATCTGGCAATCCCTAGTTGTTCTTTACATTTAGATATTCCAATTTTACATGAAATTTCAATTTTCTAAGAATGATTTTGTTTTTAAATATTGAAAATAACCTGTATTACACCTTTAGGTATTATACGTATATTTTCCTTATCGATCTGCCCTTGAATTTCGCCATACTTTCATCTATAGACTGATAAACCGAATCCGTTCTTGCATTTTGATATGTATGTTTGAAACACTCCAAAAGCTCCTTGATATAATATATCTTGGAACAATCTGCTGATTTCTCAGGGCTATTGAAGTTTAATTTGGATATAAGTAGTTTATAACGGTCACGTGATATTGCATTTTTTATTGCAGTATTACCCATGGAGGTATGCTTTGACCAATAGCAACTCAAACTTGGAAGCGTGTTATAAGCCATTACCATCATAACACCAGTTACCATCATAATTTCTGAAGAGTCTGTTTGTTTAACTTTTTTCTTAGTTTTCTTTTCCAAAATGGTTAACCTGTCATTAGTACATTGCGATATAAATATGTACAAGCTTCTTAGAAATAACTTCAGAAAAATATCAATTTCTGTAGACTGACTATTTATAGAGTTCA
Source organism: Endomychus coccineus (assembly GCA_958510875.1). Classification (NCBI taxonomy): domain Eukaryota; kingdom Metazoa; phylum Arthropoda; class Insecta; order Coleoptera; family Endomychidae; genus Endomychus; species Endomychus coccineus. The sequence goes on along the minus strand of OY294068.1, from coordinate 85,820,343 downwards.
AAAGAATTTCTGTATTCCTAGCAGTGGGGAGTTGAATCCTTGGGGTATAGTTCTGCGGCACTGAATTCCAGATTATGTTGTCTGATCCAGAAGATGTTGTAGGCACTGGTTGAAGAATTGTCAATGCGTTTGGAACGTTGGAATTAACTGTATCTGGATAACTATCGAGAAAAACTTCGTTACCTTCAGGCTCGATAACGCCATCATCGGAACTTGAAGTCTGCATATCGCCTTCAGATGCATGTTCAGATTCGAAACCTGAAGGAGTCTATTCTGAATCTTCATCCTCACTGTTACGATAAGGATCAGTATCAGTCTCTGACAAGTCCAAATTATCAGCGATTTCTTCAAGCTCCTTTTGAGTTAATTTTCTTTTGCTCATTCTGAAAAGAAGAAAAACCATTCTTACGCCTACTGGGATAAATCATCCCATCAAAGTAAAAATAAAACGAAAACGAAAATAAAACCTACCGTATTGACTCAGCCAAAACGTTATATGGTGCAAACACTAGGCGTGCTAATGTAGGGGTACTTACATGATTACACACGGTTCACAGCAAATAATTAATCAAAAAACAAATACCAAATTCACTAAATAAACGCACTAGGTGCAACCACGTGTACGAAAAATTTGAGGTTATTTCGTTTTATTCGTAAACAAACTTACGCTAGATTACTTCGGTCGTTGAAACGACTGAACTGGCGTTTATATACGTTTATTTGGGATCACTATTCCCAATAGTCTAAACAAAATATGCCTTGGGACGTACTGTCCCGTTAGTCTCGAAAGGGTTAAGCGAATGTTCCAAAAATGTACCGATAAATAACCTTAATATACCAGGCTATACGACAATATATTATAATGATGGTGACTTCAATAGAAACAACGGAGTTTTGATCCTAATAAAATCAAACCTCAACTACAATATTTCAAATTATAAACTAATTTTATGCGGCGTACCTCAATGCATCATAAATTTAACAATCAATGATGTGTCCTCTAGAATAATTGCTCTATATGGACCTGTTTTGTTTGTTGATGAACTAAATTCATACCTGGACACAATACAAACCAATGAATTGGACATTCTTATTGGTGATGTCATCATTAATCTATCAAATGAAAACGATGTTAATGTGGACAAACATCTTGCTGTACTAGCTAAACACGGATTTGTGCCGTACATACAAAATCCTACAAGAATTACTCCTCATACCAAGTCATGTATCGATCATATTTTCCTTAAAAAATCGAGCAGTAATCAAAATTTGATTTTCAACTCATATGTTCTTAAGTACAACATTACATATCATTACTCATTACCACTAAATATACAGTACAACTCCGATGAAGCAAAAACCTCCGATAACACCAAAAAATTTAGATTAAAAATAGACTTTGAAAAGTTGATGACTTTACTACAAAAATAATCGTGGGATACAGTATTAAATGAAAATGACCCTCAACTTGAAACCGACTTCTTTTTAAATAAACTTGAAAAAATTATTGGAAATTTCAAATGTACGAGACTATGGCATAAAAAACACACCAAAATCAAACCTTGAATTACCGAAGGATTAATTAAATCAATAAGAAATAGGGACGAATTAAAAACACAACTAAGCAAACACATAAATAAACTTCTATATAAAAATGGAAATAACTATTATCTTAAACAAATTGAAAGTAACAAATACAATTTAAGGAAAACTTATCAACTAACTTCAGAAGCCACTAATGAAAGAAGCAACAATAAAAATATATTACAGATTACTGACAATGAAGGTGCTGTACTTGATGATAACAAACTAATGGCAAACTATTGTAATAATTATTCCAGTTATATAGGCTCAAACATGGTCGAAGATATTTCTTCTTTGACAATTAATGAAAATATTTTAATAGATCCCAATTCCATGTTTCTAAACCCAATGAAAACAAATGAATTGATAGAACATATATCTACATTGAAAAATAACACTCCCTCCGGCATAGAAGGAATAACCACAGAAACAATTAAACAGACTCATCAATATTTTTTAGAACCTCTTAAATACATATTTTGATTATTCAAAAAGGACACGTCCCACTCAGTTCAAATCTTCTATAATTATCCCAATTCATAAAACTGGCGACAAAACAAAAATTGCTGACTATAGACCTATCAGCATGATAAACTGTTTCACAAAAATCTTTGAAAAATGCTTGAAGACTCGGTTAGTTAAATTTTTCGATGAAAACAAAATTATACATGACTACCAATATGGTTTTCGAACAGGCATAACCACCACAGATGCCATGTACAACGTTATCAGAAGTATTACAGAGGAACTGGATGCAAACAGAAAATGCATTGCAATATCCTTGGACTTGGCAAAAGCATTTGACACTGTTGATCATACAATACTTCTCAACGTATTGGAGCGTTCTGGTATACGAGGAACAGTGTTGGATCTTTTCCGCTGTTATCTGATTGATCGCAAACATAGTGTCCAAATAAATGATACACCAAGTGAAACTACGACTACAAAAATGGGGGTTCCCCAAGGAACAGTTCTTGGTCCAATACTTTTCAAAGCATATATAAACTCTCTGCTCTGCTTAAAAATAAAAGCAGGAATAATATCATATACTGATGATACAGTTGTAATTTTCAGCATAAATACATGGTTTGAAACTAAAAACTCTATCCAACAAAGCATGGAAACTATTATTGAATGGCTGAGTATGAATCGCCTCTCATTAAATGTCAGGGAGACCCACGATCTTGCCTTCTCTATAACATCGTCAAATAGACCCAGCTTTTCCAGTATGAGAATTCCGGGTATGAAAAACGAAATTATGGAAATGGAAGAAGTTAAATATTTGGGCATTATTATTGACAACCATTTGAAATGGTACAATCATATAAATTATCTAACGAAAAAGGTGAGGAAGCTAATATAAAAATTTTATTAACTACGACAATTTTTATCAAAAAATCTACTCATACTGATTTACAAATCTCTAGCTGAATCCATCTTCCGTTATGGTATTTTGGTGTGGGGAGCAGCGTATAAAAGTTCTTCACAAAAGCTGAATACAATACAAAATTATATACTAAAAAAAGTCCAAATTATTTGAAGAAAAAAAGATATTTTCATACAAACCTTTACTCAGAGGATATTAGTAACATTCGAATACTATACTTCCATAGCTTATGTGTGCATGCATTTAAAAATAAATTACTTGGAAACACCATTCCCACTTTTTATACCACCAGTAAAAGAATCACTACTCACTCAAAAATTCAACAAGAATATATGCCATCGTTTTCTAATCTACATGCTACCTAAAACTTGTAATATCCTACGCCTAAACATAGCCTTTTCGAGAAAAGCAAACAAATTTATTATCACAAATTATGCACACTGCCATAGATCAACTATTAAAGGATTGCTTTGGTTGGCAATTACTTGACAGTTCTTATCCAATGACTGCATCTTGGTTCTTATATATTTCGATAGAACTGTGCTGGTTGAGTATAAACAAGTTTAAAGTTTCTTAGCCTAATAGGCCACAATTTCCTGTATGTAACTTAAGAGATATAGAATTAAATTTTCTGAATTATGAAGATAACTTAGATAATTTAATATACGATTATAATCGACTGTCATGTTGTTGCCAACCAGAGCCATACTTTAACCTATAATCCTCACTTCAAAAACGAATGAACTTTATATGACTGTGCGTGAATAGGTGATCTATGGTAGATCATCGAATCGCATTGTGTTCATCAATGATCTACTATTCTTTCAGAGGTTTATATTTACGAAAAATATAAAAGTCTAACGGGATCGAAATGGTGTAATTGGTAAGCACCCTGGACTAGAAATCCAGTAACGTGAGTTCGAATCACGCCTATGGTTCAGTCTTTTACGTTTATTCATCTTTATAATCCTAATGTTAAATTATCTAAGCTATTTTCATAATTCAGAAAATTTAATTCTATATCTCTCAATAGATAGTCACAGATTTAGGAAGGTAATAATTTAATATTTTTACCCAAAATCAGCTTCATTACTATTATTCCATTGGAGGATACCGACTTGACATAAATCATTAACCTGTTCTTTCTATACAATAAAAGGATTGAAATTGAAAATTAATCTAAAAGCCACCACATATTATACTTCACGCCGATCCGTTCCAACAAGATTTTTTGTGAAGTTTTGAGAATCTATAAACTCTAAGCATCCAATTTTAATAGCAATAACTTCCAAGGTTTTATGAACTCATTTTTTTTAGTTAATAGATATTTTATGGAAAAAGAAGGTCGTTTGGGTTTTTTGCCAACCGGTTGTAACATTAGGAAGTTTATTTTCTGAATTACATGAAAACACTAGTTCACAATTTTGATAAAGATAATAAACTATTATCGAAACGTCAAAGAGAATTTTTATTTTATTTTCAGTCTGCATACGAACCAAAATACCAAGAAAGCAAAACATATATATATATATATATATATATATATATATATACAAGGTGGGCCAAAAGAAGTCATCCGATGTTGTTTGGCTCTCATTTTTTTTCTAAATGAAAAACTTCTATTCTGTTTTTTGATTATGTTTATTTGAACCTTTAGAATTTTATTGGTCGAGTCGAGAAGATGATATCGGCCAAATGGGCGCCGCCACAATTGATTGCTATACGGGCTCGTTTTATGGCATTTTTCATCACTTCGGCGAGAACTTCGGGCGACAGATTCTCGCACTCGTGTCGAATGTTGTCCTTGAGGGCTTCCAGGGTCTCGGGCTTGTTCACGTAAACACGGGACTTCAAAAAACCCCACAAAAAAAAGTCTGGAACGGTTAAATCGGGCGATCTTGCGCCGCCTTCAGAATATCGGTTGTGGCTCGCGCAGTGTGTGCCGTTGCTCCGTCCTGTTGGAACCACATGTCCCCCAGTCCTAATTCGTTCAATTGCGGCAGAAAAAACTCGGTTAACATGGCCCTATAGCGCGCACCGTCCACTGTTGTCGTTTGACCAGCGGCGTCCTCGAAAAATAGGCCCGATGACTACTCCAGCGTGAACAGCGCACCATGCAGTCACTTTGAGCGGGTGTAATGGCTCCTCGCGGATTTTCGGTGCCCCAGAAGCGATAGTCTTGTGGTCCCATACTCTTCAAGGTTGGTGGCCAAACGGCGCACTGTTTGCGCTGTCGGTGCCGGACGACCGAGGAATCGGCGACGGAATTCGCGCTGCGCCAACACCACAGACGAATTGTTACGCAAAAAAATAGACACGATTATTCCGCGTTTTCGGGGAGTGTATCGCTCCATGGCTTGTTCACTTGTATTCTACATCTGTCTAGTTCACAAATGTCAAAACAGATTTGAAATTGGCCGCTATTTGCAAAAATAAGATCTTCCAATAGGGTGATTTCTTTTGGCCCACCTTGTATATATATATATATATATATATATATATATATATATGTATATATATATATATATATATATATATATATATATATATATATATATATATATATATATATACCTTTTTTTTCACAAACAAACCTGGTCGGGGCTGCTGCTAGCTCCGACGACATCGCAGCAGTCGCGCCAGAAAAACTTAAAAAAGTGGTTAACCGAAGCTACTCCTCCCCACCGGTCGGTAAGTAGCTTCAGGTTCCTAAATCGTGTACCCTCAGTATTCTAATTGAACCCAGAATGACTGCCTTTTGCATCCGATGTATCAAGATCTGCGCCGAGTTCTTACAGGCCGGAATGATCTTCAAGTCTGAACGCAGCGAAGACCGAATTCCGCCCAAAACACCGATGATCAGAACCCCTAATACAACCTTGTGGCCTGGGTATAGCGTGCGAAGCTCGAACAGGAGATCTTGATATTTTGTCCATTTTTCCTCCTCTTTCAAGACTATGTTCTTCTCTGCCGGAGCCGAGAATTCGATGACATACATAGTATTGATTAGTTTATCGAGGAGGACAACGTCAGGCCTATTTGCTTGTATGGACCTGACGGTCGGAAACGGGTAATTCCAGAAGATCTGGCATTTTTCGTTTCCGACAACGGACTCAATATCTCCTGGCATGTAAGGCAACACCGGCTATTGGTCTATTCCGTACGAGTGCCTTAGATGGTAATACAGCACCCGTACGGCCGCATTATGGCGATGGGTGTACGCCGAGGCGTATATATTGTGACGACATTTTGAATGGATCGTTACAAATCATTATCATGATAGAAACCTATAATAATTTGATTTTATATCCTTGAACTTCCTCCCAATTAAAGAACTCTATCTTAAATGATATAGTTAACTGTATTCAATTAATACGGTGCGGATTCATTGAATACTATATTGTTACCTCCACATCCGAATTATTAATTAGGAAGGGAGACTCGGAATAAAACCGGTTGCGGTTGATAACTAACTATCTTTGGTGTTTCTGTGTAGACAAGGTAGGTCTTAATCAAAGTTATTAATTAAATTGTTTATTGAGAAGCATTGAATCTTAATATTTCATTCACAATCAGGCTTACTCTGATTTATACAAAACTTTGATTGTTTCCTGCTCTTATAACAGGCACCTAGATCTCTTGATTATAGATATTGTAATTTCATTCATATTATCATTTATTCAATTTTACAAATCACCTGAGTCCATTTTCTGAATACACGTGGGATTAATATATCGTATGTTTTCTTTTGCTTTGAACTCTTCGTAATACGAACAACGTAGCTTCATTCAAATCGAAAAGGTACGAGAAATATAGAGGATGGGCTAGAACTAACCACTCCATAATTAATAATTCCACGAGCCTTGTTTCCAATACCTTCGATTATAGAGTTAACGTGGGACTCGTTAAACAATCCCGTAATCATAATAAAGAGTACTAATAATACGAAATCCACCCACGTGGTTCTAGGAATCTCTGAACTTTAACTCATATCTAACTTCAAACTCAATTCATTTTTCTCTAACCTTGCTTAAATTCATTTTGTTAAAATTGTAGTAAATTCTAAATAATTGTCACATATCAATTTAATTTGTAATTGTAATCATAATTTATCTTGGCTTCACCTGTAACGAAGCTTAAATTTTGAAAGATTATTTAATTTAGATCAGGCAATAAATACGGATGTTACATGTAATTTCAGTTTGAACAGTTCATTATTTCAATAGATATGAATGAATTCCGAATGTGTATTCCGTGATTGTCACTTGTATAAATCTCCGTAATTTCAAATAAGTATAATTATTCAAATAGATGAATCCAATTCATGCCCGTTCAAAATTGCATTTCATTCCGATAAAAATATGTTGCAAAAACAGGGGCTGGCCAGTTTAGACACCAAACTTTGTGCAGCCTTATGTATAAGAAGGGCGAACAACCTAAAAACTCCGATAACACTTGTTTACTCCACTGGGAAGAACTGGTGTGATATCATGAGCGCGAATTTTAGCGTCACTTTTAACCATTGTTCGGGGCATAAGTAAAAACAAATGTCACAAAATAAGGATTTGGTGGAGCAGACCTGTCCAGAACCTCGGAAAACATATAAAAGCCGTGACAGCCGAAAGATCGCTCTCTTGTGTTTTTGAATTTCGAGCCGTACAGTAGCTCTTGTGTTTTTGAATTTCGAGCCGTACAATATCTCTTGTGTTTTTGATTTTCAATCAGTGAAGTAGCTCTTGTGTTTTTGAATTTCGAGCCGTACAGTAGCTCTTGTGTTTTTGATTTTCAATCAGCAAAGTAACGCTCTTGTTTTTTTGAATTCCGATTAATATCGTTGAAGTGTAATCATTTAAGAATCGAAGTGAATTAAAAACCCGAGTTTGAGTCAGGTTTAAAACGGTGAATTAATAATAGTTTTCCGTGCAAGTGAATTGTTCAGAAGGTAAATGATAGCAAATAAGTTTACATTTTTGAGCATTACGATATAGTGATTTCCGTAATTGATGATTGTTATTGTAATTGGTGAACGTTTGTACGATACCTGAGTTCCGTAGTATTCAGTAATTTGAATTGGTGAATTTGAGTTTATCCTAGTTTATCATAGGTCGAATCGCGCACGATTTGAATTCGCGCGTGAATTGAAATATTCAAGTAATTGTGTAGTGTGTATAGAGTGTGTATGTTTGAACGACAGGGGCGTCTTTGGGTATATTTGTGCACGCCGTGCTGATACCGGAAGTATAAGCTGAGGGTGGTTGTGTGATTGTGTGACGATTGAGAATCGTAATAATTCCCTTAATACTATGAGAAGTCCTCGGCCGTGGATATAGGGGTTATTGCAGATAAGATAATTAGGGTTTGTGCACAATGTGTTGATACCGGAAGTATAAGCCCTAATTGTTTAGGTTCCGAATCTGTAGAGTGTATAAAATCTAACACTGTCACACAATTACCGGGTACTCCGTGAAAGTTAGTACAAGGGTGGGTGTGATGACAGAATAAACTCAATTAGAGTGATTAACCGAAACATAGTAAAATCTGATATCGTACAATCGGAAAACTAGTTTAAACAATATTTTCCGAACCAACCGAATTAATAACCGAATATATCGTAGTGTGATTTGAACATTTCATTTACTAGTGCTGCTATCTAAAATTTACCGCATACCGCTCATTACGCTGAGACCTGTTTGATTCGTACTTTTCCGCAAATTGATCATTCTGAATCATTCATCAACCGATCCCGTACCGCTGAATTAAATTTAGCGAAACCGAACTTATCGTAGAGTTGACTTCTTGAAAGAGTTTTCATTTACCGTTTGAGCTTCATTACATTTTCCGTCTGGGTGTAATTTTGTGAAATAATACCGTTCAATTGCATTTATATTGATTATTCTGAAAGTGTAGTTGTTATATTTATTATATATTTTATTATTTGGAATTCCCTGTTTTATTAAATTATTTCTGCTCCATCTTTAACGAGCTAAGTTATAACCAGGTATCAATTGTAATTAAAGCCCACAATTTCGATACTGTTTTCTGCCCATTGGACTCTGGTTATACTTCACTGTAGCTACCCTAGGGACAAGGCTATTTTTAGATAGCATAGTGACGAGCCTTGTGGAGAGGACCCTAGCAGAAGTCCTCAAAAAGGAGTAAACCTTTGGGAAAAATCTGGCGCCCGAGGATTCGAAGCTTACGCAGTAAGCAATTTACCGAAAAGCGGCAAGGGCACGTTATACACCTATCAACATTTTTCTAGCCTAACTCAGCTATTCACAGCGTCAATACTGAGCCATTGCACATGTTAAATTTAACTTCTCTTGTGGACATCCTACTGGTGTATTTTCTTTCTTTTTCGATAGGAGGATATTGGATCCAATAAACTGCTAGATACCTCGCGGAGCCATCATCAGGACCACAGGAGGAACACAGGGGAGTAATTTCAATATCTCTGTTGCAACTTTCATCACCATGATGAATTAGATGCTGGTCGTAATTGCTGAGTCAAAGTAGAATGATTACCTTCATTTACAATTGCTTCAGTTTTATATTTATGCGAGTTTGTATAACTATTTTCCTATTGTTCATTAATAATTGAATATATTTGTTATTGTTTTTATATGCTTTGTTTCTTTTCTTTTTACTCACTACCAATTCAATGATGCTAATTCCTTTATTGATAACAGCCTGAAATTCTTCTTTTTCAACTCGTGGTGGCGCCCAGGGTTTGTTGTTTCAAAAGGAATAGGGCAAGTATCATCATTGTTAACGAAAAGGGCCGAACAACCACGAATTTGAGCTAGTTTCGGAAATATTAGTAACTTGGATAAATTCATCTTTTTGATTAATTTAGAATCAAGGGAAGGTGGAAATTGTGTAGCTTACATTTGGCACCCAATAATTATTTTATTACAATATATACATATATATATATATATATATATATATATATATATATATATATATATATATGTATATGTAGAACTGGATTCTCGGGTATTGATCCGCGTTGTGTGGTTTCGGTCCTCAAAAGGACCAATTTCACGACGTTTCGGCAAAGTCGCATCTGCCATCTTCAGGTGATTCGACCGTGAGTCTGGAAAATCTAGGCGAACTATATATATATATATACATTGTTATGATTTCATTTCCGATATAAAATAATTCCGATATAAAATAAAATGGTAAAATTATGATTTACTGAGACATTAAAAATAGAAAAGTACCCTTTCTAGTACTTCCTTTAATCTTAAACTTCCTCGTTCTATTTAATTTTTAGTTATATTGTATATGTTTGTGCACAACAAGTATAGTATTGTTATTTTTGATAATTTAATTTCAAAATAATTATATGTATTTGTTTTTTTTTTTTCTTTTTTCTCAACTGTGAAAATGAAATGTATTTTTCGTTTGAAAATAAAAAAAAAAATAATAAAATAATAAAAGTTAAATAAATATATGATATGGAATCGAAAACGTTATTTAAAAGTCCAATATATAATTAGAATAAAAGATTGAAGATTGTAATATAATTGAAACAAATTTGTAATGTAGTTTGTAAGAGTGAAAAGAAGAAATAGTGGATAGTGGAAAAAACGTACAGTGCTACGAAGTGAGAAAATCATAATTCAAATGATTCAAGACTATCTGAAGATAGCAAACAATTAGAATATATTAAGAATATGTTATAGATGTAACCTAGTATTAAGGCATTTCAGTTATACAAAATTGTATAAGTTTTATTCATATTTAAAATCATGTACTAAATTTAAGAAATGACAACTGTCAAATAAGATCTAATAATGGGAATTATCAGGTTATTAGAAACCTAATCATAGGTTATTATAAACCAAAATGTGAGGAAAAATGTTGGTGAATGTATGTTATTCATAAAGTAGAATGAATGATAACTTTATTCAATTAAATACCTGATTGGTCGCAAGATATGAAAACAAACTTCCTTTTGAGAGACCTATGGAAGGAAAATCAAGGAAAGCTAGTTTTAGTTTGCCGTCAACATCTGGAAAGAGCATATGACTCTCTTCAACTCAAAATTAAACATCGGAGCTGAACCTAAGCTCGACTGCAACTCTACATAACCAAAATTTTATTAATATTTCCAACGAAGCAGTAAAAGTGTTCGTAATCAATCATCAGTAGATTAACTGGACTAGTTCTGCACCAGGATATCCGGTCTCCACTTCCGGTCTAGCTGTTGATGTGCATCCGGTGTGAGGTTGTCCTTATCAGTTTTGAAAGAAGGAATGTGATAAGGTGTGAGATAAGGACAGGTTGTTTGTAAAGAGTGTACAGGGTGCTTGTAAAGAGTGTGTCACATGTACAGGGTCACGCGACTATCATGTGACACCTGTCATGGCGGACCAAAGATACAGACTGCTTCGTGGAGGTGTCGCCACCAAGTGACAGCTGTCATGCCGGACCAAAGGTACAGACTACTTCGTGGAGGTGTCGCCACCAAGTGACAGCTGTCATGGCGGACCAAAGGTACAGACTGCTTCGTGGAGGTGTCGCCACCACGTGACAGCTGTCATGATGGACTAAAGATACAGACTGCTTCGTGGAGGTGTCGCCACCACGTGACAGCTGTCATGGTGGACCAAAGGTACAGACTGCTTCGGAGAGGTGTCGCCATCGCGTGAGGTGTATGAGAAATGGAATATCAAATATTGATAATATTTTTATTCATTTTGGAAAAAGTTTTTATTTTGGAAGTATGATGGTGAGGAGCCAATGTTGTAAATTATCGACATGGTGGACTGCGCACCTATGTTTCCCTCCATCATTGCGATGATTTAGGCAGCTCAGTCTGTTTGTCGGATCGAATTTACCCGTTTGACATAGGGTGTTGTCGAAACTGCATACATCTACGATTCGTGGAAAGATATCTAGCTCCACACACTTTTTCGTGAGAAATTCGGCTTTTTGATGACCACGAACATATATAATGTCGGCTGCACACAGTAGAGTCAATCTTAGGATATTATCAATTTCTTCAGATTCCACATCTCCCGATGTATATTCCAAACCATGACAAAAATGTTCCAAATACCAAGCGGATTTCCGGTCCTTCTCACTCAACATCGTAAGCGGTACGGCTGGCTTGAACAACGAATAATGTCGTTTGAACCCAATTTATATGGACATTTCTTTAGGGTGAAAGACATCATCGATGATGAATCCCTGAATGTCGACCAATGCTATTCTCATGATGGCTTGTACTGAACTGATCGGTCGTTAGGCTGCATGTTTTAGATTAGGCTCTTCACTATTTCCGAGAGGGGGGAGTACTCCATCAAACAATCGTGAATGATGATGCAATATGCTTTCGTATTGGCTGGAAATCCCTTATCTGCCTCGATTTCCAATCGCACATCAACAGTTGCAGATTTCACTGCTTCCTCCTGTTTCGAACAATTGATTACGTAGAGGGCGCGTTTTTTGAAACTGGCGTAATCTAACATTGGATGTTCCACAGCCGACGAGGAATTTGTATAGCTAGAGTAGAACTCTGTATAGTTATGGTGGGCGAGCGTGAAATCATCCTTGGCAAAGTTCATTCGCTCGTTGGGGTAATATTCGTCGTTTAGAGATAAGCGAATACTTGTTATATCCAGATGGTCAAATATTGTGGGGTTAGCCTTCACATTGTTTCGTTTGTCCGTTTGAAAGAATACTATGACATAGCGGGGTTCTTCAACTGCTGCACTAGTCTTGACCGCCCAAATTTCTCGTCGGGCCTCGCTTGTTATGGCAGGAAGCTCATGACATTTCCACTTCGAGAATGGAATTAGGATGGGCGAATCACTCTTGATTGCGAGGCAATAGCTTTTCTCTAATTATATCGTTGGGATAGATATACTTCACTTTCAATTACATGCTGTCAATCAGGAATTTAACGGAGGTCGTAGCGGTTTCAATGTTGACGCAATCGTTGTCGTTTCGAGCACGTACCAGTCGAATAGTCTGCCTACCAAATGTAATCATCGGGTAATCGTTGAAAATGTTGAATATATGCTTCAGCGGAATCAATTGACTGAATGATTTAGTTTCGTGCAGGACTACGCTCTCAAGGGGGTACAACCAACTAGCGGTAGCCATATGCGTAGGAGCTGTAGGAGCGTAGCCGGTAAATTCTCGAACAGCGCTGACTATACCAGGATCTCGAACTGTTTCGATATCCCTGCCACTCTCAATGTACGAGCAAGAGTCGAAAAGGAAGGCTCCATAATTCAGCAACAATATAACATTACCTCCCCCGTCACTTCGATTTTTCCCTTGATTGCCAATAGAGTATCCTTCATGGAAAAGAACGCATCCACTTGGTTTATTCCAAACTCCACGATGTCACTGTTATTGAAGGCTTCAACGAACGGTGTAATCGATCTATACTCAGCTTTCCGAATCGACTGGTCGAATTTCGGCTGCTGGTATAAATCGAAAATTGATGAGTTAACATTGTTATCTCCATCATCATCTACACCGCTAAACTTTCGCTTATTAGGCATTTTATTTAAAGCGAAACCCTAAAGATTGTAGAACTAATCGAATAGCTTTGGTGAGTAGTAGTAGCTCTCGCACTTTGTGCGTTTTGTTGAAGACTGATGAATATGAAGCGTGCGAGGTTCTTTTATTGCCAGCAGCACCAGCAACAACTAGACCCATATTCTGTTCTCAGACTTCTTGTAAATGTAGATGTAGAACACTTTCTTCACCACGAAAATTTATCGGATTCGAATGCTGATCTAGAGCGAGTACGGTGATGTTGGTAATTTCAACGATATCTGACACTGGTAAATATAGAGGATTCCTCGGTCGTTCCACAATTCTATAGCCGAGATCGTCGGTGATGAGAAAGTCGTAGATCGTATGCGCAGGTCTATCTCGGTAGAAGGCTCCTACGGTAATGTTTGATTCGAACCGGATGTTGCTTACTTTTATAATGTTGACGAGCAAATCGGACATGTGCACCACGCCCTTTTAAGACTACGCGAAAATCCCAATATTTTGCCTAGGCTATCTTCGTTAACAAACGAAATGTCGTGGTTCTTATGGAATATCTCGCACTTTAATGCATTGTTATTGGGTTTCAGCGAGAAGACATCTTCTTTAACGTTCAATCTTTTCCGAATTGATTCTTCAATGTCATATAGTTCGTAGTTGCCAGAAGGTATTCCGATTGTTTTCAAAGTTCCATCGCTCGCAGAATAGTAAAATTTTTCGTTCTCGATATCCGGTATAGAGTTATAAGGAGTAAATCTCAACAAAGCCAAATAGTATCGCTTATCGGGCTTCAACTCTATCGAATTCTGCGGTGTGAACGAGAATATATGGTTAGTGCTTGTTAGCGTGAATAACTGCGACATGATACTGATAAGAATTTATTGTGACATTTCTATTCATATTTTAACATTAATAGATGGAATGAGTATGATCGCATAAAGTATGGGTCGTCTTTGCACACTTCTTCGATCATCACCTGCTTCTCGTGATGCCCGACCTCGGTCTCCATGATCCCCGAAATCCGTTCAGATAAACATTGGGAACATAGTTTGCGTGGAGGTGGTGAGCAATCACAATCTTCATCGATATGCTCCGTACACTGCATATGACGGTAAAAGGATTTGAACATATATTTCGGAACCTCATTCTGATTGAGAAACACCAAATCCAATCCACCGGCAGAAATAATAAGTCTCTTTCGGTCAGCTCGCTTGAAGGTTTTTCCGTTGCCTTTATTAGATTATCATATTCGTATCTGATGATTGACTGCATTCCGGCCCTTGGAATATCAACAGAAAGTTGTTGCATAATCTTTGTGATAAATTTATCGTAGGGCTCCGACATGACTGCGCGCTTCAGATGTACGTAGAACTGAGAAATTTCAAACATAAATGTCCACAAATCACCTGATCATACTTTTGATAGGCGTCGTTATTATAGAAAATTCTAACCCCACCACCCAGATATCGAACTAGTTCCATTGGTGGTTTCAAATTTCCAAAAGAGTCAGAGTATTCCACTTGATTATTTATTTTTCTAAAGGCCACCCAATGAGTACCGTTGTTTTTGACCGAATCCAAGTTCATAATGGCGCATTCTTGCCTCCAGGCAGGTTTCCTAGGTAAATTGTCTCGCATAAAGACACCACGAAAATGGGGTATTTTCATTTTTTTAGTGAAACGCACCAAATCCACGTCATACAACGGCCTATTGGGTAGCTCTATTGAGAGTTTTTTTGTTGTTTCTTCAAATACAACCCAAATCCACCTTTCGCATTCTTCCGCAAGTATAATCCTTTACCTAATGATTCCATAGCTGCATGATGACGCTGATCCTCTTCAAGCTTCTTTTTGGCATTTTTAGCATTGATTATATTAGCGATGGCACTTGCACCACCCGCCACAGACCCTAGGGCCCCCAGCGCCCCCAAAATAGGTAGTAATAACGGGAGGAATCCTCCAGATTTTGGCAGTGGTATTATGCGTGGTACTTTAACACGCTGCTTACCTCCTACTCGCTTAATAGCTATTCCTGCAGCTTTCAATGCATTCATGGCGGACTTTTGCAACGATGCAGACGGTTCCATTGACTTGGAAATATTTCCCACTATATCTTTCCGAAAGCAACATCCTCCACGACGACCGCGTTTCTGAAGATCCATTCCTAGTTTACGTTCAACTTTCATTCCTCCGGTAACCAATAGACTAGCTAGTCTTTCGCCAGCCTTAGCGTCGTTAGATTTAACACGCTGCCAAGCTGCGTCCTCTAATATTTTATCGGCCTTATGACGATCTTCTAGAGATTTGTGCTGGGAATAAGCTATGTCGTGTTCGCGGCAGGCCGAATCCAACAGATTAACACCTTTAACGCCACGCGCAAGTCGCTTCTCTAGCTTAGTATCCAGGCCACAGAATTGATTTGATGGAATATGTACTTCGAACGGGAGACTGTCTATGAGCGAATTCAACAAGCCTTCACCCTGATGGATCAACATTGATACTGAGCTCGTGATCTCCGAACGTTTCTATTTATATATACAAACATCTGAATTAAACTACCTCACAATATGAAGACCTTTCAACAAGAGCAGACACTACCCATCGTAAATTTAGACATAGGGTCGACGACTACTAATCGCGTCGGTAAACATGGTGAATTGTTAACAGACTCTTTTCGCGCAATAATTTGTGGACCTAGTGGGTGTAGTAAAACGAACGTGATGTTATCGCTATTATTCAATCCGAATGGGACAAAGTTCAAAAACGTCTACATATACTCAAAGTCGTTGTATCAGCCCAAGTATCGACTGTTGCAGGGAATTTTAGATCGAGTTAAAGGTGTTGGCTATTTTCCCTATAAAGACAACGACGATATAATAAGTCCGAACGAGGCTAGAGCGAATTCAATATTCTTTTTTGATGATATCGCGTGGGAAGGCCAGCAAAAAATTCCGAAATACTATTCCATGTGTAGACATAAGAATATCGATGCGGCATATCTGTGTCAAACGTACTCGAAAATACAGAAACAATTTATAAGCGACAATAGTAATTTGATCGTTCTTTTTAAGCAGGACTAGATCAATTTGAAGCATGGATTTGATGACCACATATCGCCCGACGTCGATTTCAATCAGTTCAAGAAGATGTGCGCCATGTGCTGGACGGATAATTTTGGAACTTTGGTCTTTGCTAAGGATTTCGATTTGAACGTGTCTATAAGAAAGAAATATCTGGCCTTGAAACTGGGTAAATCTGAAGAAGACGAATCAATAGAACAACTGTTCAAACCTATCACCACACCATTGAAAGGGATTGTTAAAATAATTAAATATCCTGCTGTGAAGTCAATGAAAAAAGAAATAAAATTAGAACCTGAAGATGATGATGAAGAAGAATTGGAGGGGGAGGAGAAGGATGACGCGTTCGATGATGCTATGACCGAGGTTGAACCTTCACTTGCACATTATCCCCAACAAGTGAGTAAATACGTTCAAGAACATTGGGAGAAAAACAAGAAAATCGACAAAGAATATGGACCTGTTTACGATGCGAGCTCTGCCGGCTAGATTCTATGTGTTAAAAGATACTATTCGGGGAGAATATCGAAAGAAACCGCAAGATAAAGCGCAAAGGTAACACCTGGATTAAACGACCTTATATTCTACAAAACGCCCAGAAACTTCACGAATAACGACAGAGCGGCATACAAAGAAAATTTGAGGTTAACAATTGCACATAAAAATATTAATGGGCGTTTGAAGGGTACTAGTGCGACAAAGTACATGTCCATAATTAAACCTATGTTTCGGTCAACATCGTCGTCGTCGGAGACGATTTCGGCAGCAGCAAGCGGCAGCGGTTTACATTTAACATACAACAAGAAGCCTATGGAATATATTTTTTGGGATGATCCAAACGAGCTGGTGAATCGGTTAAAACTACTGATGGCATCACAACAAGCTGGGAATACTTCGCATGATAATGAAATTGTCGCTATAATAAATGAACTAAGAGAGGCGGACATTATATATTAGTATTGATTACTTCCACCCCCCAGCATTCATATAATGAGTCTTGATAAGTTCGGTAGGTGATCGTATGCGTCGGGCGATAGCATCGTCGATGTTTTCAAACGCAGATCGATGTTTATGAACATTTTAAGACATACACCCGAAGGTGATGTGGATATGGAAAATTTGAAAATTTGTAATGTGAAAATACCATCTCCGCTAATGATTTTACGAACAAAGCATATGTAGATAACGCTATCACTAGAGTGAATACGAATTAAAACGAAGATTTTGTGAAGTATGCAACCATTCATATAAACGTTGATAACATCATGAATTTCTCAATTCCAAGTTCAACACGATTAATAGATGCACTTCGCGAATATTTGAAGATCCTCCATACCGAAATACAGTCATACAAAAATCAAAGTAATGTTTACTCTACAGCTATAAAACAGAGTATACATGATGAGGGGGTATCCTTCACGTTTAAAAAGAAAATTCACAGACTCTCTGATTGATTCTACAACGCAAAATAGAATTAAAATTGGAAAACTTGTAGATGGTATGATAGCATCGTTCAAAACTAATAAAGCAAATGAGGCTAATCTTGAAGAATTATTGAAGAAAATACGTGAAGACTATAAAACACTCATTAGTAACGATCAAGAAAACAATTCGAAATATGACAACCTATTCGAACATATACAGACCATCAATAGTAAACTGATAACTATAGAATTAGACTATAAAACGCTTAGTACTATTGAACCAGCCATGACCACACGTATACAGACCATCGAAAGCAGACTATCTCAAATAGAACAAGCGATTGATAGATCAGTTTGACGATGGTCTACCAATCAAAAAAGGGAATTACATCATATCATCATCCTTATAAAAGAGCTCCTACCACCTCCTCACCACCACAAAAGTTATTAGCTACGGCAACGACGACGTCGATCGATCCAAAAAATGATGCAGGGTAAAGCGCAGGTGGTTAATGAGCTTCATAAGCCTGTTAGAAAGAATTTTAAACGTTGCAGAACAATCATAAAGAGGTTGGATGACTTGTGGCAAATGGATCTTGCGGAAATGGGTAATTATGCGCGCGAAACTCGCGGATTCAAATATATTTTGGTGGTGATCGATTGCTCCTCGAAATTTCTATGGACACGCCCGCTGAAAACGATATCGGCCGAAGAGCTGTCAGATCAATATTGTTAGAACGGCAACGTACGCCTAAGAACCTACAAAGCGATCGAAGTAAAGAATTCTTCAACAAGCACTTTCATGAGCTAATGAAAAAACACAAAATCAACCATTATAATAAGTATTCTATGAAGAAAGCCGCCATTGCTGAACGTGTCATTCGAACGTTGAAAGAAGCGATCTACAAGCAATTCAGTCTGAGCGGGAAATACAAATGGGTGGATATACTCCAAGAAGTCACCGAAAAATATAACCAACGTAAACATAGAACTATAAAAATGGCTCCGTTCAAGGTTACGGAACAGAATGAAAGTCGGATATTGAAGAAATCTTACTCGCACATTAAGTTGGCCCTGCCCCACAAATACCACGTAGGGGATGTTGTGCAAATAAGTAAAGCTAAACATATTTTTGAGAAGGGGTATACGCCCAATTGCAGTACCGGATTATTTAAAATCATCAAAGTAAAAATTACCAACCCAGTCACTTATCTACTCGAAGATATGACCAGCTCACCAATCAGCGGCTGTTTCTACGAGGAAGAATTGCAGAAAACCGAACAGTCAGATGTTTATTTGATCGAGAAGGTGCTCCGAAAAAAGTGTGACAAAATGTATGTAAAATGGTACGGCATAAAAGAGAAAAGTTGGATTGAAAATTCTGATGTTGTATAATGTGCTGCTGCGCATGCCTTCCTTTTTGGGGTCCAACCAAGTGGAAGTCAAATAATCGAATCAGTCTGCGTGGAAATGTCTTCGCAATTATA
Source organism: Endomychus coccineus (assembly GCA_958510875.1). Classification (NCBI taxonomy): domain Eukaryota; kingdom Metazoa; phylum Arthropoda; class Insecta; order Coleoptera; family Endomychidae; genus Endomychus; species Endomychus coccineus. Next base: position 85,800,858 of record OY294068.1, on the reverse strand, counting down.
CAACAGTTTTGTTCATAATGTGCTTACCACCGTGTACGATGCAAAACAATTTATAAGTGTATGTCCGAGTTTGATGAAAACCCTCGAAGAATTACAATTACCATCCAAAAATTGGATAATCGCAGGAGAATTTGTAACGTTCATTATTGGAGCCGTTCAACCCACTCGAAAACGACTGGGGGATAATTGATATGAATGTTGAAGGCTACTTTATATACGAAAATAGATGGAAGAAATTCATATTACATCAAATTTCCGGTATAATCCCAAAACCGGGGTCCTATATACTTGATTGTTACAAAGTGCTACATGATATTGATGTTGATTTTTATCGGGTCGCGCTTCTGCCTTACCGATGTGAAATAATGGATCTACGAGGTATTCGTAGAGAAACTTCTAATAAAACTTTCTTCTTCGACTCAAACATAGCCGATGGGGCTCGCAACCAACACCACAAATTTTCTCCTCCCCCAACACTACAAGTTTAATGCTTCGATGTTCTCATCCAAACTTTCAATCAAATCAAAGAAATATGCTGCTAATGACCTGCGCATGTGCGTGGTGTAAATATTTGGTGAGGGTTAGGTTCTAGTGAATCGAACAATCCAGAACAGTTTTAAGAAGATGTTGTCTCAGGTTAGTGGTGGCGCAACGGAAGATAGCAGCAGCAGCTGCTGTTCCGATTTGGATCGGATTTGAGATGAAGGCAAAAGATGAGCCATTTCTATTGATGAATACAACGTACCCGTTGGTGAGGGAAGTTATGAAATCGAATGTGGATTGAGCCCTGTACGAACCTTCTCACCCACAATCTCACTTATTCTATATTTCCAAAATTGTAAACTTAGCTTTGGCCTGTTGGAATGGATCGATTTCATCGATATATTTCGAGTGAAAATCAATGAATTCTTCGCAATTTCACAATCAGATTTCGATGCTGCACCCATATTATACGATGAATACTGTCAACTTGTGTACTTCAATAATGTTAAATTACTTCAAGTTACAAAGCACAATATCCGTGTGGTTGTGTGAGGTAGATGTTCGAGAAATAATTCGAATCAAGGATGAAGTGCTATCACATCGAGTGTCTTTTCTGGAATATTTTGGATTTTCTACATACTATCATAATGTTATTGATATAATTAAAAGTACGAGAGACCAGCAGCAGCAGCCTGATGAAATGACCCTCTTGTATTGTTCCATCGGTATTTCGCCCGACTGTTTATTGACCAATACTGTTATTTTTCTAAAAAAATAAAGTTATGTATGATTTCGAACATTAAAAAATTGATGCTATTCTTTTGTTTGTTTTTTATTGAAACACCCAAACTTCCACATAAAAATATTTATTAGATCAAAAAATACGTATACCCAAATGTATATAAGATATACATCTAAATCAACAAAATTGCCCAAATGATTAAAAATGTGTATAATTACTTATAAATATCTTAACCCTATAATTTAAAATGAAATACATATATAATTTACACTACTCAATATACAAATATCTTAATACTAAAATTTAAAAACAAAAAATCTTAATTCTAACCTAAGGAATAGTGACCATAAGGTAGGGTGCTTGTTTTATCCCCCAATATTACCCTCTTATCATCAAAGGGGCTCAAAGCGATTTTATTCTGCTCAATGGTGTTAAGTTTAAGGTCGAAAGAGCGGATAGATCTCTCGACGCGATACATCTCTATGTTCTCTTCTAGACATCTAACGTTGTCCTCGAATGTAATCGTGTTTCGTAAGACATACTCTCGCACCCCTTTGGCTTTCTTAGTGACGTCATCAGCATCATGATTTTGATTTTGAACAGTGAAGCTGTACATTTTTGCCCGCAAACCAACGAACTTATCCATAATGAGCCCTTTGTTGTCGTCTTTCATTAAGACTACTTTTTTGTTGACTTGAGGAATCTTGAAGAGGTTGTCTGGGGCTTAATCACTCATGTCAAATTTCCCGATATTTATATTTATAATTGACTCATAAATGTCATCGTTTGTGATAATGTGATAAATCAAACTGTCGGTGTCGGTATAGCATAATCGCATCAATTCGGGTCTCTATATAATTTCAGCATGAAGCCATAATGAAAATCATAAGCGCAAGTTTTGGAAATGTCCAAAATAGACATCCTCACATAGATGTGTTTGTTGAATAAAACTTCTAATTTATTTGGTTCGATGGCCACCAAATTCTCCTCAAATATCTTGCTGCTATTGAAATTGGGCTGGGAAATATAATAGCGAGCCCCGTAGGGCCCGTACCATTTATTAACTAATCTAACTAGTCTATGCTTTCGTACATTCTCCATAGATTCACCAAAAATTGCGTTGATTAGCAGCTTGAAGAGAGCTATTTCAAATGCATTCTTAGAAGCCGCCCTCAATCTAGTGTTAAGGTCTATGTATGCTTTAAGCCACGGAGCTTGCTTGAATTCCAAAATTCTAAGAACTTTTTTCAGCACCATCCCCAGCGCCAAACATTGTTTCAAATTTCGATAGTGAATGATATATTTAGATTCATTGTGAAGAGTTGTTAATAATTTAGACAATTTACTGTCGGGGAGTTCTGTGTGAGTGGGACAAAGAGGGAGATCTTTATGCAGATCATGTAGTTCAGCGGATTAATCTAAATCGACTTCCAATATATAGCCAATTGGGCTTCCGTCTGAGACGTTTTGAACGTCCACATCATCGGGGTTTTCAACTCACTTGAACCCATCATAGGGCAAATATTGAATCATAGCCCATCCGTACAAATTACAAACGTCAATATGCATGAGGTAACTATTCTCTTTTTGCGGATCGTGATTATGCATTTATTTATTATTGGCCTTTGCAAATCGATTACTGCATTGGCTCACACCTCCACGAATTCCCTTCTCCACAAATAAGACCATATCGATGTCTTTCAAATATTGTAAAGACACGTTTGTATATTTTAACATAGAGTCCCACGTGAAGGAGGGAACCGTGAAATAGTGGGCCGGATCTAAAGCAAAAAGATCTATACATTCGCTGCGGAAATTCTCAAATACATCGGCCAATAATAAAACATCCGTTTTCAAATATAAATCCGAATAATCACCCAAATTTCTACAATTAAAGCTATTCCAAATTGTTTGAGCATGCTTATAATCATCCTCACTTATCGATTCGTCGCGTAATTTATTGAAGAATTTTTCTATTGGAGGAAGAATTTCCTTGTTCAATTTACACCAATCATCCAAGTGCTCATAGGGAAATACCCCCTTGCGCGTTAATAATTTAAAATTTTCATCGGATAAGTACGCAAACTCGCTTTTCAAAATATTCAAATTCTCCACCTTCAAATATGACACTAATTTGCCCAAGCTCGATGAAGCGAAATTTAACTACAGAATCTTTGGTACTTCTAGTGAAAGTTATGTATTTCTCTTTATTGATTGGGAGTATTTGAATATTTCGTTTGGACGATTTGGCTATATCTCGAATCAGCTAAAACATATCGTACCCAATGAGGTTATGAGCCACAACAGGTACTACGAATCCATATTTATGATTTAGATTACAATCTTGATGGGCTAATCCTCGATATTTGCTCGTGAAATGGCAATGATCTCTAACACGAACATCTCCCTCTTCGAACTGCCTCTCGCAAATATGGCATTTCGTTTCTTTCATTATATCAAGTAAGCTAATACCATTCAAGTCCAAAGGTACAATAGATTTAAGTTTTAGATCGATAAATTCTCCAATTTTATCTAGCTGATCTGTCAACCATTTGGCCGAGTCTGATCCTCTATAACTATCAAATCGTGATAGGGAATTGTTAAATTGACATTTTAAATAATACCCAACATTATACGCCTCGTGTAGCTGTGTTTTGTTCGTATATTAACTCACATTAGATTGAGAGCAGTTCTGAATCGGTAATAGGAGGGCTTCAAAGTTAAAATAAATAATAAATGGTACAGGTAGTTTGTTTGAGTGATTCTTAAATTTTATATAAGCATCCTCGGGGAATGCAATTTTACACATGTTCATTATACCATAATCCTCAATGTGATTCTTATACTTATTCTCGCTCTTGAAATAATTTAAACATCTCTCGCACAAGTAAGTTTTGTTGTTCCAACTAATTTGAGAATTTACAAGTCTTGATAAATTTTTAATTGGGCAATAGTGAAATTTAACTGTGGGGTCAATGAAATTTATGGATTTCGCAGGTTCTACATCCCGATAATATTTATCTTGGATTAACAGTAAATTGAAATGTCTCTCTAATTTGTTTTTGGTTAAATTTGCAGGAATAACCTTCAATTTCTCCCCCTGTTCTCAATGCTCATTACCTCCACATAATTCCAAAACGAATACATGAGTTGAAATATCGTTTTTTTTTCACGAAAGTTGGAGTTTGTGATGAAGTAAGGGGAAACGTTAGATTTTGTAAATTTAAAACATTACTGAAATGCGGGTATGGAGGAACACGATCTGAATGTGGGTTAGTAGTAGGATATAACCCAGCTGTTACTGCCCAGGCAAAACAATATTCGTCGTGATTTTTAATATCAATAACAGCATGCTTTAGGAGTATTTCTTTTGGCAGAACTATATACGATGACCCCGAATTCATCGTTTTGTGCTTGTTTATATTTATCCCCAAACTTATATCCTCTCTAAGGCTCCATCCCGAGTCGCGTTTCAAAAAATCATCCAGTTTTACTTGGACTTTATAAATCACATTCTCCTTGAACCACTTCAATAAATTTGTAAACGAATCTATTGGAGCGGATTTGGTGTGGAAATATTTATACTCTGTTTGAATAAGCTCGTCGATCGCATTAAGCCGCATATATTCCCCACAAAATGTAGTGTTTACCTTGAGAAAATTGTATGTATGTAAACTTTTGGTGATTCTAGGGCTGGAAAGATGAAAAACATCATATAAAAAATTTATTGGGTCTAAATGTGAAATGTTTGTTATAAAGCCAGTTCAAATCGGTTGGGAAAATGCGCATTTACCATCCTCCCAACGGATTCGCTCACAACGGTTCTTATAAGTTATAGGGGGTTTATTTCGGATCTCTAATAAAATTTTGAATCTTTTCAAATGCCCAATATTACACTGCAGTTGGTTCTTACACGGTAAATTCAAGGTATCTTTAGTTGAATGCCGGGAAAAAGTCCTAATGTACTTAGTACAGAAACCTAATAACTTTGTTATTTCCTGAGGGGATAATTTCGAATTTAAGAAATCACGTTGAGCCTCATTGATAATGTTCACAATCTCCCCACTGATTTTAGCAATTGAAACCATAGTTGAAAATAAAACAAGGAGCCTACCTTATGATGCAAGTTTTAGGATGGATGTTGTTTGGTGGTGTTTTTTGTTGCTCTCAACTCTGGAGGGCCGGCGACAATACCAGGAATTCCAGTTTCGAGCAGGATTTTCCTGCTCCAATGGTTTCTTCCCCTCGATATATTTTTGCGGTGTTCCGCCCTTTATTTATGGTATCGATGAGTGGGAGGAGTGTTGTTGTCAACCGTTTCGGCAGGAAAACCGTTAGCTCTCCTTCCAACTCCGCCAAAATAGCCTCCCCAAATTTAATATTAACAATTTTCAAATTAAAAATTGAATAGGGCACATCCAATTTCAACTCACCAATTTTTGTTGGTGTTGCCCTCTGCAAGAGAGAGATGCGGTTCAATTTTGTAAGCTTCATTTTTATTTTACTTAAAAAAATCTGAAACAAATCGGTGGAAGTTAGAAGTGAGAAGAATTGTTTTTTCTTTGTGGGTTGAATTTACCCTACCAAATTGAATAAAATAAGATCAATAATAAATACACGTCAAAAGTTAAAGATCCGCCGTAGCCGTTTTGAGAAAACAAATCCCGGCCTGGGTGGAAGTTAGAAGTGAAGAATTATATTTATTTTTGCGTGTGTTAAATTCACCCATGAAATTGAATAAAAGAAGATTAATAAATACACCAAATTATTATTGTTATTTGCCCATCAAATTGTATAAAAGAAGATTAATAAATACTTTCAAAAAGTCAAAGTTTAGCCAGCACGGTCTTAAGAAAAAAAAGTATTCCCTACGTAGAAATTAACTCTACATATGAAAATAATATTCAAATTAATTAATGAATAAATAAACCCACCTTTGATTTTGGCACTCACAAAAACACGTCTAGTTCTTTCTAGAGCTGATTCAATAATGATTTAATTACTGGTTCGATGTGTACGCATATCCGCTTTTTTAGGAGTTTCTTATCAGTTCCCTGGCACATACACCGTTCATGTAGGATGTCTCATCCGTCAGTTATATCCTGGATATTACATCCTATATGAAATTATTTTTAATCTGGTGATTGTAGAAACTTCCTTGAAATATTTATCCTAATACATTTTTTCCTCGGTCAATAACAACTTTATCAATTCCTGCGAAATGATTTAATTCCTGGTACTTTGTACTCCAATGATTAAATATCATGTATGAAACTCGAGGCACTTCATATGGAAGAAATAGTATTCTCCTCAGAGTAGTTTTGAGAGATACAGAGAAATGGGTGCATTCGATGACCATATTGAAGAATTTACCAATCGCCTCGATATATTGACAAAACAGCAGATGCGTCGCTAAATGGAGGAAAATTGAATTGTTTCATTTCATTTTGATCTTACTATATATCATGAGTGCAAAATTTTTCCAGTGGTTATTCTGATGATGAAATCCGGATTGAGATGGAATATCTAACCCTATTGGAGGCGGCTGATAGTGATGATTTATTCCCTGAATTGGGAAACGTACATGAAATAATTGATTTGACGTACGTTTTTTAATTTTTCATATAACATTCCGATTACTGAATTACTCTTATTTCCAACAGATGCCCCGAGATTTTAGTAAACTCGCCTGTCCCGCTGGATATGCAGGACATAGTGTATGTGATTTTTCTGTTTTGTGAAATATTTGCTTGCTAATTTCAATAATTACAGGTTGAACGAATTACCCGCCTACGCCGACTCTAGGGTGCCTCCAGCGAGCTCCACAGACATTTTGTATGTATCCACATTAACTCACGAATTATTTCAATTCTAATTCTACGTTCCCAATAGATCATTAAACTTACCCCGCCCACACCAGTCGCCTCCAGAGAGCCCCACAGACATTTTGTATGTATTCATAATAACTCGCCAATTATTTCAATTCTAATTCTACTTTTTCCCCTCCAATAGATCATTTGACTTGCCGCACCCACACCAGTCGCCTCCACCTTCGTCGGCACCCCTCACGCAGATTTATGAAAAAATATGCATCCGTGGCGCCCGCTTCGGCCTGGTGGAGCTAATGTTTGAAGTACGCTTGACTTATGCCTATGTTTTACTATTCAATGAGTAACCCTTGTCTTATTTACATTGACAGATGGTGCAGCTGCGGGTTATAGAGGGGTGCAAATATACTAAGGAGCCCCTAGACGTAGAATGCTCCCTGGTCGCCGGGTTGGACAGCGATTCAAATCGACTATTAGAGAAAGTGAGTTAATCAACACACACGCACGCACGCACGCACGCACGCACGCACGCACGCACGCACGCACGCACGCACGCACGCACGCACGCACGCACGCACGCACGCACGCACGCACGCACGCACGCACGCACGCACGCACGCACGCACGCACGCACGCACGCACGCACGCACGCACGCACGCACGCTCGCACGCTCGCACGCACGCACGCACGCACGCACGCACGCACGCACGCAAGCACGCACGCACGCACGCACGCACGCACGCACACACGCACGCACGCACGCACGCACGCACGCATTATTATTATCATCATTTATCAACTACAGCTATCTTTCTTCCTTTTTACAGATCGTTGAAATGCGGAGAGCCTAGAATATAACATTTTAGTTGAATTTTTATGATATGTTTTAGATTTTAAGTGTATATATATTTTTTTAAAATAAAGTTAAAAGTTGAATGTATCTGTCCAACTGATTCCCCATCACCTATTCAAAATCAAACAACAGTAATACTTTCCTTATTTAATATTATTATTATTATTAATACGTTTCTTTACATTTTTAATGAGGATTTTCAGTAGTAAAACTGATAATGCACTGAGATTGAAACATTGCATATCATAGATTTCATTTTCTTTCTGTATGGGTTGTGGTGGTGGGGTGGTGGTGTTGGCCTTGCTTTGGCAATTGATTGCTGCTGCCGCAACAGGTGTTGGGGCTTCAGTTTGCTGCCAATTCACCGCGTCTCCCTCACTACCATCATGGAATAATAACTTGAGTGTATAGTTGAATGTTGGTAACATCGTTTCAGGAATAACGTATGAGAATACCTCCAATTGATTTTCATCAACTAGTTGGTGGTCCATAGGCCGCCATTCAGTTCGATTACATTCCTTCTCGGAGGCATCCTTGTTGGGACATCTATAAATCCGATTCACACGATGTGGTGCGTTTGTATATAAGACCCCATTCAATATTGCGGTTGATTTTTATTATAAAATTTGATTTCAGCACAGCCATCCCCTCCTCCTCCACTAACACTCAAATTGCCTAGTTGGTCTATAGTTAACTTTTTATCTTCGTTAAATTTTATGTCTCTATTCAGTGCTACTAATTTCACATGGAATTCAAGCAGTTTACGTGCGTATTCTTCCGAAGACATATCAATACTGGTCAGTTCGGTGGAGTGCCACCCATACCCATTTTTTGGAACCCTCGTAATTTATCCAGATGGGCATCTTCCTTTGTAACATATTCAAACAATTTCCAGCTGTTTACACTGCAGCACATAGAATTATCGCTGGCCCGGTGATGAAGACAGATATATCTACAGTTTTCTCGGACAAATTTCGGACGGCTGTCTTTCAAATTCAGCACTTTCACCCGACGACCTTACCCCAATTTTTGAGAATGTTCACCATGAATTTGGCTTTGCCCTTTCCACTAACGTATATGATGCTATCCGGATCAATATTTTCCTTGAAAATTTCCTCCAATCGAATATAGTCCTGATATCCGGAGTTGTAAGGAATTCCATGGTACGTTTCAAAAAAACATTATTTGCTTCATTCGATTTTTTGGGAGTTCGCTTAGCGGTGTGGGTGGCTTGAATAGAAAATATTTTTCTATCTTTCTTTCACAATCCAACAAAGCAAGTTCCTTAACTATCATTGTATGATGAGAGATTTGGAAGCTCTGAATTTCAACCGCCACACACTTCATCTTGAGCTAAACTGCTCCACCGCTATTAACACCAACAATGTAAAATTAGAATGAGGTGTGTCGTGTGAGTCGGGTGAGCCGAACTGATGGCTACACCTCCACGAAGCAGTTTGTACCTTCGGCTCGCCATGACAGCTGTCACGAGGTGGCGACACCTCTCAACTCCACGAAGCAGTCTGTACCTTCGATGACAGCTGTCACGTGGTGGCGACACCTCCACGGAGCAGGCTGTACCTTTGGTCCGCCATGACGGATGTCACGTGGTGGCGACACCTCCACGAAGCAGTCTGTACCTTTGGTCCGCCATGGCAGCTGTCACGTGGTAGCGACACCTCCACGAAGCAGTCTGTACCTTTGGTCCGCCACGACAACTGTCAGGTGATAGTCTCGTGACCCTGTACATGTGACAAACTCTTTACAAGCACCCTGTATACTCCTTACAAACAACCTGTCCTTATCTCACACCTTATCACATGCATCTATAACGTGCCCTTGCGGCTTTTCGGTGAATTGCTTACTGCGGTAAGCTTCGAATCCTCGGGCGCCAGATTTTTCTCAAAGGTTTACTCCTTTTTGAGGACTTCTGCTAGGGTCCTCTCCATAAGGCTCGTCACTATGCTATCTAAAGATAGCCTTGTCCCTAGGGTAGCTACAGTGAAGTATAACCAGAGTCCAATGGGCAGAAAACAGTATCGAAATTGTAGGCTTTAATTACAATTGATACCTGGTTATAACTTAGCTCGTTAAAGATGGAGCAGAAATAATTTAATAAAACAGGGAATTCCAAATATTGAAATATATAATGATTTTAACAATTACACTTTCAGAATAATCAATTTAAATGCAATTGAACGGTATTATTTCACAAAATTACACCCAGACGGAAAATGTAATGAAGCTCAAACGGTAAATGAAAACTCTTTCAAGAAGTCAACTCTACAATAAGTCCGGTCACTAAATTTAATTCAGCGGTACGGGATCGGTTGCTGAATGATTCAGAATGATCAATTTGCGGAAAAGTACGAATCAAACAGGTCTCAGCGTAATGAGCGGTATCCGGTAAATCTTAGATAGCAGCACTAATAAATGGAATGTTCAAATCACACTACGATATATTCGGTTATTAATTCGGTTTGTTCGGAAAATATTGTTTGCACTAGTTTTCCGATTGTACGATATCAGATTCTACTATTTTCGGTTAATTACTCTAATTGAGTTTATTCTGTCATCTCACCCACCCTTGTACTAACTTTCACGGAGTACCCGGTAATTGTGTGACAGTGTTAGATTTTATACACTTTACAGATTCGGAACCTAGACAATTAGGGTTTATACTTCCGGGGTGACACAGTGTGCACAAACCCTAACTATCACATCTGCAATAACCCCTATATCCACGGCCGAGGACTTCTCATAGTATTAAGGGAATTATTACGATTCTCAATCACACAATCACACAACCACCCTCAGCTTATACTTCTGGAGTGACACAGTGTGCACAAGCCGTTGGTGGTTTGGTCGTCTCAGGATATACTTATACTTCTGGAGTGACACAGTGTGCACAAATATACCAAAGACGCCCCTGTCGTTCAAACATACACACTCTGTACACACCACACAATTACTTGAATATTCCAATTCACGCGCGAATTCAAATCGTACGCGATTCGACCTATGACTAGGATAAACTCAAATTCACCAATTCAAATTACTGAATACTACGGAACTCAGGCATCGTACAAACGTTCACCAATTACAATAACAATCATAAATTACGGAAATCAATATATCGTAATGCTCAAAAATATAAACTATTTGCTATCATTTACCTTTTTGTAAAATTCTCAAACACAAACGGAACACTATTGTTATTTCACAGCTTTTAAATCTCTGACTCACAATTCAAAAAAACACTAGAGAGCTACTTTACTGATTTAAATCAAAACACAAGAGAGCCACTTTACTGATTTAAATCAAAAACACAAGAGAGTAACTGCACTGATCAAAATTCAATAACACAAGAGAGCGATCTGTTGTCTGTCACGGCTTTTATATGTTTTTCGAGGTTCTGGACAGGTCTGCTCCACCAAATCCTTATTTTGTGCCCAGGGTTTTTTACTTATGCCCCGAACAATGTATAAAAGTGACGCTACTTTTTAGATCTAAAATTCGCGCACATGACGCTCCGGTAGTTTCTCTCGGCGGACTAAACAAGTGTTATCGGAGTTTCTTAGGTTGTTCGCCCTTTTTATACATAAGACTGCACAAAGTTTGGTGTCTTAACTGGCCAGCCCCTGTTTTTGCAACATGTTTTTATCGGAATGAAATGCAATTTTGAACGGGCGTGATTTAGATTCATCTATTTGAATAATTATACTTATTTCAAATTACGGAGATTTAGAAAAGTGGCAATCACGGAATACACATTCGGAATTCATTCATATCTATTGAAATAATGAACTGTTCAAACTGAAATTACATGTATCATCCGTATTTATTGCCTGATCTGAATTAAATAATCTTTCGAAATTTAAGCTTCGTTACACATCCTTTCAAAACTGATAAGGAAAACCTCACACCGGATGCACATCGACAGCTAGACCGGAAGTGGAGACCAAATATCCTGGTGCAGAACTAGTCCAGTTAATCTACCATCATCCAGTTCAACTTCGACAAAGGTTAACATAACCAAAGTTTTTTTGAAAGTAGCATCGGAGAAAAGTCCCGATAGCAGATCCAATTAGTTCCAACTAACAAAGTTTTTATATCCTCAAAAGAATAAAATTCATTATCTACAAAAATATCAACAACAACAAGTGTTACCTGTGGTTGTGCACGCACATAGTTCATAACAGAGTATCGTGTTTTATGTGAATTCTCAATAATTAATAATAGAATAGAAAATCAACACCAACGGAAAAGAGTACCAACATTTATTCCAATCAATAATAGGAAATAAAAAAGTGAGTTCAAATAATAATTCATCATTTGTAGGACCATCTGAATATTGAGAAGAAAGTAAAATAAACATGCACTCAGTAGTTGTATATTAGATTAAGGAAACTGTGAGGGTAAATTGTAACATAGAATAAATTTTAAAAGTATAAAGTGAAAACTAAACATAGAAAGATTCAATAAGATATAAAGTTACATCAATAAATAGATGAACAGAGTTTTAAAATTTCAAATAGGGTTTTATTTCAATCCATATTAATATCAATCACTCAGAGTATAATAAATAAAAATAAAGAAAAGAGCTAGCCGGAAGAAAATTTGGAAACAAATAGAATTCATCAAAAGAAATTAATATATAGTTTCATGACGAAATAGATGCTACATTGCTATCAATGCATTTCATAATCATTAGAGAAAGTGAGCGTTATCGATGGTGGAAATATTTCATGATATACTGACCTGAAACCCATGTTCCATTAAAACGTAATGGCTGAAAATCATGTCCGAGAATATCCTGCAGTTTGAATCTTTCTCCTTTAATTCTGGGACCATCATCGGGCGGTGTGAGGAGTACAACTGATGTGACGATAAGCGCCAACACCACAACGATAACGAGAAGTGCGATGAGGATTCCGCGCCAATTCCGTTGTGTTGTATTGCCAGAAACCAGCTCCTGAAACAAACAGCACTCTAGATACTGTTTCATAGCAAAAAGTTCATCAAGTAATTGGAGTATATAATATAAGCATGCTATCATTCGTATAATATATATATATATATATATATATATATATATATATATATATATATATATATATATATATATATATATATATATACATACATATATATTCTTTTGTTAATATTCTTCAACCATTTGTAATATTTGTATGTTTTCTTGGTATATTGGTTCGTATATATACGAACCAATATACCAAGAAAACATACAAATATATATATATATATATATGTTTAAAATTTCTTTGCCTAATTTCTCCACTCACTATGGGATAAGAAATATACGGGGTGGCTCGTCTGAGATGGAACACCCTGTAAATTCTTTTATTTACATTCTTGAACCATTTGGAATATATGTAAATTTTGATAAAGATAATAAACATTATTGAAACAGAGAATTTTCATTTTATTTCCAGAATAACCAAAATACCAAGGAAGCATATACAGGTTGAGTCAGTTTTTTGTAGCCAAACTGCAACAGGAGATAGAACAAGTGTTTTTAAGAAGAAAAGTTCCATAAACATATGTCGTAGAAGGCTTCGTTTTCGAGATAACGTTTTCGAGATAACGAAATTGGAAAAAAAAATTCGTTTTTTGCGAATATCTCCGGAACCGTTCATCGTACAGAGAACAGCTTTTGTGAGCATTTTCTACTCATAGTAAGCTATGTTCTGTGTGATAAATTTTTTTTTTAATAATGATTGGTGAAGATTTTGAAGAGGTAGTGGGTGTTTTTCTCCCCAAACTTCTACGCCACTGGAAAAAAAAAACGGTTTTGAGACAACCATTAGAACCGCCAATGTTTTCTACACAAAAAAGGGGTACTCTTGGTCATAAGCTCTAAAGTTGACCTTTTTCGAGAAAAATCAACTTTTATGTTGAAAAACATGGTCAATCCTTTGATTTTGTTACTTGTTCTACTTGTTTGAATAAATTTCGTCTAATTAGTAAGAATTGACCATGTTTTTCAACATAAAAGTTGATTTTTCTCGGAAACGGTCAACTTTAAAGCTTATGACCAAGAGTACCTTTTTTGTGTAGAAAACATTGGCGGTTCTATTGGTTGTCTCAAAACCGTTTATTTTCGAGTGACGTAGAAGTTGCGGAGAAAAACACCCACTACCTCTTCAAAATCTTCACCAATTATGAGTAAAAAAGAATTTTTTATCACACAGAACATAGCTTACTATGAGTAGAAAATGCTTACGAAATATGTTTTCTGTACAATGAACGGTTCCGGAGATATTCGCAAAAAACGATTTTTTTTTCAATTTCAACACCCTGTATCTCGAAAACGAAACGTTCTACGACATATGTTTATCCACCTTTTCTTCTTGAAAACACTTGTTCTATCTTCTGTTTCAGTTTGGCTACGAAAAACTGACTCACCCTGTATATCTATATGAAAAAAAAAAAAAAAAAAAGTATATGTATATATATACATATATTTTTTTTTTCTTACATCCAAGACTGGTCGGGGCTTCTGCAAGCTCCGACGACATCGCAGCAGTCGCGCCAGAAAAAACCTAAAAAGCGGTTAACCGAAGCTACTCCTCCCCACCGGTCGGTAAGTAGCTTCAGGTTCCTAAATCGTGTGCCCTAAGTATTCTAATTGAACCCAGAATGACTGCCTTTTGCATCCGGTCTATCAAGATCTGCGCCGAGTTCCTACAGGCCGGAATGATCTTCAAGTTTGAACGCAGCGAAGACCGAATTCCGCCCAAAACACCGATGATCAGAACCACTAATACGACCTTGTGGCCTGGGTATAGCGTGCGGAGCTCCAACAGGAGATCTTGATATTTTGTCCATTTTTCCTCCTCTTTCGAAACTATGTTCTTCTCTGCCGGAGCGGAGAATTCGATGACATACATAGTCTTGATTAGTTTATCGAGGAGGACAACGTCAGGCCTATTTGCTTGTATGGACCTGACGGTCGGAAACGGATAATTCCAGAAGATCTGGCATTTTTCGTTTCCGACAATGGACTCAATCAATATCTCCTGGCATGTAAGGCAGCACCGGCTCTTGGTCTATTCCGTACGAGTGCCTTAGATGGTAATACAGCACCCGTAGGGCCGCATTTTGGCGATGGGTGTACGCCGAGGCCGCTTTTGCCGGACATGCCGACAGAAGGTGGAAAAGCGTCTCAGATGCCTTCCGACAGGCCCTGCAGCTGACATCAGGGACCTGCACACCCATCACATTGCGGCGATAGACCAAGGTGTTAATTACGCCATCTTGGCAAGCTGCGGTAAATCCCTCAGTCTCGGATGTAAGCCCGGCTGACCATAGGTAGCCGAAGGTCAGCCTAGTTGACAAGCCGAGCGTTTCGATGTTTCGATAGAAAACACCGTGTATCGGCTTGTCAACATGCCGCCTGAGCGTAAGATCTTGCTCCGCGGCATTTATCTGGGCTTTCAGGCGAGAAGGTAAGAGCTCGAGGTTGCCCTCTAGTCGGCCTTCTCGACTGATCTGAAATTCGAGACCAAATTCTTCCGCAGCTTTTTGTGCTGCCTTAACGATAAATGCCCCCACTCCGGCCAATTCGTGACTTTTAGCAAGGAACAGGAGGGGGTCCGAGCTCCTAAGAACTTTACAAGCTATATTCAGAACCACACTTCGATGCAGACCCTCCAGACTGAGGAGTCCCCTACCTCCCCGATGATGTGGGAGATAAATGCGGGAAACGGACGATCTAGGATGCAAGCTGTGATGGATATGCATCATTTGCCGGGTGTCTTTATCGAGTCTATGCAGCTCATCGACCGTCCATTCCACCACTCCAAAAGAGTGGAGCAGGACTGGAACGGCAAGCATATTTGTTGCAGACACCTTGTTCCCACTCGAAAGTTCGGAAGACCAAATCTTCCGAACAAGGTTTCTGTATTTGCCGCGGAGAGCCACCTTTACCTGGGAAGCGTCATAATTAGGAAGCTGTTCAATTCCCAGGTATCGATAAGTCTCTCCAGCATCGAGGTGTTTAAAGATGCTTCCGTCGGCAAGCTGCATATTCTGGTACACTTCCGGAGATCGTCCTCTCCTCAAATGAAACACTGCGCATTTGTCCAATCCCAAATCCATGCCTACGGCTCGTGTATATTCCTGAACCACATTGAGAGATTGATGGAGGTTCTTCTCTTCAGAGGCATACAGTTTCAAATCATCCACGTAAAATAAATGGGTGATCTGATGCCTCCGTTCGTTCGGTGGTGCAGAGTAATATCCACGAGTCCGTCTCAAAGCAATGGAGAGCGGCAGCAGTGAGATATTGAACAAGAGGGGACTCAAGGAGTCTCCTTGGAAAACTCCCCTCTTGAATGTTACCAACTCTGTCAAGACTCGTCGTGTGCCTGATGTGATGGCAAAACGGGTCTTCCAGAGTGGCAACAGATGTTCTATGCATCTCACTAGTGGGGTAGGTACCGCAAGGCATTGGAGCAAGTATAATAATAGCTCATGT
Organism: Endomychus coccineus; assembly: GCA_958510875.1. Classification (NCBI taxonomy): domain Eukaryota; kingdom Metazoa; phylum Arthropoda; class Insecta; order Coleoptera; family Endomychidae; genus Endomychus; species Endomychus coccineus. The sequence goes on along the minus strand of OY294068.1, from coordinate 85,784,448 downwards.
GATGTTGAATCAAATGCCTTGCGGTAGTCAATCCAGGCCATGGAAAGGTTGCGCTTGTAGAGTATAGAGTCCTGAGTGATAGATCTATCTATCACCAGGTTCTCCCGGCAACCCTATATGCCTTTCTTTGCCCCACCCTGCTCGCTGATGTTATTAACTACCGGACCGATCGATTTCAACAACCTAGCATACAAGATACGTGTAAATAACTTGTAGCAGGTGTTGAGACAAGTGATCGGTCGGTAGTTCTTGGGATCAGACAAGTCTCCACTCTTTGGAAGTAGCACAGTGTACCCCTCGACAGCTCAGCTCGGAATATACCGCTCCTCTTTGACCCATGAGTCAAAGACTCTGGCCAGACGGCGGTGAGTGGAAGGAAATTTCTTCCACCACCATATGTTAATGCCGTCAGGGCCGGGAGCAGCATAGTTTCTGGTACCGACAAGAGCTTGTCGGACCTCATCCTCGCTGACTGCCTCGCACACTTCTGTTTGCGGAAGTTGACGTTCAGCGCAAAACATTTGGAAGTGTGCTAGGGCTGGAGTGTCTAGGTGAATTATACGCGGTGACTCATACACTCCTTTCCAGAACTGCTCAACCTCCTCCACAGTCGGTGGAGCAACAATTGTGGGCGGTGGAGATTCAAAAAGCCGAGACGGGCTATCGCGAAATAAGGAATTCTCCCTGATGCGTCTAACCCGTCTGGCCAGATTTCTCCTTACCACGCCCAGGACTCGAATCCTATCCGCACAATGTTGCTTGATGGTCTGCAACACTGCACGTTTCAGTGTGTGATGGTGGCGGCGCAGTTGATATATATATTTATATATATATATATATATATATATATATATATATATATATATATATATATATATATATATATATATATATATATATATATATATATATATATATATATATATATATATATATATATATACCGGAATTGTAATTCTCAGTCTTTACGATAGGTATTCCTATAATGAATATAGTTCGATATTCTTTGGAGTATCTCTTAATTTATATAATCTTTTCATACAACAAAATATTTTTCAAGTTCGTTTCGAAAGAAAGTTTATTTTACTGTTCAGAAATAAGAATAATATCTGAGAGTGAATCTTTGGGTTCTACTATTGAATTATGAAATGTATTTGACTGTTTGACTTTTTCTTTCTTAGATCGGTGATTATCTGAAATTTGTTGATGAATAGGACTACTGTGTGTATGTGAAAATGAGTATGGGACATGGAACTCCATTTTCAATTGTATAGCTTTCTCTGTAACAAGAAAGTGGTTTCTTCAGTTCTTTTATATGTATAATTTCTTCATTCTATATTATTCTTATCCCGTTGGTTGATAATTTCTACTCGGTTTCTATCTAGCACTCTGGATATTATGAAAGGACTTATGAATTCAATGTTTCTTGTTTCTACACTTACGATTTTGTTTAAATACTGCTTGGCAAAGTGTAATTGTTTGCTATCGTCATCATGTTTATTAACTATTTTATCCCTTTATAGTTCGTATTTTTCCTTTATATCTTTGTAAACATGTCGTATTTTATCTCTGTGATTTTAGCATATTCTGTATGAAATTGAGTGGGAGTAACTGTTTCATTAGGATTTCATTAGTGGATGTATGCCCGAAAGTTAACTCTTAAGGTTTGATGATGTTGGAGCTGTGTATTAAGCTATTGTAAGCAATAACTTCGTAGTTCATTAAATTATCATCTTCGTTGGGATATATTTATTTTGAAATTAGTAACTTTGAATGAAATTTTTCGCAAATTTGTTTGTTTCGGTTAACATTAGAGGTGTATAAAGTTTATGTCTGGCATATCTTGCTCTTTCGCAGATATTACATGCATTTCTAGATTTTGTTATGTCTGATTCCAATTTTTGCAATAATAATATGTTTTGAACTATACTAAAGTTTCGTTGATTTGCCTTCATGGTGATCTTTAATCAAATAAATTTGATCTTCCTGATCGATTACAGTGTATACTAGTTCTGATGGTATTAATTTCGGACCATCATCGAGGGAATTGGTTTGGAATACTTTGCAAAAGTTTTCGTATAAGATATCAGTTATGAAGTATACAAAATATACGTTGTTAGGAATGATGTTATCTTCCAAAAATTGCAATATCAAACTTTCATTATCAAGAATTTTAAGTGTTTTTATTTATGGCTCTTATAAATTTCTCGTTTAATTCACAATTTGGGATACATATTTGGAAAGACTAGAATTTTGTTGTTTATTATTCATCATCTCATCGGTCATTCATATTCCGCTATTTATATACTTATAAGTTGTGTGTTGTATTGTGGACGTAGTTTAGAGTTTGATGAAATTTTCAGTTATGTCTGCCGGCCTAATTCATATATCAGAGATAATATTTATTTTGGATGATGACGTTTTGCATCTTCTCGGCAGTCTTGTGGTTTCTGTAGCGGTATTCATTGTCGCAGAAACCTTCACGCTACACAGTTCACTGTCTGTCAACTGCCTTTTCATAACTGAATCTGCAGTAGTGTGATAAGTGGGAAGTGGATGGGTTTCCAAATGTTGAGGAAGTAATATCCTGAGTCACGGCTAAGAGTATTTGAATTTTCTAGGATTCACAATTGCTTCAGGAATTTTTCGGTGATAGAAGTTTGGGGCTGAGGTATTTCCGAGAAGGATATGATGATTATTTTCAAACTTCTACATCGGTTAATCTTCTCAATACATTGATAATAGATTGTACACAGGAAAGAAGACGAAGGATTCATCCTCTGCACTTAATAAACGTACAAAGAAAGACAAACACTTCATTCCACTATGACAATACGAAATTTTTGAAATTTGTGTAGAATAATGATAAATGTTCGATATTAAAATGTATCCAAATTGAGAAAAACAATGATTTGTGTTGATGATAAAATTGATGTCCATAAGGAATATTATTCTCAATCTATCTCGTTTCGATATATACTCATAAACTTAGTTTCAGTTCAAGTCTCAAGTCTTCTCTGAAGATGTCAATTGTGATGGTTGGTGGAACTTTGATATTGAGTCATGCTATTCTGGAGAAGTCTACTATTAGTTATTCCGTTTTAATCTCAAATTATTTATGGGAGATGATGCGAATATGTTAAGTTTCTTGCTTCTTTCCAATTTATTGTTCCGAAACCAGGGCCATAGTGTTGAAGTCGAATTACATTCAAATATTCATCTGAAACTAGAAATGTTTCAGTTTGCGAATTAATTGAAGTCAACAATGGCTGTCGTTTCCTACATTGTGACAGAACTTTGAGTGGTAGGTATAATAATTCTAATGACCATTCAATTTTGAATTTCAGCAAATATAAAAAGGTCACTTACGGAAATGTGGATGAATTTATCATATTGTAATATTGTATACTTATACAGAATAAGATAACATATCATCTCATAATTTGATTATATCAGGAAATGTTTATTTGCATTATGGTATTTCCAAGTTCTGAATTCGGATGATAATATAATTTTTACGTGAGAGTTTAACAACGGAAATATCGAGTGGAACTATATTATAACATTCACATAAACAATCAATTTCAATATTTCTCAACTATTCGTTCTTTATAATTTTATTGTTACAGATACGTTCTAGTAATAGTCAATGATCTCTAGAATTCACAATTGCAAGCAGATTGATTGAAAATTGAACATCGAAAGTAATCATCAGATATTGGAATGCGCATGTTTAAAATCGTCAGGAAAAAAATTTGGTCCTCTTAAGATTTTTCGAATTTCAAACCAATAAGCTTGCTTTAAGCCATTATTTTGGAACAATATCACATTTACCACGAAGTTAAAGTCATGATATTACGTCAGAATAGGCCTTTTTTTTTTGAGGCAATACTCAACTCCCAAGTCGAGTTTCAAAATGAACTAATCTCAAACTTTTTCCCATACGATGTCATTGTATATTATGATGGAATTTTCTATGGCTACGTACTTGTAAAATTTCAATAAACAAATTTGTCGTCATTTCATAATTGTTTCCAACACCTTGGTTGCAATAGTTGCGAAATGTGTGAATAAATATTGTTGGAATTTATGATACTTGTCCAAAATTGTCACTATATTGAGTAGCTTACAAGAAGTTCAGTTCCATAATGTCCAAGACACCAGTTTCACAATACATTTTTTGAGTTTTGAAATATTCTGTATGCGCTATGAGTCCACAATGCTCAACTGATATTGCCGGAAAATATTCAGTTTCAATAAGTGTACAGAGCTTAGTTTAAAATAGTTGAGCTGTACACAACCAAACATTTCTGTTGAATAGTTAGACGAGTCACCAAAAATTATGCTTTCGAAATTTTGAGATGTATCCTGAAATAATATACGGAATGTATAGGAATTGGGGCACGAAATTTGAATTTAGTTAACTATATTGTGTAACTTGGTGAAATATAGTATGAAACATGTAGTAAATCTGTATTTCATTATCCCATACAAGTAGTAAATAGTTTCTAATTTATTCAACATGACCCTCACCTGGAAGATTAGAATAAAAAAAGAACGGAATATCCACCAAAGATAACGTCATTTGAAGTAGTCAATCAGATTATTATGTGAAATTGATTTTTTGGAATCATAGATTGATAGAGATAAGTACGTATTTTCCAATAGTCGGACAGATTTGAATACATTATGAATCGTTAACATGTTGATTCAGTTTTAATCAGTCAATCATATTATTTCAGTGAGCCCCGGTAATTCATATGTTTCACATTATTCCAATAAACGAGTAGATGGGAGATGTCACCTCGATGTCCAGCCCCTAGAAATGAGTACACGGCATTGAATGTCCAACCCAAATGTTACGTCGTTAAGGAACGCTAGCACGAATCTTCTATTATATTAAATTGTTTTCCCAATGTCTTGTTAGAAAATGACGTTCACGGCACCAGAATTAGAGCAGAAGACAGCCCTTTCCCTCCATATGGAGGTGAAATACATAGCAATTTATAAGCTAAGATTTTCCTCCAGGCATCTTTCAAAACACTGATACTATCTTCATTCCATATAACACAATCATAAATAATTTCTAAATTATATTATAAAACACATGACGATATTTTTTTTCGAATCAGTTCATTCGTCGATGCATACAGAAGCTTCGAATAAGCCTTTTTTTTTGTCGGTCCTTCATATGGACTTTATTGATGGAATATTGCAGTTTTGGATCCACACACTGAATGAACTTGTCCGGCAGAATAAATAACCCTAATGCTGACATGACAGTATTATTCATTATTCGTAATATGAAAGTATCTGAGAATGAAATTAACACCGACTGACAGGAAATGATTCAACGTATGTTTTGTAATCAGATAAAATACTGAAAGATAATAATTGCATTTGGTAAATACGGAAACGTAACGTATAGAAATTTTTAATATTGAAAAGAATAATGATGAACGTTTGATATTGGAAAGTATTCCAATTAATTGCGTTAACATATTGATTTCAATATTTTTTTAACTTCATGATAATCTGATCTAATTATGAAGATTATTCTATTCAGATATTTTGAATTATCATTTTCATCATTTATATTATGGAAACATTAATGTGACTATAGCTTTCGGAACAAGCGTGTCATCCTCAAACTATACTAATGTATGAATAGACGTGAAAGATCTGAGGTTATTTAGTGTCGACATATGATGCAAGCAACAAGGGGGAATTGAATTTGGGAAAATGAATTGCTGGGATTGAGTAATTGAAATAGGATAATATTATAGATGGAAAACTCATGACATGCTGATCAGGTCAATTCACACACCTCAGATTTATTAAAATTATTCGGGTGTATGAACTGATTCGCTCAGAGCGTGATAATTTTTACCTTGGTAGATGGAGTCATAATATGGAAATTGAATATGAGGAACATTTTCGATGTTTAGGACTCATCTTTCTCCGATCATATTTCAGAAAAAGGGCATCCCTTTTCAAATTTATATATAGTTAAAATTTTCCATAATTAGAAAAGATGTTGCAAATTAAACACCCTAGAATCAGAATACATTTTAAAAGGTGTAAATAATAACTAGTGAAAGATTTAATAATCACTTAAACTTGTACTACAGCATTCTTTTCGATGTCTGAATAACATAAAATGAAATTATTCTATCCCAGCAATGCATTTTTACGATACATCAGTATCGTTCTGGATATGAGACACGCTAGTGGTTGGAGAAAAAGATCACCGCTGTTGAGTAAAATTTCGAAGAAGATTCATACACCTGGATCCATCAGCGTTTGCCCAAGTGGACGTGTGTCCATACATTTAGTGGAGACTTTTCCCTCTAGATATTAGGTAGCTTTTCCAAGAATTGAAGCCAACTGACCATCACTTGCGTCGTATTTTTTGCGATTGGACTGGAAATCGGATGCAAGTTGACCCTTTGTTCTATCGCAAAATTTCAAAATTCGCTCAACCCTTGAAGCTACTTCTTCAAAAATATGTTCATGTCAATAGCAAATGCTGCACACTCGTACTGAGCACAGTGCACAGCGTACTGAGAGACTAGTTTCCATCACATCCAGGTGGCATAAGTGAGAAGGAGAGGTGATTCAGATAGGACACGCCATATTCCTTGTAGAAAAATAAACTTATTGAAGGGAATTTTCGGGGATCAAAGTATTTTACGAACAGAACCTGTCAATTTTACGCTCTTCGAGATATTGTGAGTTGAAACATTCGGATTATTCTCTGTGAGGGAGAATTTGTTAACCATCTACGTTGAACTATTTGGAGGATAAGTTTGTGCGTGTTCTAGACGAAATGTTCTACGTCTTCCAGAATAACAGTTACGAACTAATAGAATCAAAATTGAGTACCCCAACAGCACCACAACTGGGAGTTCACATGGATTCTCAACAGCTACCTCAAAGGGCCAGAATAACGGTTACGAACTAATACAATCATAATTAAGCATATAACAAATCGAATCGTTTCAATAAATGGAATGAATGCCAAGACCAACATTATTCAGGCAGAAGTTCATTGCAAAAATCGCTTCACAAAAACTTGGTTCTCTATTCCTTGGCAAGAGCAACTCATAATCTATAAAGCACAGATTCGACCAGTAGTACACTCCATATGTTTGGAGTTTGGCTCAAACATACGCTGAAGCTCTTGGATTCTATCCAAAAGAGTCGTCTGATTGATGATGTCTTACTTACGAATTCATTGTCCTCTATAGAACATCAGTACAAAGATGAGTAATCTCTCCCTTCTCTATAGATATTTCCATGGTCGGTGTTCATCAGAAATTATGTCTGTTGTTCCACCTAGAGAGATTTCAGATAGGCGGACTGAACGAGCTCAAGCTAGTCACCCGTTCATTGTCAAGCTCGAGACCTGCAGAACTTCTTCCTAACAGACCTAATTTTTCTATCGAACAGCGAAGTTGTGGAATACTTTTCCTAGTGAGCTCTTTCCCTCCATCTTCTCTCTCATCATTCCACCACTGGCTCACACGATGTTTTTCTTTCGAACATCATAGGTTTCCCTTACGTGTAGATGTAGAAAAAAAAGTTTCGTTAAAGAATATTAGTATTCAATTTCCTAAATTATGGGAATAACTCAGATTATTTAACATAGCATTAACATGAATGAACGTAGGTTAGATTGTCATCCACACCCCTGCATGGGGTGCTCGACCAAATTTAATTTGATCGGTCACATATTGTTGCATCGCTTATTTCCCAAAAAAATGAGCAAAATCGCAGTTGGTTGGGGATTTTGATATTTGGTATCCGAGCCAGATGCTGTTTGTGAACCGATTTTCTCAATAAGATTATGTTATATATCTGCCACATAAAAAGAAATACACAAAAAATTAGGTTGTTTTCAAAATTTCAAATTTAAACTTGATTTCCCAAGGCTGGAATGATGTAAGGTGTAAAATCCCATTCAAGCAGGGCTGAACCCCAAAAAATCACAACTTATAACGAGCATTATCTACCTTTTATGAGAGTCGTTTCACCAATCCGAGGACACTGTATATAATCAATCAGATGTACTACGTAGTTTTCCTTGGTTTTGACAATTATTCAGCTTATTAGTATCCGTGTATTATTCACAAAAATGTAATGATTGATAAAATACTTCTGCAGACGACTTGTGTATTGATACTTTGTTATTTTTGATTGGGCTTATTTTATGGTCGATATTTATGTTTTTTGGTGCTCTCAACATGATGGTGCATGTGGAATTGGCTTGAGACTATGGCGTCAAAAGATATGACCATTTGTCATGGCCAAAAATTTAATTTTCTCGTTTTTTTACGGATTTATCGAAAATTATGCGTTGTATAAAAAATGGTAGCGAAAAGCAAAATTGGGGCAACCAAAGAAGGTCATTTGAGGTTCCGGACACAAGATATAATTCATTTCATGTTATTTTCGGAACAATCAAATTGTTTATTTCTCTACAAATATTTACTTGTATATGTTTCTTCCAAGAGAAGTAAAATATTTGGTCTATTTTCATGTGTTTTTGAGATTAAAAATGCGTATTGAAGAATACAACGTTTCCATCATACAGATGTTGCTCAGCATGTGTTACCGTCAATGCCGAAATATGCACACTCGTGTACAGAGAGACTATTTTCTACTCATTGCGGTTGCAAGCATGTGGAGGAGATGTGGTTCCAACAGGACATGCCGTTTTGTGCGTGGTGAAATAGACTTATTAAAGTGAACCGTCGGAGATCAAAGTATTTTACGAACTGCACGAATTGTGAGTGGGCACATCTGAATTATTGTGAGGGAGAATATGTAAAATCTCCGGTGAATGCCGATAAACCATCTACGTTGAACTATTAGGAGGATAACTTCATGCGTGTTTTTGACGAAACAGTCTTCGTTCTCCAGAATAACGGCTACGATCTGAAACAATCACATTTGAGTATATGACAAATCAAAAATCGTTTCAATAAATAAAATCGATGCCAAGACCAGAATAGCTTAGGTAGAAGTTTCTCAGGGCTCAATTTCGAGTCCAGTAGTATATCTAATTTATATCAATGACTCACCTACTACATGCAAATAAGTCAAATTTGTCATTTTTGCGGACGATACATCCACTCAATCCGAGAGCCATAGTATGGATCCTTGAAAGGAAAGAAAGAAAGAAATTCAATCTACATTCTTTGGTTGGCAGTAGGAACAAACCTGGAAGTCTAACATCATTTACATTGAAGAATAGATATGATTAGAATGATCCCTAAGGATTAAGGTTTCTAGAAGCATACCTGGATACTAAACTAGCATATAGTAACTGTAAAGACTGACATAAAAGAATCATGGAACTAGGTATCTTGATACTCTCATCCTGATACATATTCCAATGTCTATATCACATAAAACAGAATATTGAGATTTGCAACAATGTTCATTACATGGTTCACTCCTGTGATACACGACAGCAAGAGAACATGATGTCAAAATAGATGTGGCATAGTACAAAAATGCGCACTGGCACAAACTGTTAGGGACCAAAATTTCATCATTCACTGTACATATGTTATGTTACCTCGGATTTTCTCTTTCATTCCTAGTTTTCTGGTTCACATGTTGGATACTTTGAATTATAAGTAGCTTTGACGATCTGTTACAGATAAAATAATGAATTTATTTCCTTTTTGATTTTTTCCCTCAATTGAATTGTTGAATTTCCAAATTTTTTACACAGCGGAACGTGAGCTAGACATTAAAATCGTGATGCACGTGCTCAAATAATAATTTCCTCCGTTAAGCCTTTCACAAACCGTAATCTTGGAACACGATACTGTTGAAGACTGGTTGTTAATGATCCGCGAGCTTCGAGAACGCCCTACCTCGACACGTCGTCAAATGGAACAGCCTGATGTTCATGCAACGAGAGTACAGTTATGGCTAATTTTTCAGGAGAGTTTGACATATAAGCTATGAATTGGCCAGTTTGTGTTCAATTTCTATAAGACATATTCCAATCTGAAATGAAAACAAACATCGTGGTGCCGCGTTAATTTTTCTGAGTGTACATTTCAATTATATGTCAACCAGAAACATTTTCATTCAAATGGAAAATTTAAACAATTTTAAATAATATTAGCCTAGCCGGAATATGTTTGGTATCAAAATTGTCTCAATTGTTTCACATGGATGATCTCAGACAGTTTATGATTTAATGTTCATACATGTCCTGCAATTCATCCTCTATATAAGATTCTTGAATTCTATAATATCTGAGATTCCGATATTATTCAAGTCTTAATTATCCTGTAATATGATGAGTGTAAAAATCTATAATTTATTATCTCGTAAAAAACTATACTATTCACACTAAACTGAATTGAGGTAACCAATTCTTGAATGAGCGATGCCACTGGCGATGGTCCAAAACCCAAATAATATACCAACAATAAACGGCAAAATATTTTCTATCAACGGAAACCAGAAATACGTTCAATTAGTAAAATTGTACTCGTTTTATTCCAATTTAAATGTCTATCAAGCCGAAAAAACACCCATAATGCGTCGTGATTCATTCACTCTCCTCAACAAAGCCTATGTGATAACGAACATGGAATTACTAATGATATCGTTCCCTCGTATGATTTGAAGAGAAAAACAATCCAAGATAAGATACAGATCCCAGAGCATTTGTATATATATACACACAGCTACTAACATTTGGAACAGTAGTGCTATTGTCCTGTTTGTCTAATATAATACAAATAGTATTTTCATAATGGTTTCCTACACAGGAGTTATCTTACCTATATTGATAATTTCTCTCACGTGTTCGGTGAGTAAAAATTTATTCTGCTTTATTACAGGACATATAGTTTCAAACACTAACTCATCATGTAGAAAACGAAATACACATTTTGTCAACATGATCTAATGAAAATGGTATCTCAGTTGCCGGAATACTCAACGTTTGATTCATCACTGTTTGATGGCGTCATGTTCCGCAATTTCATTGAGTTGTTATACTGGAATTGGGTTTCAATAACGAATTTTTCATGAGCGGAAAGCAGCAACTACAATTATTAGAGATACTCGACCTGTAGAATGTATGAAAGTTTATATTTTGTTGTATTATTTCATCAATGACAATCCTGATTGTTTTTGCAAGGGTAATAATTGCATTGTATTGAATTGTATACAGCTCACCTCATAGCGAGTGACAATCACGACTTGAGACATCAACTGAAGTTGATAGATTATAAGACCAGGGGTGTATTGCATATACAAATTCCGCGATGTTCTCAAAAACGGGAACTATTAAAGAAAAATGTCTTACAGAAACAGAAAGTTGAGGAAAATACTTGTTGTTCATCAATTGAAATTTTGTTTTTCTGGTGCAAATACTAAGACTAAAGTTTTGCATCAAATTATTATGATATACAGATATTCTTAAACATATCGATAACATCTACCAATTATAGAACTCTTACTCTTATTATTAAATCAATCAAATACCTAGATTCTACTTCAACACAATCGTGTTCTTAAAATTATATTTGACATGTATGAGGAACGAACATATGCGATTCTTTCAGAAAATAGCGATTTTCCATGTCTTCATATTCAGATCCTTTCCTACACAATTCCAGCAGCCAGTCTTGATGGAAAAAATGAGAATTAAGAACATTAATTCAGAATGAACAATTCCATTACAGTTTTCATGTTTGCACTGATGCTATTCCGTGAAGATTTTCAATTCTGTTTTATCAGACTAACATAAATTGTTGTTCCAAGTGGCATCTTCAATTTAAGCAATGTTTTACGTTTATTCATATTTATAATTCTATGTTGAAATACCTAAGTTATCTCCATAATTCATGAAATTTAACTCTATATCTCTTTATGTACCTACACGAAATTGTGGCCAATTACGCATAGAAACTTCAAAATTGCTAATACTTACCCAGAACATTTCTCAGTCTGTTCTATTGAAAAACTTAAGGACCGGGATGGTGACATTGAATAGGTACTGTCAAGAGTAATTGCCAATCATAGAAATACTCTAACCTACAATCCTTCCTCCAAAACGACTAAACTTCAGATGAATGTATGTAAACAGTTGATCTATGGTAGGGCATCGGATCGCATTCTATTCATCAATGATCTACTATCCTTTCAGAGGTTTATATTCACAAAAATACAAGAATCTGACGAAACCGAACTGTAATTGTGTAATTGGTGTACACCCTGGACTAGACATCCAGTAATGTGGAGTCGAATATTGATTATGTTTTACGTTTATTCATCTTCAGAATCCTAATTTAAAAGAAACTTCAAACTTGTTTATTCTTACCCAGAACATTTCTCAGTCTCATTTTCTAATTGATATTATCGTTTGCTTTTTCCAGCTTGGATGTTCAGGAAAGGCATTAGGGGACAATCATTTGGAACTGACAACTGAATCTTCAACAGCTACATCAACAGAAACTTCGAAGGGCACTACCACTGGATGTTCCGATGGATCTTCAACAGCAACTTCAACGAGAACTCCACAGGCACATCAACTGAGAGTCCACCCGGTTCTTCGACAGCCACCCCAACGGGTACTTCAACTGAGAATCCACGAGCATCTTCAACAGAAACTACAAGAGGCGCTACAACTGGGAGTCCCCATGACTCTTCAACAGCCACTCCAACGGGAACTCAACCAGACACCACAATTGGGATTTCACATGAATCTTCAATAGCTATCCCAACGGGCACCCCCACAGGAAATTCACAAGGATCTACAAGTGCTATTCCAACAGGCACTACAAATGAAATTCCGCATGGATCTTCAACATCAAATCCAACGGGAAATCCAACAGGCAGCACAACTGAGAAATCACGTGTATCTTTGAAAGCTATCCAAACGAGCGCTGCAACTGGAACTCCACAAGGATCTTCAACAGCAACCCCAACACAGGGATCCTCAACCGCTTCTCCAACAGGATCTCCAACAAGCACATCAACTGGCACCCCAACTGGGAGTTCACCTGGATCTTCACCAGCAACTCCTACAGGATCTCTAACAGACATCACAATTGGGAGTATTCATGGATCTTCAACAGCAATCCCAACAGGTGGTCCACAGGGATCTTCAACAGCTGCTCCAACCGGAACTCAAACAGTCACCCCAACTGGTACCCCTACTGGGAGTCCACCTATATCTTCAACAGCTACCCCAACGGGCACTACGACTGAAAATTCACAAGGATCTTCAACAGCAACTCCAACAGGAGGTCCACAGGGATCTTCAACAGCTACTCCAACAGCTAATCCAACAGGAACTCCAGCGAGCACTTCATCTGGAAGTTCCCATGGATCTTCAACAGCAACTCCTACGGGATCTCTAACAGACATCACGATTGGGAGTATACATGAATTTTCAACAGCAACTCCAACAGGTGGTCCACAGGGATCTTCAACAGCTACCCCAACAGAAATTTCAACAAGCACTTCAACTGGCACACCAACTGGAAGTTCACGTGGATCTTCAACAGCTACGCCAACGGGTAGTCCAACTAGTAATCCACAAGGCTCTTCAACAGCAACTCAAACAGGTGGTCCACAAGGATCTTCGACAGCAACTCCAACAGGAGGTTCACAGGGATCTACAACAGCTACTCCAACAGGAACTCCATCAGGCACTCCAGCTGGCACACCAACTGGAAGTTCACCTGGATCTTCAACAGCTACGCCAACGGGTAGTCCAACCAGTAATCCACAAGGCTCTTCAACAGCAACTCAAACAGGTGGTCCACAAGGATCTTCAACAGCAAGTTCAACAGGGAGTCCTCAGGGATCTTCAACAGCTAATCCAACAGGAACTCCAACGAGCACTTCATCTGGAAGTTCCCATGGATCTTCAACAGCAACTCCTACGGGATCTCTAACAGACATCACAATTGGGAGTCTACATGGATCTTCAACAGCAACCCTAACAGGTGGTCCACAGGGATCTTCAATAGCTACCCCAACCGGAACTCCAACAGGCTCCTCAACTGGCACACCAACTGAGAGTTCACATGTAGCTACAACAGCAACTCCAACAGGTGGTCCACAAGGATCTTCAACAGCAACCCCAACAGGAACTCCAACAGATACCCCAAATGGAACTCCTACTGGAAGTTCACCTGGATCTTCAACAGCTACCCCAACAGGTATTCCAACTGGAATTCCAACGACCACTTCATCTGGGAGTTCTCATGGATCTTCAACAGCAACCCCTACGGGATCTCTGACAGACATCACAATTGGGAGTCTACATGGATCTTCAACGGCAACCCCAATAGGTGGTCCACAGGGATCTTCAATAGCTACCCCAACCGGAACTCCAACAGGCTCCTCAACTGGCACACCAACTGAGAGTTCACATGTATCTACAAAAGCAACTCCAACAGGTGGTCCACAAGGATCTTCAACAGCAACCCCAACAGGAACTCCAACAGACACCCCAAATGGCACTCCTACTGGAAGTTCACCTGGATCTTCAACAGCTACCCCAACAGGTATTCCAACTGGAATTGCAACGACCACTTCATCTGGGAGTTCTCATGGATCTTCAACAGCAACCCCTACGGGATCTCTGACAGACATCACAATTGGGAGTCTACATGGATCTTCAACAGCAAACTCAACAGGGGGTCCAGAGGGATCTTCAACAGCTGCGTCAGCAGGAACTCCAACAGGCACCTCAACTGGCTCTCCAACTGGAAGTTCACCTGGATCTTCAACAGCTGCGCCAACAGATAGTCCAACTGGAAATTCACAAGGCTCTTCAACAGCAACTTCAACAGGTGGTCCACAAGGATCTTCAACAGCAACTCCAACAGGAGATCCACATGGATCTACAACAGCTACTCCGACAGGAACTACAAGTTGATATCCACAAGTGTCATCAACAGCAACATCAACAGGAACTTCAACATGCACTACAATTGGATGTTCACAGGGATCATTATTAGCAACTTCAATGGAAGCTCCTAACTAGTACGTCAACAAGTATTCCAACTGGAAGCCTTACAGCATCTTCAACTGCCGCTCCAATGTACTCTATCTTAAGATAACTACAATTTATTGTGACTTATATCATTCTAATAATGAATTAAATCCTACTCTGAACAGGTGAAAATTATTCCAAGTAAACATGTATAGACTTTAGCAATCTAATATTGGAATCTCTTGATGTTGACACAAGAGAACATAAACGTATCTGAGAAGAACACTCAAATCAAATTTTTAGGCTTCGAAAGCAAAAAAAAAATCGGAATATTCAGAGGTAACTAACAGAACATTATATTTGAAACTATTCGTTATTTTGCTTCATACTTTCTTTACCTAATGGGTCATAATTCCGTATAAGAATATTTGTATTTCATTTCCTAACTTATGGAAATAACTTAGATTATTTAACATAACATTATTAATATGAATAAAAGTAACGATCGAACCATAGTTGAGATTGGAACCCTCACCCCTGCATGACGAGCTCGACCAAAATTTGATCTCTCACATATTCTTGTAATGTTTATTTCCCAAAGAAATGTACCAAAATTGCAGTTGGCTGAAGATTTTGATATTTGGTATGAGAGCCAAATGATCATTTTCTCAATAAGATTCTGTTATATTTGCGCCATAAAATGCAATACTCAAAAAATTAGGTTTTTCAAAAATTCCAGAGATAAACTTGATTTTTCAAACCTGTAATTGTAAGGTAAGGTATTAGTCTTCAATGAAGCAGGGTTGAACCCCAAAAAATCAGAACTAAGATCGAAAATTTTTTATCTTTTATAAAAGTCGTTTCAACAATCCGGGGACACAGTTTATAACCAATGAGATGTATTATGTAGTTTTTCTAGGTTTTGACATTTCTTAAGTTCACCAGTATTATTTCTATGCAATTCACCCAAATTTTATGATTGATCCGGTCGTGATAAAATACTTCAGTAGACGACTTGCGTGTTGAAACTTAGTCCCATTTCATATTCGATAATTATGTCTTTTCGTGCTCTGAACATGGTGGTGTATGTGCGATCAACTTAAGACCATGGCGGCTGAAGATATGACTATTATTCGAGGTCAAAAATGTAATTTTGTCATGTAGAGAAGAGCAAAATGAGTCATTTGAGACCCGATTAAAGGTCATTTAAAATTCTGGGCCCAAAATAGGGTCCTTTCCGTAGTTTATTCGAATAAATCAAATTGCTTATTTCTCGTCAAATATTTACTTGTATACGTTTTTCCCAAAAAAGTAGAATATTTGGTCTATTTCTACCACAAAATCGATGTTTTTGAAAAATATGTGTTTTTAGATTCGAAATGTGTTTTGAAGATTTCAAGGTTTTTAACTTACAATATCAGATTTCATTAATCTGTCCTAGCATACAATGAGTTTCAAAACTTGTAACCGTAATAACATAATTTTTTCGATGTTGGAAACAACAAAAACAAATCTAAGACATCTAGAGTTTCTTGTTATGTCGATTGATTTTGGTTACACTCAATTTAGTCTGAGAAAATTTACCAGACATTCCTGACGCGAAGCTCCTCATAGATAGAAGTTTTATCTATCCAAAATAATCTCGTGAATTTTAGCAAATATGGATTTCTTAGAAAAATTCAATGTTCGAACTGCACATAGCATGAAGTGATGAAAATACCAATATTTGAAATATTCAATGTCAATGACACGCATAAATTTCATCTTGTTAATATTAGTCAAAAATTGCTTGGAAATAATAGTTGTAATTCCTGTAAAGGAAACGTATGGACTTGGTATTTTAGATCACATTGATTTTGGTATCAGTGCAGTAACTGTGCCAAAAGCCCTAGTGAATATTTGGAAAAATTCAGCCATAACAACTTCACTAACACTAATCAATATCAAGTCAAATTTGATTTCTGAAATCTTTCTATAAAAAATAAGAAAACTGGATATTCTACTGAAGGAGGTCACTACAAATTTAGGCGCAGCATTTCTGATAATTATGGATAACGTGTTGAGAGGCCTACAACACGAAATTTGTCTTATTTATCTATTAGACGATATAATCATATTACCTTCAAGAATAAATTGAACGACTCAAATAAATATTTGAGAGACTTCGGGAACTTGACCAATCAGAATTTTTACTAAAATCTGTACAATATTTAAGATTTATCGTTACCCCTGAAGGGGCTTAGCCGAACCCTCATGATTGAAAATTTCCAAATTACCATTTCCCAGAAGGAAATTGAGTTTTTAGGAGTGTTAGGAAATTGCCTACGATTTTACCGTGATTTCGCCAAAATCACCAATGACAAATTGTATAAAAGAAGAGGTAAAGGTCAAACATGATAATGAATTCATAGATTGTTTCGAAATAAGATATATATTAACTAGCTATTCCATTCTTCAATTTCCCTATTTCTCAAAACCTTTTATTTTGTCGACAGACCCAAAAATTTTTGTTATTGCATCATCGCTCTTGCCAGTATAAATACAAAATAACGAATCAATAAGCGTACGCATCAAGAACACTAAACGAGACAAAGCTACGGTATAGGACGATCGAAAAAGAGCTTCTAGCCATAGTATGGATATGTACAGATTTCCTACCATTCTTGTACAGATGAACGTTCACCATTCATACTTACAATTGCCTACTCCTTTGCTTATTCAATATGAATGAGAATAAGAATAAGAATAATTTTATTTCAATATGATTGTCACAATAAAATGAAATACGTCACCAAAAAACAAGAAGTATGCATTTGACCTACATTAAGGATAAAAGTGAGTTAAAGTAAATATTAAATAAATAATTTAAAATCACACACAATAATAAATACAATTGGATAAACAAACATTAAATAAAACCAGAAGTTGAAGAAACACACAGGTAAATAAATTAGATAAAAAGAAAATATAGCTATTTTATTGGCAATCTCGATTTAGATATTCCTGAGTACTGTACGGTTCTAACTCAAGAAGGAATAAATGAATTCCTTTTTTGAATTGTTTTATTCCCTGACAGAGCTGTAAGACTTTCGGCAGGCTATTATAAAGTTTAAGTGACATGTATAAGGTATTCTTCTCTGTTAGAGACAATTTATGAACGGGATAATTATATGCAAGTGTGCGAGTGTCATATACTTTTTGTTTCTCCAATTCTTCAAAATAATGCTTATTTTTAAAATTAAATAGTAAGACATTCTTGAATGTAAAGACCCGCTAAAGTAAGAATGTGATTTTTCCTAAAAACATCCCTACATGACTGATGAAATTTCAGATCGAAAATGGCTCGCAAAATACGTTTTAGTTGAGTAAATAAGATTTTAGTGTTTGTGGAGTTACCCCAAAAAATAATTCCAAAATGTAACAATGACTGAAAATTGGCGTAATACATCATTTTAAGTGTTTCAGTATTTAACTGCTGTTTCATTACTCTTATACTGTATATTACCGAAGAAAGGCGTTTAGATATGTACCCAATTTCTTTGGTCCAATTGAGGGTGTGATCTATGTAAATCCCCAGAAATTTGCAGTTTTCGCTTATTTTTGTGTTTTCCATATTTATACAAACCGATTCCGGTATATATACTATTGATTCAACTATAGTAAATAACATGCAGTCAGTCTTCTTTTTATTCAGAATAAGTTTATTTTGTATACACCAACTTTCAATCACTGCCACAATCCTGGATAGTTCGCTACTTAGACGAAGTAAATTTTTAAATTTAATTAATACATTTGAATCGTCGGCATAGTTTACCATTTCTTCCTCAGTATCGGCAATGGCATTAATATAAATTAAAAAGAGCAGTGGACTCACTGTGCTACCCTGCGGAACACCCATTTCCATTACCTCTTCTTTCGATACATATTCCTTCCCATTAACATTCAACATTACTCTTTGTTTTCTACCACTCAAATAGCTTGCTATCAGTGATAACTGTTTCCTTCTAATTCCATATTTTTTAAGTTTTTTCGATAAAATATTATGATCAACACAATCAAAGGCCCTGGAAAAATCAAGAAATATGCCACAAGGGATATCTTTATCTTCCAGTGCCGTTAAAATTCGTTGTGTAAATTCAAGAATTGCTGTTTCTATATCTTTACCTTTCATAAAGTCATTTGTTAAAAATAGCAAACTTAACGAAAAATTTTGTATGCCTTGTACTTAACATTTTCTCAAATATTTTAGAAAAGGAAGATAGCAAG
Source organism: Endomychus coccineus (assembly GCA_958510875.1). NCBI lineage: Eukaryota > Metazoa > Arthropoda > Insecta > Coleoptera > Endomychidae > Endomychus > Endomychus coccineus. The sequence goes on along the minus strand of OY294068.1, from coordinate 85,765,193 downwards.
CTAATAGGCCTGTAGTTTCTCATGCCAGTAACTTGTCCTTTCTTGAATAGTGGTTTAACAAGAGCTATTTTGAGAATATCCGGGAACATGCCAATTCGGGAAGAATTATTCAAAAGAAGACATATTGGTTCCGCGATATAACATATAGACTTTTTTAATATTGATAAAGGAATTTCATCATGACCACTGCTGTTTTTATTTTTCAATTTTTTTGCTATATTCATTATCTCTTTTTTGGTAACATCAAACAAAAAAAACGTATTTTCATACACTTGGTATAGAATTTTCAAATTCTACGGAAGGCAAGCTCTTACACAAGTTAGGAGCCATTTCCGCAAAATATGAGTTGAAGTCATTTGCAAGTACTTCAGGGTTTTTTGAGAAATCAAAGTTATTGCTCACCCCGGATCGTATTTATAATATTCCACATTGATTTAGTTTTATTGTCTGATTTGATATGGAAGAATGCAATTCAAAATTATCCAGATGGAGACCCAAACTGGAGGAGTAGTATGACTATAAAAAGGTAAACATAACACTAACGCCGATTGTCTGTGACACATTCAGATCTATGCAATTTGGAACGAATCCTGGCGAAATAGATCAAGACATTGTCGAATACTCAAGAAACTTTGCAGGAAATTTAGACCTTACCGACGATGTACAAGACAACCAACCCTCACAAAATATAGATACCAATCTTTCCTCAAGTCTTGATACACATCTTCAAAAAATAAATATTATGAAAATTTCTGGTTTCCGGTTGGATAGGTTTCTACATGTGGAGAAGGTGATATTCCGAGTCATGGTTTAGATTATTTGGTTGATTCAGGATTTCTATGGCTTCGAAGACTTTTCGCTGACCGAAGTTTGGGCTCCGACTAGGATTTTAGTATTTCCGGAAAGTATTTCATGATTATGTCAAACTCATGTTTCGCAAGGGCTTATCTACAGATGTTGAGGAGCCTTGTACAGCGCTCAATTCCTTTTACTCGGGTAGCTATTGCACGACCTGTTTTGCCAATGTACCCTTTATCGCGAAAACTGAAATGCGTGGAACACTTTCCGAATGGAGAGGAGGAAGAGGATGCTTGGTAGGTCTGTAATACTGAGATAGTATTAGGAGTATGGAAGTGTGGAAAAACGAGTAGAAATATTACGCTTCTCAAGGATTTTGAAAATTCGATCTGTTATAATCTCAACATATGGAAGAAAGGCAGGGGATAAGGAGGGTGGGGATTTTATGGCCAGGTGGATTAGAAATCTTAGGCGAAGCGTATTTCTTTAAGGCTTTTTGAATGTTATAATGGGAATAATTATTTGATAATAAGACAGATGATATTGAGATCTAAAAAATTTGAATGATTGAGGATTGGAATAGGATTCTCGTGACCATGCTGCCAAATGACAAAAGTGTCGCCGATATATCTGAACTATTCGATAGCATCTTGCTCGAATGTTTCCTAAATATCAACTATGATCCGAGAAAATGAACGCATGCCAACTCCCGAAGTCTGCTCATCAAATTTTCGATGACAAAAAATGTGTTCAAGATGGATAAAAATCAGTTGACGGAAGTAAGCACATTGTAATATCTTTGGCAGGTATGGAAACAGCTTCTAGGGTTATGGGAGTTTCCCAACAAAATGAGAGGAATTCAGAGTAAAACTGTTGTTATCACATATAGGAGGTTTGATAATATGTGAGAGATATCGAGAGTTTCAATTCAATACTTTCACGTTTGTTCATCTTCATAATCCTATGTTAAATTATCTAAGTTATCTTCATGATTCAGAAAATTCAATTCTATATCTCTTAAGTTACCTACACGAAATTGTGGCCAATTAGGCAAAGAAACTTCAAACTTGTTTATACTTAACCTGAACATTTCTCAGTCAGTTCTACTGAAATATATAAGAACCGGGATGCTGTCATTGAATAAGTACTGTCAAGAAATTGCCAACCATAGCAATACTTTAACCTACAATCCTTACTTCAAAACGACTGAACTTTAGATGAATGTGCGTAAATAGTTGATCTATGGTAGAGCATCGAATCGCATTGTGTTAATTCATGATCTACTATACTTTCAGAGGTTTATATTTACAAAAATATGAAAATCTAACGGTACCAAAGTCGTGTAATTCGTAAACACCCTGGACTAGAAATTCAGTAATGTGGCTTCGTATTTCGCCTATGGTTCAATCTTTTACGTTTATTCATCTTAATAATCCTATGTTAAAATATCTAAGTTATCTTCATAGTTCAGAAAATTGTATCCTATATCTCTTAAGTCACCTACACGGAATTATGGCTAATTAGGCTAAAAAATTCAAACTTGTCCATACTTAACCATAACATTTCTCAGTCAGTTCTATTGGAATATATAAGAACCGGAATGTTGTCATTGAATAAGTACTGTCAAGTAATGGCCAACCATAGCTATAATTTAACCTAGAATCCTCACTTCAAAACGGCTGAACTTCATATGAATTTGCGTGAATAGTTGATCTAGGGTAGGGCATCGAATCGCATTGTGTTCATCAAGGATTTACTATCCTTTCAGAGGTTTATATTTACAAAAATTTAAAAATCTAACGGAACAGAAGTGGTGTACTTGGTAGATACCCTGGACTGGAAATACAGTAATGTGGGTTCGAATCCCTCCTATGGTTCAATCTTTTACGTTTATTCATCCTTATAATCCTATGTCAAATTATCTAAGTTATCTTCATAATTCAGAAAAATTAATTCTTTATCTCTTATACATATATAAACAAGTTTATAGTTATTTGCCTGATTGGCCACAATATCGTGTAGGTAACTTGAGAGATATGGAATTAAATTTTCTGTATTACGAAGATAACTTAGATAATTTAACATAGGATTATAAAGATGAATAAACAAAGATTGAAACATAGGCGGGATTCGAAAAACGACTGAGCTTCAGATGAATGTGCGTGAATAGTTGATCTATGGTAGGGCATCGAATCGCATTGTGTTTATCGAAGATCTACTATACCTTCAGAGGTTAACGGGACCAAAGTGGTGTAATTGGTAAACACCCTGGACTAGAAATCCAGTAATGAGAGTTCGAATTCCGCCTATGGTTCAATTTTTACGTTTATTCATCTTTATAATCCCATATATTCTATATATATATATATCTATATATATATTATATATATTTATATATATATATATATAAACAAGTTTAAAGTTTCTTTGCCTAATTGGCCACTATCGTGTATGTAACTTAAGAGATATAGAATTAAATTTTCTGAATTATGAAGATAACTTAGATAATTTAACATAGGATTATAAAGATGAATAAACGTAGAAGATTGAACCATAGGCGGAATTCGAACCCACATTTCTGGATTTCTAGTCCAGGGTGTTAACCAATTACACCACTTCGGTCCTGTTAAATTTTTATATTTTTGTAAATATAAACCTCTGAAAGGATAGTAGATCATTGATGAACACAATGCGATTCGATGCCCTACCACGCACATTCATCTGAAGTTCAGTCGTTTTTTTGAAGTAAGGATTGTAGGTTAGTACTGCTATGGTTGGCAGTTACTTGACAGTTCTTATTCAAATGACAGCATCCCGGTTCTTATATATTTCCGGGATGCTGTCATTTGAATAAGAACTGTCAAGTAACTGCCAACCATAGCAGTACTAACCTACAATCCTTACTTCAAAAAACGACTGAACTTCAGATGAATGTGCGTGAATAGTTGATCTATGGTAGGGCATCGAATCGCATTGTGTTCATCAATGATCTACTATCCTTTCAGAGGTTTATATTTACAAAAATATAAAAATCTAACAGGACCGAAGTGGTGTAATTGGTTAACACCCTGGACTAGAAATCCAGAAATGTGGGTTCGAATCCCGCCTATGGTTCAATCTTTTACGTTTATTCATCTTTATAATCCTATGTTGAATTATCTAAGTTATCTTCATAATTCGGAAAATTTAATTCTATATCTCTTAAGTTATATATATATATATATATATATATATATATATATATATGTAGAACTGGCTTCTCGGGTATTGATCCGCGTTGTGTGGGTTCGGTCCTCAAAAGGACCAATTTCACGACATTTCGGCAAAGTCGCATTTGCCATCTTCAGGTGATTCGACCGTAGAGTCTGGAAGATCTAGGCGTATATATATACATATATATATATATATATATATATATATATATATATATATATATATATATATATATATATATATATATATATATATACATATATATATATTTGTATGTTTTCTTGGTATATTGGTTCGTATATATACTGAAAATGAAATAAAAATTCTGTTTGACGTTTCGACAATGTTTATTGTCTTTAAAGACAATTCGACATTGTTTGTCGAAACGTCAAACAGAATTTTTATTTCATTTGAAGTAAAAATTCTGTTTGACGTTTCGACAATGTTTATTGTCTTTAAAGACAATTCGACATTGTTTGTCGAAACGTCAAACAGAATTTTTATTTCATTTTCAGTATATATACGAACCAATATACCAAGAAAACATACAAATATTACAAATGGTTCAAGAATATCAATAATAGAATATATATGTATATATATATATATATATATATATATATATATATATATATATATATATATATATATATATATATATATATATATATATATATATATATATATATATATATATATATATATATATATGTATATATATATTACAATTTGAAATGGATTGAATTTGATTAAATACAAGATATTTTAAGATTGTACAATTATAAATATCTATGATTATGATAGATCGGAAATGTTTATCATAGAATAACTACTTCATACAATAATCATAGATATTTATAATTGTACAATTTTAAAATATCTTGTATTTAATCGAATTCAATCCATTTCAAATTGTAATTACCCATACATTACTCTTTCACACACAACCGATTCAATGTTTTCTGCAGTTTTAATTGGATCTTAAAACACAAGTCGGCTGCAGACGCATTTCATTAATCGAAATCATCTATTCTTTTCTAAATTATATGGAAACACTAATTCACATTTTGATAAAGACAATAAACATTGTCGAAATGTCAAACAGAATTTTTACTTCATTTTCAGTATATATATATATATATATATATATATATATCTTGGTATATTGGTTCGTATATATACTGATAATGAAATAAAAATTCTGTTTTGACGTTTCGACAATGTTTATTGCCTTTATCAAAATTGTTAATTGAATTAGTGTTTCCATGTAATTTAGAAAAGAATAGATGATTTCGATTAATGAAATGCGTCTGCAGCCGACTTGTGTTTTAAGATCCAATTAAAACTGCAGAAAACATTGGATCGGTTGTGTGTGAAAGAGTAATGTATGGCTAATTACAATTTGAAATGGATTGGATTTGATTAAATACAAGACATTTTAAGATTGTACAATTATAAATATCTATGATTATTGTATGAATTAGTAATTCTATGATAAACACTATTCACATCTATTATAATCAACTATTCAAGTTTAGGATAATTCTATGGAATTTAACCTCAAAATTGTTACTTATAGTGTCATAGTTAAATAATACGTTATCTTTTTTAGGTTGAATTTTGAATAGACATTTACAAGTGTCAGATGTTAAGAGGTTTTGATACTTTCAATTGAAATGTTTCTTTGAATTGAAGATAAGCATTATCTAAGTACTCACTATTGAAAATGATGTGATTATCATTAATTTTTGAAAATTTTGGTATTATTCTTAAACTTTATAGTCGTAATAAGTAGATTTTCTTATTTTTCCCTGTGATTGGCGAAGGTATTCATCATCTTTGAGTACGTTTTCAATAAATGGACGGTGTAGAATCCATAATCTTCTTCAATCTTCTTATAAAAAAACATGATTCTTATGATGTATGTATATTGATGTTGAGAGTAGTGTATTCTTGAAAAATAAAAAACCTGTTTCACCAGGCCAAATTATTCTTTTATTGATATTCTTGAACCATTTGTAATATCAGTATACTTTCTTGGTATATCGGTTCGTATACATATATACTGAAAATAAAATTAAATAAAAATTCTTTTTGACGTTTCGACAATGTTTATTGTCTTTATCAAAATTGTGAAAGTGTTTCCATGTAATTATATTTCGTCGAAACGTCAAAAATTTTTTTATATATCTATATGTATACTTTTTTTTTTTTTTTTACATTCAAACCTGGTCGGGGCTGCTGCGAGCTCCGACGACATCGCAGCAGTCGCGCCAGAAAAACCTAAAAGGCGGTTAACCGAAGCTACTCCTCCCCACCGGTCGGTAAGTAGCTTCAGGTTCCTAAATCGTGTGCCCTAAGTATTCTAATTGAACCCAGAATGACTGCCTTTTGCATCCGGTCTATCAAGATCTGCGCCGAGTTCCTACAGGCCGGAATGATCTTCAAGTTTGAACGCAGCGAAGACCGAATTCCGCCCAAAACACCGATGATCAGAACCACTAATACGACCTTGTGGCCTGGATATAGCCTGCGGAGCTCGTTATATGTATATATATATATGTATATATATATATATATATATATATATATATATACATATATATATATATATATATATATATATATATATATATATATATATTCATATATATATTAACAAAATTACAATACCTAAAAACTATATCTTAGTATCACTAGATGTCACATCTTTATATACAAATATCCCTTTAGAATTAGCTAAACAAATAATTCAAAATAAATGGGATGAAATAAAACTATATACAAATTTACCTATGAATGAGTTCTTAAAAGCTATAGAATATACATTCACCGCTAATTTTTTACAATATAAAGATGATTGTTATAAACAATTAGATGGTTGTGCAATGGGCTCTCCAATATCAAGTATCATAGCCCAAATAGTAATGGAATTCCTTGAAGAAAAAGTAGTATCTCAACTAAATTATAATATAGCCTTCTTCAAAAGATATGTTGATGATTGTATTGCTGCAATCCCTGAAAACAAATGTAATGAATTTTTGAATTCTTTCAATTCCTTTCACCATAAGTTACAATTTACGATTGAATTAGAAAATCATAACGAAATAAATTTTTTAGATTTAACTTTAGTAAGAAAATCAAATGATAACAAAATTCTAACAAAATGGTATACCAAACCTACTTGGTCAGGAAGGTATACTAATTTCAATTCTAATATACCTAAAAAATATAAGAAAAATGTTATTATAAATCTAATGGATAGAGCTATTCGACTAAGTTCTCCTGAACTGAGAACTATATCTATTACAAAAACAAAAGAAACTTCAATAAGAAATGGTTATCCCATTGATTTAGTAAATTCGATAACTAAAGACAAAATTCATAAATTTTATAACTCATTGGGTGGAATCAATACCAATAATGAGAAAACTAATGATAGGCATTACATATCACTACGGTGGACTTTCAGAGAAAATTTGTAATATAGTGAAACCTTATGACCTACATATATGTCATAAGAGTTATTTAAATCAGAAAAGTCTCTTTACAAAATTAAAAAGCAGCGTACCTTTCAAAAAAATAACCCATACTGTTTATTCCATCCCTTGCAAAGATTGCGAAAAGGTATATATTGGCCAATCTTCACAATACCTCGAAAAAAGATTAAATGGCCACAAATATACCAAAAATTCATCAACTGCGCTCAATAAACATGTGAAAGACACTAACCATACTTTCGACTACAACAATACAAAAATTTTAAATATTGAAACAAACGACAACAAACGTTTGATATTAGAATCTATTCAAATTAAAAAAAACAATTGTGTAAATGACAAAATAGATTCCAATCTTTCGAAACTGTACAATAATCTAATTCAAACTTAACAAAATTTTATTAATTTGAAGTGCCACTTTCCATTGTCTATTTAAAATTCAACCTAAAAAAGATGAAGTATTATTTAACTATGACACTATAGAGTAACAATTTTGAGGTTAAATTCCATAGAATTATCTTAAACTTGAATAGTTATGATAGAAATACTTATCATAGAGTAACTAATTCTTACAATAATTCATAGATATTTATAATTGTACAATATTGGAATGTCTTGTATTTAATCAAATTCAATCTATTTCAAATTGTAGTTAGCCATACATTACTCTTTCACACACAACCGATCCAATGTTTTCTGCAGTTTTAATTGGATCTTAAAACACAAGTCGGCTGCAGACGCATTTCATTAATCGAAATCATCTATTCTTTTCTAAATTACATGGAAACACTGATTCAATTAACAATTTTGATAAAGGCAATAAACGTTGTCGAAACGTCAAAACAGAATTTTTATTTCATTATCAGTATATATACGAACCAATATACCAAGAAAACATACAAATATTACAAATGGTTCAAGAATATCAACAAAAGAATAATTTGGCCTGGAGAAATAGGTTTTTTATTTTTCAAGAATACACTACTCTCAACATCAATATACATACATCGTAATAATCATGGCTTTTTATAAGAAAATTGAAGAAGATTATGGATTCTACACCGTCCAATTATTGAAAACGTTCTCAAAAATGATGAATACCTTCGCCAATCAAAAAAATAGGAAAATATACTTATTACGACTAAAAAGTTTAAGAATAATACTAAAATTTTTAAAAATCAATGATAATCACATCATTTTCAATAGTGAGTACTTAGATAATACTTATCTTCAATTCAAAGAAACGTTTCAATTAAAAGTATTAAACCTCTTAATATCTGACACTTGTAAAAATGTAAAACAAACTGAAAATAACATAAGCAGAACCAAATCTACAATGAAAAATATCCTACCTACCCAAATCTACAATACGTATTTAGAATTAGAAACTCAAAAATTTGAAAAAAACTTTAATAAAATTAAAACATAGAGAAAATAAATAAATTAAATAACAATAACAAAAGAGATCTCATAGTTGATAATAATTGGCTAATGAATTTATCTCAAACAAATATTCCAAAAAATATAATAGACACTTTAGCTCTCGGTGAGAAATTTAGTAATACTCTATATAACGAAAGACAAATACCTATCAATAACATAATTTCTTCACTTGAAACTGAAATTGCTAAAAAACCTACTCAAATAGCAAATGAGATAAGATCAAAATGTATAAACACAATAACTAATTTCAAACAAACAGTTAAAAATAATAAATTTAATAATAAAAATAACAAATCAATCAAAAATTTCAAAGAAACCAAACAATTCATCAAATCTAACCCACAAATTACTATCTTAAAAGCAGATAAAGGTAATAAAACTGTTATCATGGACACAAATGAATATGAGGATAAAATGTCTACAATGTTGAATGATCCTGAAGTATATAAGAAACTAAATAACAACCCAACTAATATTTATCAAACTAAAATAATAACTTAGTAAAAAAATGGTTTGAAAAGAAATATATTTCAAAATACATTCATAGACAATTAACGATACATAATGCTCATCCTCCAAAAATATATGGTTTACCCAAAATTCATAAACCTAATATACCGATGCGACCTGTAGTATGCAGCATTCAATCACCTTTCTATGAAATGGCTAAATACTTATCCAACATACTAAAAAACATAGCTTACAAAAATGAGTTTTACATCAAAGATTCTTGGGATTTCAAGGAATTCATTAACAAAATTACAATACCTAAAAACTATATCTTAGTATCACTAGATGTCACATCTTTATATACAAATATCCCTTTAGAATTAGCTAAACAAATAATTCAAAATAAATGGGATGAAATAAAACTATATACAAATTTACCTATGAATGAGTTCTTAACAGCTATAGAATATACATTCACCGCTAATTTTTTACAATATAAAGATGATTGTTATAAACAATTAGATGGTTGTGCAATGGGCTCTCCAATATCAAGTATCATAGCCCAAATTGTAATGGAATTCCTTGAAGAAAAAGTAGTATCTCAACTAAATTATAATATAGCCTTCTTCAAAAGATATGTTGATGATTGTATTGCTGCAATCCCTGAAAACAAATGTAATGAATTTTTGAATTCTTTCAATTCCTTTCACCATAAGTTACAATTTACGATTGAATTAGAAAATCATAACGAAATAAATTTTTTAGATTTAACTTTAGTAAGAAAATCAAATGATAACAAAATTCTAACAAAATGGTATACCAAACCTACTTGGTCAGGAAGGTATACTAATTTCAATTCTAATATACCTAAAAAATATAAGAAAAATGTTATTATAAATCTAATAGATAGAGCTATTCGACTAAGTTCTCCTGAACTGAGAACTATATCTATTACAAAAACAAAAGAAACTTTAATAAGAAATGGTTATCCCATTGATTTAGTAAATTCGATAACTAAAGACAAAATTCATAAATTTTATAACTCATTTGGTGGAATCAATACCAATAATGAGAAAACTAATGATAGGCATTACATATCACTACCATATATCGGTGGACTTTCAGAGAAAATTTGTAATATAGTGAAACCTTATGACCTACATATATGTCATAAGAGTTATTTAAATCAGAAAAGTCTCTTTACAGAATTAAAAAGCAGCGTACCTTTCAAAAAAATAACCCATACTGTTTATTCCATCCCTTGCAAAGATTGCGAAAAGGTATATATTGGCCAATCTTCACAATACCTCGAAAAAAGATTAAATGGCCACAAATATACCAAAAATTCATCAACTGCGCTCAATAAACATGTGAAAGACACTAACCATACTTTCGACTACAACAATACAAAAATTTTAAATATTGAAACAAACGACAACAAACGTTTGATATTAGAATCTATTCAAATTAAAAAGAACAATTGTGTAAATGACAAAATAGATTCCAATCTTTCGAAACTGTACAATAATCTAATTCAAACTTAACAAAATTTTATTAATTTGAAGTGCCACTTTCCATTGTCTATTTGAAATTCAACCTAAAAAAGATGAAGTATTATTTAACTATGACACTATAGAGTAACAATTTTGAGGTTAAATTCCATAGAATTATCTTAAACTTGAATAGTTATGATAGAAATACTTATCATAGAGTAACTAATTCTTACAATAATTCATAGATATCCATAATTGTACAATATTGGAATGTCTTGTATTTAATCAAATTCAATCTATTTCAAATTGTAGTTAGCCATACATTACTCTTTCACACACAACCGATCCAATGTTTTCTGCAGTTTTAATTGGATCTTAAAACACAAGTCGGCTGCAGACGCATTTCATTAATCGAAATCATCTATCCTTTTCTAAATTACATGGAAACACTAATTCAATTAATAATTTTGATAAAGGCAATAAACGTTGTCGAAACGTCAAAACAGAATTTTTATCATTATCAGTATATATACGAACCAATATACCAAGAAAACATACAAATATTACAAATGGTTCAAGAATATCAACAAAAGAATATATATATACATATATATATATATATATATATATATATATATATATATATATTCATATATATATATATATATATATATATACTTTTGTTGATATTCTTGAACCATTTGTAATATTTGTATGTTTTCTTGGTATATTGGTTCGTATATATACTGATAATGAAACAAAAATTCTGTTTTGACGTTTCGAAAATGTTTATTGCCTTTATCAAAATTGTTAATTGAATTAGTGTTTCCATGTAATTTAGAAAAGAATACATGATTTCGATTAATGAAATGCGTCTGCAGCCGACTTGTGTTTTAAGATCCAATTAAAACTGCAGAAAACATTGGATCGGTTGTGTGTGAAAGAGTAATGTATGGCTAATTACAATTTGAAATAGATTGAATTTGATTAAATACAAGACATTTTAAGATTGTACAATTATAAATATCTATGAATTATTGTATGAATAAGTTATTCTATGATAAGCATTTCAGATCTATCATAATCAACTATTCAAGTTTAAGATAATTCTAACAGACATCACAATTGAGAATCTACATAGATCTTCAAAAGCAACCGCAACAGTTGGTCCACAGGGATCTTCAACAGCTACTCCAACAGGAGCTCTAACAGGCACCTCAACTGGTACCCCAACTGAGAGTTCACGTGGATCTTCAATAGCAACGCCAACGGGTAGTTCTACTGAAATTCCACAAGGTTCTTCAACAGCAACTCCAACAAGTGGTCCACAGAGATCTCCAACAGCAATTTCAACAGGAACTCCAACAGGCACCCCAACTGGCACTCCTACTGGAAGTTCACCCGGATCTTCAACAGCTACCCCAACAGGTACGCCAACTAGAAATATACAAGAATCTTCGACAGCAACTGCAACAGGTGGTCCACAAGGATCTGCGACAGCAACTTCAACAGGAAGTTCACAGGAATCTTCAACAGCTACTCCAACAGCTACTCCTACGGGAACTCCAACGACCACTTCATCTCAAAGTTCCTATGGGTCTCCAAAAGCATCTCCCACGGGATCTCTAACAGACATCACAATTTGGAAACTACTTGGATCTTCATCAGCAACCGCAACAGGTGGCCCAAAGGGATCTCCGACAGCTACGCCTGCAGGAACTTCAACAGACACCTCAACTGGCACCCCAACTGGGAGTTCACCTCTATCTTCAACAGCTACGCGAACAGATAGTACAACTGGAAATTCACAAGGCTCTTCAACAGCAACTCCAACAGGGAGTTCACGAGGATCTTCAGCAGTAACTCCAACAGGAGGTCCACAGGTATCTTCGACAGCTACTCCAACAGGGACTACAAGTTGATGTCCACAGGCATCATCAACAGCAATTTCAACAGGAACTTCAACAAGCACTACAATTGGATATCCACAGGGATCATTATTAGCAATTCCAATGGAAGCTCCGAACTAGTACTCCATCAGGCATTCCAACTGAAAGACTAACAGCATCTCCTACTGCCGCGCCAACGTACTCTATCTTGAGATAACTACAATTTACTGTCACTTATATCATTCTAATAGTGAATAAAATCCTACTCTGAACAAGTAAAAATTATTCCAAATAGACATGTATACTGTATAGACTTTAGCAATCGAATATCAGAATCTCCCGATGTTGATACAGGAGACCAGAAACATATCTGAGAAGAACATCTCAAATCAAATTTCTTAGCTTCGCAAGAAGACGTATTCTGTAATAATCGTCATATCCAGAGAGAAATAACAGGACAATTATAATTGAAATTATTCATTATTTTGTTTTATACTTCCTTTACCTAATGGGCCATAATTCCGTGTGAGAATGTTAGTATTCAATTTTCTAACTTATGGAAATAACTTAGATTATTTAACATAACATTATTAAGATGAATGAAAGTAACGATCAAACCCATAGTTGACATTGGAACCCTCACTCCTGCATGAGGTGCTCGACAAAGTTTGATCCCTCACATACTCTGGTAATGTTTATTTCCAAAAGAAATTCACCAAAATTGCAGTTGGCTGAAGATTTTGTTATTTGGTATGAGAGCCAGACTCTGATTTTCTCAATAAGATTTTGTTATATTTGCGCTATAAAATTCAATACTAAAAAAACCTGGTTTTCCGAAAATTTCAGAGATAAACTTGATTTTTCAAACCTGTAATCGTAAGGTTAGGTTACGTTAGGTATAAGTCTCCAATGAAGCAGGGTTGAACCCCAGAAAATCAGACTTATATTGAACATTCTTCATCTTTTATAAAAGTCGTTTCAACAATCCGGAGACACAGTATAGCACTAATAAGATATATTATGTAGTTTTTCCAGGTTTTGACATATCTTAAGTTTATCAGTATTGCTATGCAATTCGCAAAAGGTTAATGATTGATCCGTTCGTGATAAAATACTTCTGTAGACGACTTGAGTGTTGAAACTTAGTCCCATTTCATATTCGATAATTATGTTTCTTCGTGCTCAGAAAATGATGGTATATGAGCAATTGGCTTAAGACCATGGCGTCAGAAGATATGACTATTTTTCAAGGTTAAAATGTCATTTTCTCGTGAATGTATCGAAAATTATGCGCTGTATCGTACGAATTGTAGAGAAAAGCAAAATGTGTCATTTGAGACCCATTTAAAGGTCATTCAAGATACCGGGACCGACGATTTTTCGAAGAAATCGAATTGCGTATTTCTCGTCAAATACTTACTTGTATATTTTTTTCCCAAAAAAAGTACACTATTTGGTCTATTTCTAACGCAAAATCGATGTTTTAAAAAAATATGTGTTTTTGAAATTCGAAATGCGTTTTGAAGATTTCAAGGTTTTTATCTTACAATATCAGATTTCATCAATTTGCCCCAGTATACAATGAGTTTGAAAATTTGTAACCTTGATAACGTAATTTTTTTTGAGGTGGGAACATCAAAAACAAATCTGAGACATCTAGAGTTTCTTGTTACGTCGATTGATTTTGGTTACACTGAAGTTAGTCTAAGAAATTTTACCAGACATTCCTGACGCAAAGCTTCTCATAGATAAGAGATAGAAGTCTTATTTATCTAAAAATATCTCGTGAATTTCACCAAATATAGATTTACAAGGAACAATCCAATGTTCGAACTGCACATAGCATCAGTTATCATAATGAAGTGATGAAAATATCAATATTTGAAATATTCAATGTAAATGACACGCATGAATTTTATCTTGTTAATATTAGTCAAAAAATTAAATGATAGTTGTAATTCCTGTAAAAAAAAACTTATGGACTTGGTATTTTAGATCACATTGATTTTGGTATCAGTGCAGTACCGTGTCAAAAGCCGTACTGAATATTTGAAAAAACTCAACCATAACAACTTCACTAATACTAATCAATATCCAGTCAAATTTGATTTTTGAAATCTTTCTATAAAAAATAAAAATCTGTATATTCCACTGAAGGAGGTCACCATGAATTTTGGCGCAGCATTTCTGAAAATTATGTTGTTCAGAGACCTACTACACGAAATTTGTCTTGTTTATCTTACTGTTCAGAAATACTAATAATATCTGAGAGTGAATCTTTGGGTTCTACTATTGAATTATGTATTTAACTTTGAGGAGGTAATAGCTATTCTGATTCTTTCTAAAATTTCGTTGATTATGTGAAATGTGTTGATGAATAGGACTACTGTGTGTATGTGAAAATAAGTATGGGACACCATTTCCTTTCTTTCTCTGTAAATACAAGGGATTTCTTCAGTTCTTTTATATGCATAATTTCTTTATTCTATATTATTCTCATCTCGTTGGTTATTGATTTCTACTCGGTTTCTATCTAGCACTTTATTTATTTCGAGAGGACTTATGAATTTTCTAATTCTTGCTTCTACACTTACGATTTTGTTTGAATACTACTTGGCAACGTGTAATTGTTTGCTATCGTCGTCATGTTTATTAACCATTTTATCTTTTTATCGTTCTAATTTTCCCTTTATTTCTTTGAAAAAATGTTTGTTATTTATCTCTTTGATTTTCAGCATATTCTGTATGAAATTGAGTGGGAGTAAATGTTTCATTAGATTTTCATTAGTGGATGTATTCCCGAAAGTAAACTATTGAGGTTTGATGAGGGTGGAGCTGTGTGTTGAGCTATTGCAAGCTGTAACGGTGAGCCTAGCGTTCTATTTTATGATAAATCTGAACTGAAATTACACCAGATTTAATAATTCCAGATAAGTGAACAGGTTTGAAAGCCTATCTCACTGTTAGTAATACTTGTACTTGTAACAGTAGGCTGTGTATTATTCCAGGTAGCGACGTGTTTTGTAAGAATTGTTTGTTGGAACCTGTTCGGGTATCAGAGATCTTAGTTGATCTGTGTACCCTTGAGGTTCCTTGAAGCTGCCACCACTAGGTGTATATTTCAGCCCACCTAGAAGCTGTTTTCTACAACGATGCCTTGATCTCTTTCAAGGGATCGCCTCGTACAATTACTTATATCTTCATATCTATTCAAGCGTTAATTCTGAAGGTCGTATTCGCTGAGAGGTGATTAGGAATTACCAGTTATTCTCGTAAATCAAATTAAATAATAAATATGTATATTGAATAAAAGTTAAATAATAAATATACATATATATATATATATATATATATATATATATATATATATATATATATATATATATATATATATATATATATATATATATATATATATATATATATATATATATATATATATATAAATACATATATATATATATATATATATATATATATATATATATATATATATGTATTGAATAAAGTTAACAAAATTTGATACATTAGAACACAGGAAACGAATATAAAATTAATCCAAAATTTAGAAAAGGGGGATAAAATGAATTTAAAAAACGTCAAGTTCAGGTTGACTATAAGTGGGAACCTGGGAGACCATTATCAATGTCGTTAGTTCTACCCCTTTCGCCAGCGAGCGGGTTCCTGTTCATGTTCTCTTTAGAGAGTTGAAATAAATGAATGACTAATCAGCACAACTTCGAACAATGATCGGTTTCGCGCTCGATCACGCCGATAATTGATAGATAATATTTCAAATTAAAGGATTCCTCTCTTTCTGGTAACCTGGGGTAAGCCTTACGACCTAATACTCGATCATATCACCTAAGTGATCTCCGATAAGCGAAATTTGTATGGAACACTCAAACTAGCCTGAATGGCTAAAAAAACATATATTAACAAAATAAACATTGGCGGACGGAGCATGGTCTGGAGGTTAAATAACCACATTTATTATATCGTCGATTCAGAGGTTGGAGTCAATATAACAGTTGTTCTTTGGCAATCAAAATGCACTCACCCTGTTGGTCTAATATCACCCTTTCAAACCCCTTGTAGTAATAAGGCACAAAGGATTTAAAAACTCGATTTCTACGTCGGATTAAATTGTGTATTTTATGGAATTGTCACAAAATGATTCTGAATAAGGGGAAAAACACTTTACGCGAGACGCGAAAGACGCAAACAAGTCCAGCGCTGCTTCAGCCCCAGGGAACATACCCTTTATTGCAATGCACACAATTTGATAAATTAATTAAATCTCTATAAATTTCTTGAATTTAATTTGTTTAAATCTTGACAACATGATATTAATTGATTTTATTGATACATGTCTTGACTTAATGCAACAATGGAGAATCGCTGTAGACATAAAGCAGTCTAGACTTACCGAACAAATAGGTGGTGAAGAACTCTTGAGTAGATGGTGAATAACTGTCTTTTTTCTCAAAGTAGTCAGTTTTTATGAGATCATTGAAGCGGAGGCCACCCCACGCGCAAAGCTTAGAAAATATTTTCAATTTAGAATACCGGGAGCAAAGCACGCCCATGAGTTATAACAACAGCCAATAGGAATCTAACTAGGGGGAATAATCGCTCTGCTCAACCCCACGTGGACTTTTCCTGACTCAGGGAAAAAAGTATCATTGACTTCGTGTCGTGCTTACGTTTGTGAAGCATGGTTCATGGCTGGTTGGTCAATGCCACAGAAAAGAGGGTTCAGCTTACACACGTCTCTAGATATATCTAACATATCGTATGTTCATTTCTAGATATAATAATTCATAATATAAAGATTCTTGACCCAGTATGAATTATATATAAAAATTTTCGGGAAATAGGTCACATTGACACTCTGTTTTAAAAAAATTTGTCTTAACGTACGTTTCGGTCTCACGACCATCATCAGAAGACTTATTATGTCTAAAACTTGATTACTTAAAACTGATTGTATTACACAAAGCGTCCAAATTGCACCATTTTCAATTAAAATGCCCACTTCGCCAAAACGAAAGGAACACGATTAAACGAAATTGTAAACCTCAATGCTATAGTAAAAATTATCAAGAATCCACTGCAGAGAAGAATTCTTAGAAAAATTTTTTAAAACAGAGTGCTAATGTGACCTATTTCCCGAAAATTTTTATATATAAAATAATGATAATCATAAAACTTTCAATTTGAATTAAACCAAATTATTTAAAGGCCGCCAAAAAGTAATAATCCGTCGGATTATTACGAAGCAATAATTTCATAGTTCATCAAATCATCCTCTTCGTTGGGATATATTCATTTTGAAGTTATTAACTTTGAACGAAATTTTTCTCTAATTTGTTTGTTTCGGTTAACACTAACGATGTATAAAGTTTATTTCTGGCATATCTTGCTCTTTGGCAAATATTACGATATTCTAACGTTTGATTTGCCTTCAAGGTGATCTTTTATCAAATTAATTAGATAGATCTTCCTAATAGATAACAGTGTTAACCAGTTCTGATCGTATTTTTTGGACCGTTATCGAGGAAATTGAATTGGAGTACCGAGCAAAAGTTTCAGGATAAAATATCTGTAATGAAAAATACAAAATATACATCTTCCAAAAATTGCAATATCAAACTTTCATTATCATGTTCAGGAATGTTAATTGTTGTTATTTTATTTTTTTTATAAATTTCTCGTTCAATTCACAATTTGGGATATATATTTGGAAAGACTGGGATTTGGTTGTTTATTATTCATTATCTCATCAGTCATTCGTATTCTGCTATTCATATTGTTGTTATAAGTTTTGTGTTGTGTTGAGGATGTAGTTTAGGGATTGATGAAATTTTCAGTGATGTTTGCCGGCCTAATTAATATATCAGGGATAATATTCATTTAGTATAGTAGACTTCCGCGCGTCACAAAAGCACGAATGGATGATGACGTTTTGCATCTTCTGGACAGTCTTGAGTATCGAACTGAAACTATATCTTGTGGTTTCTATAGCGGTATTCATTGTGGCAAAAACCTTCACGCTACACAGTTCACTGTCTGTTAACTGCCTTTTCATACCTGAATCTGCCGTAGTGTGATAAGTGGGGAGTGGATGGGTTTCCAAATGTTGAGGAAGTAATATCCTGAGTCACGGCTAAGAGTATTCGAATGTTCTAGGATTCACAATCGCTTCAAGAATTTTTCGGTGATAAAAGTTTGAGGCTGGGGTATTTCCGAAAAGGATCTGATAATTACTGTCAAACTTATACATCGGTCAATCTTCCCAATACATCGATAATAGATTGTACGCACAAAAGCAGACAAAGAATTTATCCTCTGCTCTTAATAAACGTACAAAGAAAGACAAATACTTTATTTCACTATGCCAATACGAAAATTTTGAACATTGTAAAGAATAATGATAAATGTTCAATTATAAAATGTATCCAAATTGAGAGAAACAATAATTTGTGTTGGCGAAAAAATTGATGTTCACAAGGAATAGTATCCTCAATCTATCTCGTTTTGATATATACTTATAAACTTAGTTTCAGTTCAAGTCCCAAGCTCAAGTTTCTTGATTCTTATTAATTGATTGTACCGAAACTAGGGCCATAGTGTTGGAGTCGGATTACATTCGGAATATTCAAATATTCATCTTAAACTAGAAACTTTTCAGTTTGCGAATTAATTGAAGTCAACAATGGTTGTCGTTTCCTATATTGTGACAGAGCTTTGAGTGACATGTATGATAATTCTAATAACCATTCAATATTGAATTTCAATAAATATAAAAAAGGCCACCTACGTAAATGTGGATGAGTTTATTATATTGTATACTATTACAGAATAAGATAACAATCGCCTCATAATTTGATAATATCAGGAAGTGTCTATTTGTATTATGGTATTCCCAAGCTCTGAATTAAGATAATAATATAATTTTCACGTGAGACTCCAACAACGGAAATATCGAGTGGAACTATATTATAAGATTCACATAAACAACCAATTTCAATATTTCTCAACTATTCGTTCTTCATAATTTCAATGATACAGATACGTTATAGTAATAGTTAATGATCTCTGGAATTAAGAATTGCAAGCAGATTGATTGAAAATTGAACATCGGAAGTAATCATCAGATATTGGAATGCGCATGTGTGAAATCGTGAAGGAAAAAATTTGTCCTCTCAAAATTTTGCGAAATTCAGACAAATGTTGGTTAAGCCATTTTCTTCAAAGAATATCTCATTAAACACGAAATTGAAGTCATGCGATTACGTCAGAGTAGGCCTTTTTTCATCTTTTTTGATGACTCCCAAGTCGAGTTTCAAAATGAAATATTTTCAAAAGTTTTTCATACCATGTCATTGTATATTATGATAAAATTTTCTATAATGGCTACATACTTGTAAAATTTCAATAAACAAATTTGTCTTTATTTTATAATTGTTTCCAGCACCTTGGTTGCAATAGTAGATAAATCTGTGAACAGATATTGTTGGAATTTATAATATTTATCCAAAATTGTCGTCACTGTTACTATATTGAGTAGCTTACAAGAAGTTCAGTTCCAACTTTGAGATATATCCTGAAATAATATACAGAATGAATAGGAATTAAGGCACGATATTTGAATTTAGGCAATTATATTGGGTAACTTGGTGAAATATAATATGAAACATGTAGTTAATCTGTATTTTATCATCCCATTCAAGTAGTGAATAGTTTCTAATTTATTTTCACATTTATTTTACATGACCCTCACCTGAAAGATATGAATAAAAACGAACGTCAAAGATAACGTCATTTAAGGTAGTCAATAAGATTATTCTGTGAAGTTGGTTCTTCTGAATCATGAATTGATGGAGAGGTGAACGTATTTTTAAACAGTCGAACAAATTAGAATACATGATGGATCGTTAACATGTTAATTTAGTTTTAATCAGTCAATCATATTATTTCAGTGAGCCCCGCTAATTAATATGTTTAACATTAATTCAATAAACAAGTGGATGTGAAATACCACCTCGATGTCCAGTCCCTAGAAATAAATACACGGCATTGAATGTCCAACACAAATGTTACGTCGTTAAGGAACGTCAGCACAAATTTTCTATTACATTAAAATTATTTTCCTACTGTCTTCTTAGAAAATGACGTTTACGGCACCAGAATTAGGACAGAAGACAGCCCTTTCTCTCCCTAGGGTGGTAAAATTCATAACCAGTTATTAAGCTTAGATTTCCCTCCAGTCATTTTTCAAAACGCTGATACTCTTTCTCGTATCTTTCACGGG
The DNA here is from genome assembly GCA_958510875.1 of Endomychus coccineus. Taxonomy (NCBI): domain Eukaryota; kingdom Metazoa; phylum Arthropoda; class Insecta; order Coleoptera; family Endomychidae; genus Endomychus; species Endomychus coccineus. The sequence continues at coordinate 85,744,090 of OY294068.1, read as the reverse complement.
ACTCAATTAGCGGAAGGTTTATTGATACCAGATTCTTCAATGTCTTGGGAAATACTATCTTCATTCCGTATTACATTTTTCTTTGATTATAATCCCGAAATTAGTTCGATTTGGATTGAGTACAACACAATCATAAATAATTTCAATATTACATTATAAGAGACATGACGATATTTATTTTTTTAAATTAGTTCATTCGTCGATGCATACAGAAACTTCGAATAACACGTTTTTTCTGTCGGTCCCTTATATGAATTTTGTTGATGAAATCTTGTTTTGGATTCACACACTGAATGAACTTGTCCGGCAGAATTAATAAGGCTTATGCTGACATGACAGTATTATTTATTATTTGTAATATAAAAGTATCTGAGAATGAAATTAACACCGACTGACAGGAAATGATTCAACGTATGTTTTGTAATCAGATAAAATACTGAAATAAATATCTGAAAGATAATTATTGAATTTGTTAAATACGGAAACGTAACGTACAGAAATTTTTAATACTGAAAAGAATAATGATGAACGTTTGATATTGGAAAGTATCCCAATTATTTGTGTCAAAATGTGATTCCCATATTTTTGAAACTTCTGGATAATCTGATTTGAACATAAAGGTTATTCTATTCAGATATTTTGAATTACCATTTTTATCACTTATATTATGGAATAACTGATGTGACTATAGTTTTGGAAACAAGATTGTCATCTTCAAACTATAATAATGTATGAATAGACTTGAAAGATCTGAGGTTACTTAGTGTCAATATAAGATGCAAGCAACAAATGAGGCTTCTGTTTGAATCTGGGAAAATACGTTGCAGGGATTGAATAATTAAAATAGGATAATATGATAGATGGAAAACTTATGACATGCTGATCAGGTCAATTTACACATCTCAGGTTTATTAAAATTATTCGGGTGTATGAATCGATCCGCTCAGAGTGTGATAATTTTTACTTTGGTAGATGGAGTCAGAATATAAAAATTGAATATGAGGAACATTTTCGATGTTTAGGACTCTTCTTTCTCCGATCATATTTTAGAAAAAATGCATCCGTTTCCAAATCTATATGAAGTTAAAATGTTTCATAATCAGAAAAGATGTTGTTTCAAATTAAGTACCCTAGAATAAGAATACATTCTCAGAGGTGTATATAATATGATTGATCATATTTTAGAAAAAATGCATCCTTTTCCGAATTTATATAAAGTTGAAATTTTTCATAATCAGAAAGGATGTTTCAAATTAAGCACACTAGAATAAGAATACATTTTCAGAGGTGTAGATAATAACTGAAGTAAAAATTTTATTAATCACTTAAACTACTACTACTACAGCATTCTTTACGATGTCTGAAAAACATAAAATAAAGTAATTCTTTCCCAGCAATGCATTTTTATCATACAGCACTATCGTTCTGAACATCAGACATGCTAGTTGTTATAGAAAGAGATCACCGCTATTGAGTAAAGTATCGAAGAGGATTGATACACCTGGATTCATCAGCGTTTGTCCAAGTGGACGTATGTGCATACATTTAGTGGATACTCTTATCTGGATATATCAGTTAGACAGTTTTTTCAAGAATTGAAGCCAACTGACCATCACTTGCGTCATATTCAAATGCAAGTTGACCCCTTGTTCTATCGAAAATTTCAAAATTTGCTCAGCGCTGAAGCTACTCCTAGAAAATGTGTCCCTGTCAATGACGAATACTGCACTTTCGTGTACAGCGTAATGAGAGACTATTTCTCATCACATTCAGGTGACATAAATGAGAAGGAGAAGTGATTCAGATAGGACATGCCATATTGCTTGTAGAAAAATAAACTTATTGAAGGGAATCTTCGGGGATCGAAGTATTTCACGAACAGGACATGTCAATTTTACGCTCTTCGAGATATTGTGAGTTGAAGCATTTGGATTATTTTCTGTGAGGGAGAATTTGTTAGCCATCCACGTCTAACTATTTGGAGGATAACTCTGTGCGTGTTCCAGACGAAACGTTCTACGTTTTCCAGAATACGAATCAATAGAGTCAAATTTGAGTATAAAACTGGAACTCAACAGGCACCACACCTGGGAGTCCACATGGATTTTCAACAGCTACCTCAAAGGGCTAGAATAACGGTTACGAACTAATACAATCATAGGACAAATCGAATCGTTTCAATAAATGGAATGGATGCCAAGACCAACATTATTCAGGCAGAAGTTCCTAACGGCTCAATTTCGTGTCCTATAGTATACCTTATTTATATCAATGACCAAGTACAGCAGATAAGTCAAATTTGTCATTTTTGCGGACGATTTATTCACTCAATCCGAATGCCATAGTATGGGAGCTTGAAAGGTTAGAGAGACGGAAATTCAGTTCCGGTTGGCTTTTGAAAAGTAAATTGTATCTCAATAAAAACAAAACTAGAAGTCTAACATCATTTACATTGAGAAATAGATATCTTTAGAATGATCCCGAATGAGTTGACACTGAACCAGCACATAATGACTTTAGAGAATCTGATATGAAGGAATCATGGAACTAGATATGTCAGCACTCCTACACGTCACATATTCCAATGTCTATGTGACATGAAACAAAATATCCAGGTCCGCAATACTATTCATTGAATGTTTAACTCCTATGACACACGACGACAACAAAACATCATATCAAGATAAAAGAGGCATCGTACAAGAATACGCACTGGCACAAACAACAAGGAATCAACATTTCACAATTCACTGCCCATCTGTGATAAAATGATGTTACCTCGGTTTTTCTTCTTCACTTCTCGTTTTCTGGCTCACATGTTGAATTCTTTGTATCTTGAGTAGCTTTGACGACCTGTCACAGTTGAAAGCATAAATTTTCTGACTATTCCATTTTTTTCACAAATAAATTGTTGAATTTCGAAACTTTTCACACAACAGAACGTGAGGTAGAATTTTAATTCGTGATAAACGTGCTCAAATAGTGATTTGGTCCGCTAAAGGTTTCAAAAACCGTAAGCTCGGAACACGATACAAAATCAACTATAAAACAATATTTACGGTGTTCCAAAGATACATCGAAACTGAGACGAGTAGGCCACGGACAAATAATACTGTTGAAGATTGGTTGATAAAGATCCGCGCGCTTGGGAACGCTTTACCTCGACACGTCTCCAAATGCAACAGCCTGATGTTCATACAACGAAAGTACAGTTAATGCTCATTGTGATACACAGTTTTCAGGAGAGTTTGATAATATAAGTTATGAATTGGCCAGCTGGTAGTCCAAAATACATCATCCCTAATAGTTTGTTTTCCATTTCTATGAAACATATACCAATGTGAAATAAAAACAAATATCGTGGTGCCGCGTTAATTTTTCTGAGTGTACATTTCAACTGTTTCTCAACCAGAAACGTTTTTATTCAAATGGAGAATTTTCACAATTTTGAATGATATTAACCTAGCCGGAATTTGTTAGGTATTAAAATTTTTTCAATTGTTTCACATAAATGATCTCAGACGACAGTTCATGATATATTGTGCATACATGTCCTGTGATTCATCCACTATATAAGATTCTTGAAACTTATAATATCTGAGATTCCAATATTACGCAAGTCTTAATTATTCTGTAATACGGTAAGTGTAAAAATTTATAGTTTATTATCACGTAATAAACTATACTATTCACACTAAACTGAATTCACGTGACCAATTCTTGGAAGAGCGATCGAAAATTGAACCTTCAGGGTAAGTTATAGAGTCACTGGCGATGGTCCAAAACCCAAATAAAATATCAACAATAAATGGCAAAATATATTCTATTAACTGAAACCAGAAATACGTTCAATTAGTAAAATTGTACTTGTTTCATTCCAATTTAAATTTCTATCAAGCCGAAAAAACCCCATAATTCGTCGTGATTCATCTTCTCCCCTCAACAAAGCCTGTGTGATACTGATAACGAACATGGAATTGCTGATGATATCGTTCTCTCGTGTGATTTGGAGAGACAAACAATCCAAGATAAGAAACAGCTCTCAGAGTATTTGTATATATATACACACAACATTTGAAACAACAGTACTATTAACCTCTGTCTGTCTAATATAATACGAATAGTGTTTTCATAATGGTTTCCTACACAGAGGTTATCTTCCCTATATTGATAATCTCTCTCACGTGTTCGGTAAGTAAAAATTAATTCTGCTTTATTACAAGACACATAGTTTCAAACACTAGCTCCCAATGTAGAAAACTAAATACATGGTAACATTCAAGAGGGGAGTTTTCCAAGGAGACTCCTTGAGTCCCCTGTTGTTCAATATTTCACTGCTGCCGCTCTTCATTGCTGTGAGACGGACTCGTGGATATTACTCTGGACAACCGAACGACCGGAGGCATCATCAGATCACCCATTTATTTCACGTGGATGATTTGAAACTGTATGCCTCTGGGGAGAAGAACCTCCATCAATCTCTCAATGTGGTTCATGAATATACACGAGCCGTGGGCATGGAGTTGGGATTGGACAAATGCGCAGTGTTTCATTTGAGGAGAGGACGATCTCCGGAAGTGTACGAGAATATGCAGCTTGCCGACGGGAGCATCTTTGAACACCTCGATGCTGGAGAGACCTATCGATACCTGGGAATTGAACAGCGTCCTAATTATGACGCTTCCCAAGTAAAGGTGGCTCTCCGCGGCAAATACAGAAACCTTGTTCTAAAGATTTGGTCTTCCGAACTTTCGAGTGGGAACAAGGTGTCTGCAACAGATATGCTTGCCGTTCCAGTCCTGCTCCACTCTTTTGGAGTGGTGAAATGGACGGTCGATGAGCTGCATAGACTCGATAAAGACACCCGGGAAATGATGTATATCCATCACAGTTTGCATCCTAGATCGTCCGTTTCCCGCATTTATCTCCCACGTCATCGGGGAGGTAGGGGACTCCTCAGTCTGGAGGGTCTGCATCGAAGTGTGGTTCTGAGTATAGCTTGTAAAGTTCTTAGGAGCTCGGACCCCCTCCTGTGCCTTGTTAAAAGTCATGAATTGGCCGGAGTGGGGGCGGGGCATTCATCGTTAAGGCAGCACAAAAAGCTGCGGAAGAACTTGGTCTCGAATTTCAGATCAGTCGAGAAGGCCGACTAGAGGGCAACCTCGAGCTCCTACCTTCTCGCCTGAAAGTCCAGATAAATGCCGCGGAGCAAGATCTTACGCTCATGCGGCATGTTGACAAGCCGATACACGGTGTTTTCTATCGAAACATCGAAACGCTCGGCTTGTCAACTAGGCTGACCTTCGGCTAACTAAGGTCAGCCAGCGTCACATCCGAGACTGAGGGATTTACCGCAGCTTGCCAAGATGGCGTAATTAACACCTTGGTCTATCGCAGCAATGTGATGGGTGTGCAGGTCCCTGATGTCAGCTGCAGGGCCTGTCGAAAGGCGCCTGAGACGCTTTTCCACCTTCTGTGGGCATGTCCGGCAAAAGCGGCCTCGGCGTACACCCACCGCCATAATGTTCCCTACGGGCGCTGTATTACCATTGAAGGCACTCGTACGGAATAGACCAAGAGCCAGTGCTGCCTTACATGCCAGTAGATATTGAGTCCGTAGTCGGAAACGAAAAATGCCAGATATCCTGGAATTACCCGTTTCCGACCGTCAGGTCCATACAAGCATATAAGCCTGACGTTCTCCTCCCCGATAAACTAATCAAGGCTATGTATGTCATCAAATTCTCCGATCCGGCAGAGAAGAATATAGTCTTGAAAGAGGAGGAAAAATGGACAAAATATCAATATCTCCTGTTCGAGCTATGCACGCTATACCCAGGCCACAATATGTGATTCTATATCATGATTCCAACAATAAAGTTTGTATAATACATATTCCGATTTTCAACGGTTAACGAGTAATTCACTATTTTCTATTTTTTTTTATTGAAAAATCACATTTCCATGGAATTCACCTTTTCCTATATTCAACAGCAAATCTAGACAAAACAAATCATCGCAGATAATGAGCTCTAATTAAGGTTTCATATGATACCATATTTTTCGCCTTAATGTGTTTTTTTTTAATTATTTTTAGGGGTGTAACCTGTTATTTGATGAAGTCTCTTCATTCGGACTAATCTATATGCTCAACACAATTTTCCTTGGCGACTTCAATATGATACTCTGTGATAGATTATCGAAACTATGAGAATAACGATTTTCTCCGTTTTATCATCCCGTTATTGGAACGTTAGTTCTTATAATTGCAATTTTCTTGCACATAGCATCAATATAAAACTAAAAATATTGGTTTTAGTTCGATAATGATACGATGAACTACGGTCACAGTTATTATTGTTTCAATAAAGGCAATAAAACGAAGAAAAAGTATGATTCTCATTTAATTTGAAGTTTCGTTTGAAGGGATAGAGTATTGCGTCCTCACGCAAGCTCTCATATTCTTGAGTGAGGAGGAGGAATATTCTGATTGTTTGGGGAGTTTCTGCTCAGGAATATAGCTTATTGATATTATCGTTGGTTTTTTTTCAGCTTGGATGTTCAGGAAAGGCATTGGGGGACAATCATTTGGAACAGACAACTGAGTCTTCAACAGATACTCCAACAGGAACTTCAGAGGGCACTACCACTGGAAGTCCCGATGAACCTTCTACAGCAACTCCAACGGGAACCCCAACAGGCACATCAACTAGAATTCCCCCTGGTTCTTCGACAGCTACCCCAACAGGCACTTCAACTGGAAATCCACAAGGATCTTCAACAGAAAGTCCAACAGGAGGTTCACAGGGATCTTCAACAACTACTCCAACAGGACCTCCAACAAGCACGTCATTCGGAACTTCCCCTGGATCTTCAACAGCAACTCCTACGGGATCTCTAACAGACATCACAATTGAGAATCTACATAGATCTGCAAAAGCAACCGCAACAGTTGGTCCACAGGGATCTTCAACAGCTACTCCAACAGGAGCTCCAACAGGCACCTCAACTGGCACCCCAACTGAGAGTTCATGTGGATCTTCAATAGCAACGCCAACGGGTAGTTCTACTGAAAATCCACAAGGTTATTCAACAGCAACTCCAACAAGTGGTCCACAGAGATCTTCAACAGCAACTTCAACAGGAACTCCAACAGGCACCCCAACTGGCACTCCTACTGGAAGTTCATCCGGATCTTCAACAGCTACCGCAACAGGTACGCCAACTGGAAATACACAAGAATCTTCGACAGCAACTGCAACAGGTGGTCCACAAGGATCTTCGACAGCAACTTCAACAGAGAGTCCACAGGAATCTTCAACAGCTACTCCAACAGCTACTCCTACGGGAACTCCAACGACCACTTCATCTCAAAGTTCCCATGGGCCTCCAACAGCAACTCCTACGCGATCTCTAACAGACATCACAATTTGGAAACTACATGAATCTTCAACAGCAACTGCAACAGGTGGCCCAAAGGGATCTTCGACAGCAACGCCTGCAGGAACTTCAACAGGCACCTCAACTGGCACCCCAACTGGGAGTTCACCTCTATCTTCAACAGCTACGCCAACAGATAGTTTAACTGGAAATCCACAAGGCTCTTCAACAGCAACTCCAACAGGGAGTCCACGAGGATCTTCAACAGTAACTCCAACAAGAGGTCCACAGGTATCTTCGACAGCTACTCCAACAGGGACTACAAATTGATGTCCACAGGCATCATCAACAGCAATTTCAACAGGAACTTCAACATGCACTACAATTGGATGTCCACAGGGATAATTATTAGCAATTCCAATGGAAGCTCCGAACTAGTACTTCAACAGGCATTCCAACTGAAAGACTTACAGCATCTCCTACTGCCGCGCCAACGTACTCCATCTCAAGATAACTACAATTTACTGTCATTTATATCATTCTAATAGTGAATAAAATCCTACTCTGAACAAGTAAAAATTATTCCAAATAAACGTGTATACTGTATAGACTTTAGCAATCGAATATCAGAATCTCCTGATGTTGATACAGGAAACCAGAAACATATCTGAGAAGAACAGCTCAAATCAAATTCCTTAGCTCCGCAAGAAGACGTATTCTGTAATAATCGCCATATCCAGAGAGAAATAACAGGACAATCATAATTGAAATTATTCATTATTTTTTTTATACGTCCTTTACCTAATGGGCCATAATTCCGTGTGAGAATATTAGTATTCAATTTTCTAACTTATGGAAATAACTTAGATTATTTATCATAACATTATTAAGATGAATGAAAGTAACGATCAAACCCATAGTTGACATTGGAACCCTCACTCCTGCATGAGGTGCTCGACAAAGTTTGATCCCTCACATACTCTGGTAATGTTTATTTCCAAAAGAAATTCACCAAAATTGCAGTTGGCTGAAGATTTTGTTATTTGGTATGAGAGCCAGACTCTGATTTTCTCAATAAGATTTTGTTATCTTTGCGCTATAAAATTCAATACTAAAAAAACCTGGTTTCCCAAAAATTTCAGAGATAAACTTGATTTTTCAAACCTGTAATTGTAAGGTTAGGTTACGTTAGGTATTAGTCTCCAATGAAGCAGGGTTGAACCCCAGAAAATCAGACTTATATTGAACATTTTTCATCTTTAATAAAAGTCGTTTCAACAATCCGGGGTCACAGTATAGCACTAATAAGATATATTATATAGTTTTTCCAGGTTTTGACATTTTTCTTAAGTTTATCAGTATTGCTATGCAATTCGCAAAAGTTTAATGATTGATCCGGTCGTGATAAAATACCTCTGTAGACGACTTGCGTGTTGGAACTTAGTCCCATTTCATATTCGATAATTATGTTTTTTGGTGCTCTGAAGATGATGGTATATGAGCAATTGGCTTAAGACCATGGCGGCAGAAGATATGAATATTTTTCAAGGTCAAAATGTAATTTTCTCGTGAATGTATCGAAAATTATGCGCTGTATCGTAAGAATTGTAGAGAAAAGCAAAATGTGTCATTTGAGATCCATTTAAAGGTCATTCAAGATACCGGGACCGAGATAGGGCCCATTTCGTGGATTTTTCGAAGAAATCGAATCGCTTATTTCTCGTCAAATACTAACTTGCATATTTTTTTTTCCAAAAAAAGTAGACTATTTGGTCTATCTCTAACGCAAAATCGATGTTTTCAAAAAATATGTGTTTTTGAAATTCGAAATGCGTTTTGAAGATTTTAAGGTTTTTAACTTACAATATCAGATTTCATCAATTTGCCCCAGTATACAATGAGTTTGAAAATTTGTAACCTTAATAACGTAATTTTTTTTGAGGTTGGAAACATCAAAAACAAATCTGAGACATCTAGAGTCTCTTGTTACGTCGATTGATTTTGGTTACACTGAAGTTAGTCTAAGAAAATTTACCAGACAACCCTGACGCAAAGCTTCTCATAGATAAGAGATAGAAGTCTTATCTATCTAAAAATATCTCGTGAATTTCACCAAATATAGATTTACAAGGGAAAATCCAATGTTCGAACTGCACATAGCATCAGTTATCATAATGAAGTGATGAAAATATCAATATTTGAAATATTCAATGTTAATGACACGCATGAATTTTATCTTGTTAATATTAGTCAAAAAATTAAATGATAGTTGTAATTCCTGTCAAAAAAAACTATCGGACTTGGTATTTTAGATCACATTGATTTTGGTATCAGTACAGTCCGTGTCAAAAGCCATACTGAATATTTGAAAAAACTTAGCCATAACAACTTCACTAATACTAATCAATATCCAGTCAAATTTGATTTTTGAAATCTTTCTATAAAAAATAAAAATCTGTATATTCCACTGAAGGATGTCACCATGAATTTTGGCGCAGCATTTCTGATAATTATGTTGTTCAGAGACCTACTACACGAAATTTGTCTGGTTTATCTATTAGACAATATAAGCATATTGAGTCAACAATAAATTGAACCACTGAAATAAATATTTCAGAGACTTCGGGAACTTGACGAATCAGAAATTTTGACTAATTTTTACATAAATCTGTACAATATTTAAGACTTATATTTATCCCCGAAGGGGCTAAGCCAAACCCTTAGAAAATATCCATTATTAAAAATTTCCAAATCACCAATTCCCCAAACAAAATTAAGTTTTATATTAGTGTCAGGAAATTACCTACGTTTTTACCGCGATTTCGCCAAAATCACCAATGAGAAATTGTATCAAAAAAGAAGTAAAAATCAAACATGATAATGAATTCATAGATTGTTTCGGAACAAGATATGTTAACTAACTATTCCATTCTTCAATATTTCAATTTTATCTTACTGTTCAGAAATAATAATAATATCTGAGAGTGAATCTTTGGGTTCTACTATTGAATTATGTATTTAACTTTGAGAAGGTAATAGCTATTTTGATTCTTTCTAAGATTTCGGTGATTATGATGTGAAATGTATTGATGAATAGGACTACTGTGTGTATGTGAAAATAAGTATGGGACTCCATTTCCTTTCTTTCTCTGTAAATACAAGGGATTTCTTCAGTTCCTTTATATGCATAATTTCTTTATTCTATATTATTCTCATCTCGTTGTTATTAATTTCTACTCGGTTTCTATCTAGCACTTTGGTTATTTCGAGAGGAGTTATGAATTTTCTAATTCTCGCTTCTACACTTACGATTTTGTTTGAATACTACTTGGCAACGTGTAATTGTTTGCTATCGTCATCAATGTCTATTAACCATTTTATCTTTTTATAGTTCTAATTTTCTCTTTATTTCTTTGAAAACATGTTTGTTATTTACCTCTTTGATTTTCAGCATATTCTGTATGAAATTGAGTGGGAGTAAATGTTTCATTAGGATTTCATTAGTGGGTGTATTAAGCTATTGTAAGCTGTAACGGTGAGCCTAGCGTTGTATTTTATGATAAATCTGAACTGAAATTACTCCAGATTTAATAATTCCAGATAAGTGAACAGGTTTGAAAGCCTATCTCACTGTTAGTAATACTTGTACTTGTAACAGTCGGCTGTGTATTATTCCAGGTAGCGTTAATACCTCATCGACGTGTTTTGTGAGAATTGTTTGTTGGAACCTGTTCGGGTATCAGAGATCTTAGTTGATCCGTGTACCCTTGAGGTTCTTTGAAGCTGCCACCACTGGGTGTATATTTCAGCCCACCTAGAAGCTGTTTTCTGTAACGATGCCTTGATCTCTTTTAAGTGATCGCCTCGTACAATTACTTATATCTTCATATCTATTCAAGCGTTAATTCTGAAGTTCGTATTCGCTGAGAGGTGATTAGGAATTACCAGTTATTCTTGTAAATCAAATTGAATAATAAATGTATATATTGAATAGAAGTTAAATAATAAATATATATATATGTATTGAATAAAGTTAACAAAATTTGATACATTAGAACACAGGAAACGAATATAAAATTGATCTAAAATTTAGAAAAGGGGGATAAAATGAATTTAAAAAACGTCAAGTTCAGGTTGACTATAAGTGGGAACCTGGGAGACTGTTATCAATGTCGTTAGTTCTACCTCTTTCGCCAGCGAGCGAGTTCCTGTTCATGTTCTCTTTAAAGAATTGAAATAAATGAATGACTAATTAGCACAACTTCGAACAATGATCGGTTTCGCGCTCGATCACGCCGATAATTGATAGATAATATTTCAAATTGAAGGATTCCTCTCTTTCTGGTAACCTGGGGTAAGCCTTACGACCTAATACTCGATCATATCACCTAAGTGATCTCCGATAAGCGGAATTTGTATAGAACACTCAAACTAGCCTGAATGGCTAAAAAAAACCATATATTAACAAAATAAACATTGGCGGACGGAGCATGGTCTGGAGGTTAAATGACCACATTATATTATATCGTCGATTCAAAGGTTGGAGTCAATATAACAGTTGTTCTTTGGCAATCAAAATGCACTTACCCTGTTGGTCTAATATCACAATTCCTTTTCAAACCCCTTGTAGTAATAAGGCACAAAAGATTTAAAAACATGATTTCCACGTCGGATTAGATTGTGTATTCTATGGAATTGTCACAAAATGAATCTGAATAAGAGGAAAAACACTTTACGTGAGACGCGAAATACGCGGAAGATACCCCTTATTGCAATGCACACAATTTGATAAATTGATTTAATCTCTATAATTTTCTTGAATTTAATTTGTTTAAATCTTGACAACATGATATTAATTGATTTTATTGATACATGACTTGACTTAATGCAACAATGGAGAATCCCTGTAGACATAAAGCAGTCTATAATTACCGAACAAATAGGTGGTGAAGAACTCTTGAGTGAATAACCGTCTTTTTTCTCAAAGTAATCAGTTTTTATGAGATCATTGAAGCGGAGGCCACCCCACGCGCAAAGTTTAGAAAATATGTTCAATTTAGAATACCGGGAGCAAAGCACGCCCACAAGTTATAACAACAGCCAATAGGAATCTAACTAGGGGAAATAATCGCTCTGCTCAACTCCGCGTGGACTTTTCCTGACTCAGGGAAAAAAGTATCATTGACCTCGTGTCATGCTTACGTTTGTGAAGCATGGTTCATGGCTGGTTGGTCAATGCCACAGGAAAGAGGGTTCAGCTTACACACGTCTCTAGACATATCTAACATATCGTATGTTCATTTCTAGATATAATAATTCTTGACCCAGTATGAATTATAAATAAAAATTCTCGGGAAATAGGTCACATTGACACTCTGTTTTAAAAATGTTTGTCTTAACGTACGTTTCAGTCTCACAACCATCATCAGAAGACTTATTATGCCTAAAACTTGATTACTTAAAACTAATTACACAAAGCGTCCAAATCGCACCATTTTCAATTAAAATGCCCACGTCGCCGAAACGAAAGGAACACGATTAAACGAAATTGTAAACCTCAATGCTATAGTAAAAATTATCAAGAATCCCCTGCAGAGAAGAATTCATAGCGAAATTTTTCAAAACAGAGTATTAATGTGACCTATTTCCCGAGAATTTTTATGCATAATATAATAATCATGAAACTTTCAATTTGAATTGAATCAAATTATTTAAAGGCCGCCAAAAAGTAATAATCCGTCGGATTATTACGAAGCAATAATTTCATAGTTCATCAAATCATCCTCTTCGTTGGGATATATTCATTTTGAAGTTATTAACTTTGAACGAAATTTTTCTCAAATTTGTTTGTTTCGGTTAACATTAACGGTGTATAAAGTTTATTTCTGGCATATCTTGCTCTTTGGCAAATATTGCGATATTCTAACGTTTGATTTGCCTTCATGGTGATCTTCAATCAAATGAATTAGATCTTCCTAATAGATAACAGTCTTAACCAGTTCTGATCGTATTTTTTGGACTGTTATCGAGGAAATTGGGAAAGGGAAGTGGATGGGTTTCCAAATGTTGAGGAAGTAATATCCTGAGTCACGGCTAAGAGTATTCGAATACTAGGATTCACAATCGCTTCAAGAATTTTTCGGTGATAAAAGTTTGGGGCTGGGGTATTTCCGAAAAGGATCTGATAATTACTGTCAAACTTATAGATCGGTCAATCTTCCCAATACATCGATAATAGATTGTACGCACAAAAGCAGACAGAGAATTTATCCTCTGCTCTTAATAAACGTACAAAGAAAGACTAATACTTCATTTCACTATGCCAATACGAAAATTTTGAACATTGTAAAGAATAATGATAAATGTTCAATATTAATTGATGTTCACAAGGAATAGTATTCTCAATCTATCTCGTTTTGATATATACTTATAAACTTAGTTTCAGTTCAAGTCCCAAGCCTGCTCTGAAGATGCCGAATGTGATGATTGGTGAAACGTCGATATCAAGTCGTGCATGTGACGCAGAATACCTCCGGAAGCCGAGCAATTTCTAGATTAGGTACCTGGAGAAGTCTACTATCAGTTATTCCTTTTTATTCCTATACTATTTATGGGAGATTATGCGAATATGTTAAGTTTCTTGATTCTTATTAATTGATTGTACCGAAATTAGGGCCATAAGGTTGGAGTCGGATTACATTCGGAATATTCAAATATTCATCTTAAACTAGAAACTTTCAGTTTGCGAATTAATTGAAGTCAACAATGGCTGTCGTTTCCTACATTGTGACAGAGCTTTGAGTGGCATGTATGCTAATTCTAATAACCATTTAAAATTGAATTTCAACAAATATAAAAAAGGTCACTTACGTAAATGTGGATGAGTTTTACTATATTGTATACTATTACAGAATAAGATAACATATCGCCTCATGATTTGATAATATCAGGAAGTGTTTATTTGTATTATGGTATTTCCAAGTTCTGAATTAGGATGATAATATAATTTTTACGTGAGACTCCAACAACGGAAATATCGAGTGGAACTATATAATAAGATTCACATAAACAACCAATTTCAATATTTCTCAACTATTTGTTCTTTATAATTTTAATGATACAGATACGTTATAGTGATAGTTAATGATCTCTGGAATTAAGAATTGCAAGCAGATTGATTGAAAATTGAACATCGGAAGTAATCATCAGATATTGGAATGCGCATGTGTGAAATCGTGAAGGAAAAGATTTGTCCTCTTAAAATTTTGCGAAATTCAGACAAATGAGCTTGGTCAAGCCATTTTCTTCAAAGAATATCTCATTAAACACGAAATTGAAGTCATGCGATTACGTCAGAGTAGGCCTTTCTTCATCTTTTTTGATGACTCCCAAGTCGAGTTTCAAAATGAAATATTTTCAAAAGTTTTTCCCATAAGATGTCATTGTATATTATGATAAAATTTTCTATAATGGCTACATACTTGTAAAATTTCAATAAACAAATTTGTCTTTATTTTATAATTGTTTCCAGCACCTTGGTTGCAATAGTAGATAAATCTGTGAACAGATATTGTTGGAATTTATAATATTTATCCAAAATTGTCGTCACTGTTACTATATTGAGTAGCTTACAAGAAGTTCAGTTCCAACTTTGAGATATATCCTGAAATAATATACAGAATGAATAGGAATTAAGGCACGATATTTGAATTTAGGCAACTATATTGTGTAACTTGGTGAAATATAGTATGAAACATGTAGTTAATCTGTATTTTATCATCCCATTCAAGTAGTGAATAGTTTCTAATTTATTTTCACATTTATTTTACATGACCCTCACCTGAAAGATATGAATAAAAACGAACGTCAAAGATAACGTCATTTAAGGTAGTCAATAAGATTATTCTGTGAAGTTGGTTCTTCTGAATCATGAATTGATGGAGAGGTGAACGTATTTTTAAACAGTCGAACAAATTAGAATACATGATGGATCGTTAACATGTTAATTTAGTTTTAATCAGTCAATCATATTATTTCAGTGAGCCCCGCTAATTAATATGTTTAACATTAATTCAATAAACAAGTGGATGTGAAATACCACCTCGATGTCCAGTCCCTAGAAATAAATACACGGCATTGAATGTCCAACACAAATGTTACGTCGTTAAGGAACGTCAGCACAAATTTTCTATTATATTAAAATTATTTTCACACTGTCTTCTTAGAAAATGACGTTTACGGCACCAGAATTAGGACAGAAGACAGCCCTTTCTCTCCCTACGGTGGTAAAATTCATAACCAGTTATTGAGCTTAGATTTCCCTCCAGTCATTTTTCAAAACGCTGATACTCTTTCTCGTATCTTTCACGGGACTCAATTAGCGGAAGGTTTATTGATTCCAAATTCTTCAATGTCTTGGGAAATACTATCTTCATTCCGTATTACATTTTTCTTTGATTATAATCCGGAAATTAGTTCGATTTGGATTGAGTACAACACAATCATAAATAATTTCAATATTACATTATAAGAGACATGACGATATTTATTTTTTTAAATTAGTTCATTCGTCGATGCATACAGAAACTTCGAATAACACGTTTTTTCTGTCGGTCCCTTATATGGATTTTGTTGATGAAATCTTTTTTCGGATTCACACACTGAATGAACTTGTCCGGCAGAATTAATAAGGCTTATGCTGACGTGACAGTATTATTTATTATTTGTAATATAAAAGTATCTGAGAATGAAATTAACGACAGGAAATGATTCAACGTATGTTTTGTTATCAGATAAAATACTGAAATAAATATCTGAAAGATAATTATTGAATTTGTTAAATACGGAAACGTAACGTACAGAAATTTTTAATACTGAAAAGAATAATGATGAACGTTTGATATTGGAAAGTATCCCAATTATTTGTGTCAAAATGTGATTCCCATATTTTTGAAACTTCAGGATAATCTGATTTGAACATAAAGGTTATTCTATTCAGATATTTTGAATTACCATTTTTATCACCTATATTATGGAATAACTGATGTGACTATAGTTTTGGAAACAAGATTGTCATCTTCAAACTATACTAATGTATGAATAGACTTGAAAGATCTGAGGTTACTCAGTGTCAATATAAGATGCAAGCAACGAATGAGGCTTCTGTTTGAATCTGGAAAAATACGTTGCAGGGATTGAATAATTAAAATAGGATAATGTGATAGATGGAAAACTTATGACATGCTGATCAGATCAATTTACACATCTCAGGTTTATTAAAATCATTATTATGAATCGATTCGCTCAGAGTGTGATAATTTTTACTTTGGTAGATGGAGTCAGAATATAAAAACTGAATATAAGGACCATTTTCGATGTTTAGGACTCATCTTTCTCCGATCATATTTTAGAAAAAATGCATCCTTTTCCAAATTTATGTAAAGTTGAAATTTTTCATAATCACAAAGGATGTTTCAAATTAAGCACCCTAGAATAAGAATACATTTTCAGAGGTGTAGATAATAACTGAAGTAAAAATTTTATTAATCACTTAAACTTGTACTACAGCATTCTTTACGATGTCTGAAAAACATAAAATAAAATAATTCTTTCCCAGCAATGCATTTTTATCATACAGCAGTATCGTTCTGAACATCAGACACGCTAGTTGGTATAGACAGAGATCATCGCTGTTGAGTAAAGTATCGAAGAGGATCGATACACCTGGATTCATTAGCGTTTGTCCAAGTGGACGTATGTGCATACATTTAGTGGATACTCTTATCTGGATATATCAGTTAGACAGTTTTTCAAGAATTGAAGCCAACTGACCATCACTTGCGTCATATTCTCCGCGATTGGACTGGAAATCAAATGCAAGTTGACCCCTTGTTCTATCGAAAATTTCAAAATTTGCTCAGCGCTGAAGCTACTCCTAGAAAATGTGTCCCTGTCAATGACGAATGCTGCACTTTCGTGTACAGCGTAATGAGAGACTATTTCTCATCACATTCAGGTGACATAAATGAGAAGGAGGAGTGATTCAGATAGGACATGCCATATTGCTTGTAGAAAAATAAACTTATTGAAGGGAATCTTCGGGGATCGAAGTATTTCACGAACAGGACATGTCAATTTTACGCTCGTCGAGATATTGTGAGTTGAAGCATTTGGATTATTTTCTGTGAGGGAGAATTTGTGAGCCATCTACGTCTAACTATTTGGAGGGTAACTCTGTGCGTGTTCCAGACGAAACGTTCTACGTTTTCCAGAATACGGACCAATAGAGTCAAAATTGAGTACAGAACTGGAACTCAACAGGCACCACACCTGGGAGTCCACATGGATTTTCAACAGCTACCTCAAAGGGCTAGAATAACGGTTACGAACTAATACAATCATAGGACAAATCGAATCGTTTCAATAAATGGAATGGATGTCAAGACCAACATTATTCAGGCAGAAGTTCCTAACGGCTCAATTCCGTGTCCTATAGTATAGCTTATTTATATCAATGACCAACTACAGCAAATAAGTCAAATTTGTCATTTTTGCGGACGATTTATTCACTCAATCCGAATGCCATAGTATGGGAGCTTGAAAGGTTAGAGAGACGGAAATTCAGTTCAGGTTGGCTTCTGACAAGTAAATTGTATCTCAATAAAAACAAAACTAGAAGTCTAACATCATTTACATTGAGAAATAGATATCTTTAGAATGATCCCGAATGAGTTGACACTAAACTAGCACTAAATGACTTTAGAGAAGCTGATATGAAGGAATCATGGAACTAGATATGTCAGCACTCCTATCTTGTCACATATTCCAATATCTATGTGACATGAAACAAAATATCCAGGTCCGCAATACTATTCATTGAATGGTTAACTCCTATGACACACGACGACAACAAAACATCATATCAAGATAAAAGAGGCATCGTACAAGAATACGCACTGGCGTATAACAACAAGGAATCAACATTTCACAATTCACTGCCCATATGTGATAAAATGATGTTACCTCGGTTTTTCTTCTTCACTTCTCGTTTTCTGGCTCACATGTTGAATTCTTTGTATCATGAGTAGCTTTGACGACCTGTTACAGTTGAAAGCATACATTTTCTAACTATTCAATTTTTTTCACAAATAAATTGTTGAATTTCGAAATTTTTCACACAACAGAACGTGAGGTAGAATTTTGATTCGTGATAAACGTGCTCAAATAGTGATTTCGTCCGCTAAAGGTTTCAAAAACCGTAAGCTCGGAACACGATACAAAATCAACTATAAAACAATATTTACGGTGTTCCAAAGATACATCGAAACTGAGACGAGCAGGCCACGGACAAATAATTGAAGATTGGTTGATAAAGATCCGCGCGCTTGGGAACGCTTTACCTCGACACGTCTCCAAATGCAACAGCCTGATGTTCATACAACGAAAGTACAGTTAATGCTCATTGTGATACACAGTTTTCAGGAATATAAGTTATGAATTGGCCAACTGGTAGTCCAAAATACTTCATTCCTAATAGTTTGTGTTCAATTTCTATGGAACATATACCAATGTGAAATAAAAACAAATATTGTGGTGCCGCGTTAATTTTTCTGAGTGTACATTTCAACTGTTTCTCAACCAGAAACGTTTTTATTCAAATGGAGAATTTTCACAATTTTGAATGATATTAACCTAGCCGGAATTTGTTAGGTATTAAAATTTTTTCAATTGTTTCACATAAATGATCTCAGACGACAGTTCATGATATATTGTGCATACATGTCCTGTGATTCATCCACTATATAAGATTCTTGAAACTTATAATATCTGAGATTCCAATATTACGCAAGTCTTAATTATTCTGTAATACGGTAAGTGTAAAAATTTATAGTTTATTATCACGTAATAAACTATACTATTCACACTAAACTGAATTCACGTGACAAATTCTTGGAAGAGCGATCGAAAATTGAACCTTCAGGGTAAGTTATAGAGTCACTGGCGATGGTCCAAAACCCAAATAAAATATCAACAATAAATGGCAAAATATATTCTATTAACTGAAACCAGAAATACGTTCAATTAGTAAAATTGTACTTGTTTCATTCCAATTTAAATTTCTATCAAGCCGAAAAAACCCCATAATTCGTCGTGATTCATCTTCTCCCCTCAACAAAGCCTGTGTGATACTGATAACGAACATGGAATTGCTGATGATATCGTTCTCTCGTGTGATTTGGAGAGACAAACAATCCAAGATAAGAAACAGCTCTCAGAGTATTTGTATAAATATACACACAACATTTGAAACAACAATACTATTTTCCTCTGTCTGTCTAATATAATACGAATAGTGTTTTCATAATGGTTTCCTACACAGAGGTTATCTTCCCTATATTGATAATCTCTCTCACGTGTTCGGTAAGTAAAAATTAATTCTGCTTTATTACAAGACACATAGTTTCAAACACTAGCTCCCAATGTAGAAAACGAAATACATGGTAACATTCAAGAGGGGAGTTTTCCAAGGAGACTCCTTGAGTCCCCTCTTGTTCAATATCTCACTGCTGCCGCTCTCCATTGCTTTGAGACGGACTCGTGGATATTACTCTGGACAACCGAACGACCGGAGGCATCAGATCACCCATTCATTTTAAGTGGATGATTTGGAACTGTATGCCTCTGGGGAGGAGAACCTCCATCAATCTCTCAATGTGGTTCATGAATATACACGAGCCGTGGGCATGGAGTTGGGATTGGACAAATGCGCAGTGTTTCATTTGAGGAGAGGGAGATCTCCGGAAGTGTACGAGAATATGCAGCTTGCCGACGGAAGCATCTTTAAACACCTCGATGCTGGAGAGACCTATCGATACCTGGGAATTGAACAGCGTCCTAATTATGACGCTTCCCAGGTAAAGGTGGCTCTCCGCGGCAAATACAGAAACCTTGTTCGAAAGATTTGGTCTTCCGAACTTTCGAGTGGGAACAAGGTGTCTGCAACAAATATGCTTGCCGTTCCAGTCCTGCTCCACTCATTTGGAGTGGTGAAATGGACGGTCGATGAGCTGCATAGACTCGATGAAGACACCCGGAAAATGATGCATATCCACCACAGTTTGCATCCTAGATCGTCCGTTTCCCGCATTTATCTCCCACGTCATCGAGGAGGTAGGGGACTCCTCAGTCTGGAGGATCTGCATCGAAGTGTGGTTCTGAGTATAGCTTGTAAAGTTCTTAGGAGCTCGGACCCCCTCCTGTGCCTTGTTAAAAGTCATGAATTGGCCGGAGTGGGGGCGGGGCATTCATCGTTAAGGCAGCACAAAAAGCTGCGGAAGAACTTGGTCTCGAATTTCAGATCAGTCGAGAAGGCCGACTAGAGGGCAACCTCGAGCTCCTACCTTCTCGCCTGAAAGCCCAGATAAATGCCGCGGAGCAAGATCTTACGCTCATGCGGCATGTTGACAAGTCGATAAACGGTGTTTTCTATCGAAACATCGAAACGCTCGGCTTGTCAACTAGGCTGACCTTCGGCTAACTAAGGTCAGCCGGGCTTACATCCGAGACTGAGGGATTTACCGCATCTTGCCAAGATGGCGTAATTAACACCGTGGTCTATCGCCGCAATGTGATGGGTGTGCAGGTCCCTGATGTCAGCTGCAGGGCCTGTCGAAAGGCGCCTGAGACGCTTTTCCACCTTCTGTCGGCATGCCCGGCAGAAGCGGCCTTGGCGTACACCCATCGCCATAATGCGGCCCTACGGGTGCTGTATTACCATCTAAGGCACTCGTACGGAATAGACCAAGAGCCAGTGCTGCCTTACATGCCAGGAGATATTGAGTCCGTAGTCGGAAACGAAAAATGCCAGATCTCCTGGAATTATCCGTTTACGACCGTCAGGTCCATACAAGCATATAGGCCTGACGTTGTCCTCCCCGATAAACTAATCAAGGCTATGTATATCATCGAATTCTTCGCTCCGGCAGAGAAGAACATAGTCTTGAAAGAGGAGGAAAAATTTACAAAATATCAATATCTCCTGTTCGAGCTCCGCACGCTATACCTGGGCCACAATATGTGATTCTATATCATGTTTCCAACAATGAAGTTTGTATAATACATATTCCGATTTTCAGCGGTTAACGAGTTATTCACTATTTTCTATTTTTTTATGAAAAAATCACATTTCCATGTAATTGACCTTTTCCTATAATCAACACCAAATCTAGACAAAACAAATCATCGCAGATAATGAGCTCTAATTAAGCATTCATATGATACCATATTTTTCGCCTAAATGTGTTTTTTTTTATTATTTTTAGGGGTGTAACCTGTTATTTGATGAAGTCTCTTCATTCAGACTAATCCGTTTGCTCAAAACAATTTTCCTTGGCGACTTCAATATTATACTTTGTGATAGATCATCGAAACTATGAGAATAACGATTTTCTCCGTTTTATTATTACGTTATTGGAACGTTGGTAGTTATAATTGCAATTTTCTTGCACATAGCATCAATATGAAACTAAAAATATTGGTTTTAGTTTGATAATGATACGATGAACTACGGTCACAGTTATTATTGTTTCAATAAAGGCAATAAAACGAAGAAAAAGTATGATTCTCATTTAATTTGAAGTTTCGTTTGAAGGGATAGAGTATTGCGTCCTCACGCAAGCTGTCATATTCTCGAGTGAGAAGGAGGAATATTCTGTTCATTTGGGGAGTTTCTGCTCAGGTATATAGCTAATTGATATTATCGTTGGTTTTTTTCCAGCTTGGATGTTCAGGAAAGGCATTGGGGGACAATCATTTGAAACAGACAACTGAGTCTTCAACAGCTACTCCAACAGGAACTTCAGAGGGCACTACCACTGGAAGTCCCGATGAACCTTCAACAGCAACTCCAACGGGAACTAAAACAGGCACATCAACTAGAATTCCCCCTGGTTCATCGACAGCTACCCCAACAGGCACCTCAACTGGAAATCCACAAGGATCTTCAACAGAAACTCCAACAGGAGGTTCACAAGGATCTTCAACAACTACTCTAACATCTACTCCAACAGGACCTCCAACAAGCACGTCATTCGGAACTTCCCCTGGATCTTCAACAGCAACTCCTACGGGATCTCTAACAGACATCACAATTGAGAATCTACATAGATCTTCAAAAGCAACCGCAACAGTTGGTCCACAGGGATCTTCAACAGCTACTCCAACAGGAGCTCCAACAGGCACCTCAACTGGCATCCCAACTGAGAGTTCACGGGGATCTTCAATAGCAACGCCAACGGGTAGTTCTACTGAAAATCAACAAGGTTCTTCAACAGCAACTCCAACAAGTGGTCCACAGAGATCTTCAACACCAACTTCAACAGGAACTCCAACAGGCACTCCAACTGGCACTCCTACTGGAAGTTCACCCGGATCTTCAACAGCTACCGCAACAGGTACGCCAACTGGAAATACACAAGAATCTTCGACAGCAACTGCAACAAGTGGTCCACAAGGATCTTCGACAGCAACTTCGACAGGGAGTCCACAGGAATCTCCAACAGCTACTCCAACAGCTTCTCCTACGGGAACTCCAACGACCACTTCATCTCAAAGTTCCCATGGGTCTCCAACAGCAACTCCTACGGAATCTCTAACAGAGATCACAATTTGGAAACTACATGGATCTTCAACAGCAACCGCAACAGGTGGCCCAAAGGGATCTCCGACAGCTACGCCTGCAGGAACTTCAACAGACACCTCAACTGGCACCCCAACTGGGAGTTCACCTCTATCTTCAACGGCTACGCGAACGGATAGTACAACTGGAAATTCACAAGGCTCTTCAACAGCAACTCCAACAGGGAGTTCACGAGGATCTTCAGCAGTAACTCCAACAGGAGGTCCACAGGTATCTTCGACAGCTACTCCAACAGGGACTACAAGTTGATGTCCACAGGCATCATCAACAGCAATTTCAACAGGAACTTCAACAAGCACTACAATTGGATATCCACAGGGATCATTATTAGCAATTCCAATGGAAGCTCCGAACTAGTACTCCATCAGGCATTCCAACTGAAAGACTAACAGCATCTCCTACTGCCGCGCCAACGTACTCTATCTTGAGATAACTACAATTTACTGTCACTTATATCATTCTAATAGTGAATAAAATCCTACTCTGAACAAGTAAAAATTATTCCAAATAGACATGTATACTGTATAGACTTTAGCAATCGAATATCAGAATCTCCCGATGTTGATACAGGAGACCAGAACCATATCTGAGAAGAACATCTCAAATCAAATTTCTTAGCTTCGCAAGAAGACGTATTCTGTAATAATCGCCATATCCAGAGACAAATAACAGGACAATTATAATTCAAATTATTCATTATTTTGTTTCATACTTTCTTTACCTAATGGGCCATAATTTCGTGTGAGAATATTAGTATTCAATTTTCTAAATTATGGAGATAACTTAGATTATCTAACATAACATTATTAAGATGAATGAAAGTAACGATCAAACCCATAGTTGACATTGGAACCCTCACTCCTGCATGAGAAGCTCGACAAAGTTTGATCCCTCACATACTCTGGTAATGTTTATTTCCAAAAGAAATTCACCAAAATTGCAGTTGGCTGAAGATTTTGTTATTTGGTATGAGAGCCAGACTCTGATTTTCTCGATAAGATTTTGTTATATTTGTGCTATAAAATTCAATACTAAAAAAATTAGGTTTTCCGAAAATTTCAGAGATAAGCTTGATTTTTCGTACCTGTAATTGTTAGATCAGGTTAGGTTACGTTAGGTATTAGTCTTCAATGAAGCAGGGTTGAACCCTAAGAAATCAGACTTAGATAGAACATTTTTTATCTTTTATAAAAGTTATTTCAACAATCCGGAAACACAGTATAGAACTGTAAAGACGTATTATGTATTTTTTCTTTTCTTGAGTTTATCAGTATTGCTATGCAATTCGCAAAAGTTCAATGATTGATCCGGTCGTGATAAAACACTTCTGTAGACGACTTGCGTGTTGAAACTTAGTCCCATTTCATATTCGATAATTACGTTTTTTCGTGCTCTGAAAATGGTGGTATATGAGCAATTGGCTTGAGGCCATGGCGGCAGAAGATATGACTATTTTTCAAGGTCAAAATGTCATTTTTTCGTGAATGTATCGTGAATTATGCGCTGTATCGTAAAAATTGTAGAGAAAAGCAAAATGTGTCATTTGAGACCCATTTAAAGGTCATTCAAGATTCCGGGACCGAGATAGAGCCCATTTCGTGGATTTTTCGAAGAAATCGAATCGCTTATTTCTCGTCAAATATTCACTTGTATTTGTTTTTCTCAAAAAAAGTACATTATTTAGTCTATTTCTAACGCAAAATCGATGTTTTTAAAAAATATGTGTTTTGGAGATTCGAAATGCGTTTTGAAGATTTCAAGGTTTTTAACTTACAATATCAGATTTCATCAATTCGCCCCAGTATACAATGGGTTTGAAAATTTGTAACCTTAATAACATAATTTTCTTTGAGGTTGGAAACATCAAAAACAAATCTGAGACATCTAGAGTTTCTTGTTACGTCGATTGATTTTGGTTACACTGAATTTAGTCTAAGAAATTTTATCAGACATTCCTGTTGCAAACATTCTTATAGATAAGAGATAGAAAGTATAGATAGTCTTATCTATCTAAAAATATCTCGTGAATTCTAACAAATATAGATTTACAAGGAAAAATTCAATGTTCGAACTGCACATAGCATCAGTTATCATAATGAAGTGATGGAAATATCAATATTTGAAATACTCAATATTAATGACACGCATAAATTTTATCTTGTTGATATTAGTCAAAAATTGCTTGAAAATAGTAGTTGTAATTCCTGTAGAAAAAACTAATTGACTTGGTATTTTAGATCACATTGATTTTGGTGTCAGTGCAGGACCGTGCCAAAGGCCCTACTGAATATTTGAAAAAACTTAGCCATAACAACTTCACTAATACTAATCAATAGCCAGTCAAATTTGATTTTTGAAATCTTACTATAAAAAATATAAATTTGTATATTCTACTGAAGGAGGTCACTACGAATTTAGGCGCAGCATTTCTGATGATTATGTTGTTGAGAGACCTACTACACGAAATTTGTCTTGTTATCTATTAGACGATATAATCATATTAAGTACATATCTTCAAGAATAAACGACTCAAGCAAATATTTCAGAGACTTCAGGAACTTGACCTATCAGATATTTTGAAGAATTTTTACAAAAATCTGTAAAATATTCAAGACTTATCATTATCCCTGAAGGGTCTAAACCAAACCCTAATAAAATATCCATCATTAAAAATTTCCAAATTACCAATTCCCTGAAGGAAATTGAGTTTTTTAGGAGTGTCACCTACGATTTTACCGTGATGTCGCCAAAATCACCAATGACAAATTGTATAAAAAAGAGGTAAAAGTTAAACATGATAATGAATTCATAGATTGTTTCGGAACAAGATATGTTAACTAACTATTCCATTCTTCAATATACCTATTCCTCAAAACCTTTTATTTTGTCGACAGACGCAAGAAAATTTGCTATTGCATCATCGCTCTTGCGAGGATAGATACAAAATGACAAATCAATGAGCGTACGCATCAAGAACACCAAACGAGACAAAGCTACGGTATATGGCGATCGAAATAGGGTTTCTAGCCATAGTATGGATATGTAAACATTTCCGACCATTCTTGTACAGACAAACGTTCACCATTTATATAGATCATTGCCTCCTCATTTGCTTATTCAATATGAGAGAATCCAATTCAAAATTATTCAGATGAAGACCCAAACTGGAGGAGTAGTATGATTATGAAATTGTGTATAAAGGTAAACACAATACTAACGCCGATTGTCTGTGACACATTCAGATCAATGCATTTTGGAACGAATCAGTAGTTAACAATCCTGGCGGAATAGATCAAGACGTTGTTGAATACTCAAGGAATTTTGCACAAAACTTAGACCCTAACGACACTGTACAAGATAATCCACCCTCACAAAATATAAATAACAATCGTTCCTCAAGTCTTGATATACATCTTCAACAACTAAATATTATGAAAATCTTTGGCTTCTGGTTGGATAGGTTTCTACATGTGGAGAATGTGATATCCCGAGTCACGGTTCAGATTATTTGGTTGATTCAGGATTTCTATCGCTTCACGAACTTTTCGCTGACCGAAGTTTGAGTTCGGACTAGGATTTTAGTATTTCAGAAAAGTATCTGATGATTGATGTCAAACTTATGTTTCGTAACGGCTGTTCTACAGATGTCGAGAAGGTTTTTACAGCGCTCAGTTTCTTTTACTCGGGTAGCTTTTGCACGACCAATGTAGCCTTCATCGCGAGAACTGAAATGCCATGAACACTTGAACACCTTCTGAAAGGAGAGGAGGAAGAGGACGCTTGGTAGGTCTGTAATACTGAGATAGTATTGGGAGTGTGGAAGTGTGAAAAAACGAGTAAAAAAATATTATGCTTCTCACGGATTTTGAACATTCGATCTGTTATATTTGCAATATATGGGAGATAGGCAAGGGATAAGGATGGTGGGGAATTTGTGGCCAGGTGAATTAGAAATCTTAGGCGAAATGCATTTCTTTATGGCTTTTTTAATGTTATAATGTGAATAATCATTTGATAATAGGACATATGATATTGTGATTTAATGAATTTGAATGATTGAGGATTGAAACAGGATTTTCGCAACCATATTGCCGAATGTCGAAAGTGTCGCCGATATATCTGAACTATTCGATAGCATCTTGCCCAAATGTTTCCATGCGAATATTTATTAGCTATGATCGTAGAAAGTGAATGCATACCAGCTCCCGAGGTCTGCTCGTGAAATTTTCGATGGCAAAAAATATGTTGAAGATGAACAAAAATCAGCTAACGGAAGTGAGCACATTGTAATGTCTTTGGCAGTTATGAAAAGCGTGTCAGGAATAGGAACATTGGTAAAGAGTGATTCGACGTCGATGCTGATGAGGAAATCGCCTGGGTCAACTTCTAGGGTTATGGGAGCTCAAACGAAATGAAAGAAATTCAGGGTAAAACTGTTGTTATCACATACAAGAGGTATGATAATAGGTGAGCGATATCGAGAGCTTATGAGTGAAGTATCCCACACTGCTGATAATTCGACTAGAGGTTACTGAGGGCTTATGAACTTCAAGCTAACCATATATTCGGGGACATCGTGAACAATGAGGGATGAGAAATTTTTTATCTGGATCAGGAAAGGAAGAATGTTGGATGATTTATAGAATGTTCTATAGAAGGGATGAGATCTTAAGGTAGGAGCAGATAGGAATGTTGCAGAATTTTGTTATCATAATCTGAATGATTCGTTACAACAATGGATTTTCCTTAATCAGCTTTCAAAATGGCTGATTCAAGATTTGATTTGAGGGAATTGAGAGTTTGGATCGAAGGTTTAGGGCAATTCGAATCAACACTGTTATAGTGAAGGAGAATTTTATCTGCGGCATTCGCTGCTCTTGTGGAAAAGTCAATATTGGCGAAACAGATCGTACATTATAGATACTCGCGAGAAAGGAAATGAACACTATTGAAGGCTCCGTAAAACCAGTAGATCTGCATTTGCGGAACATAAGTTTGACACTAATTATCAAATGTTTTCAGAGAATACTGAAATCCGAGCCCCAAAAATATCCAAATACCGTAAACCGTGAGATAATATCTCACCAACATTTGGAACCCCATCCGCTTCGCACTAATCCCTCAATGGCAGATTCAGGGATCATGAGGCAGTTAACCATTGGAATGAAGATAGTGAACTGTGTAGCGTGAAGGTTTGTTGCCACAATAAATACCGCGACAGAAAACACAAGAATCAGTTCCAGTTCGAGACTCAAGACTGCCCAGAAGATGCACCCTGCAATGGTTGGCAAAACGTCATCATCCATTCGTGCTATTGTGACGGGCGGAAGTCTACTATAGAGAATAAATATTATCTCTGATATATTAATTGAACCGGCGGACATCACTGAAAATTTCGTCAACTTCGTAACTACATGCTTAAGACAACACACAACTTCTAACAACAATATGAATAGCGGATTGAAAATAACCGATGAGAAAATAAATGATAAACAACTAAATTCTAGTCTTTCCAAATATATATGCCAAATGATGAATTAAATGAGAAAGTTATAAAATTCATAAAATAACAACAATTGAAATTCCTGAATATAATAATGAAAGTTTGATATCTAATTTTTGGAAAATAACACCATTCCGAATAAGATATATTTTGAATATTTAGATATTTTATACAGAAACTTTTCCAATACAATTTCCTAAATAAAGGTCCAAAGTTAATACGATCAGAACTAGTAAACACTGTAATTGATAAGGAAGATCAAACCAATCTAGGCAAATCAACGAAACTTTAGAATATTCCAAAAGATATTATTATTGGAAAAATTGAATCCAGACATAACAAAATCTAGAAATTCATGTTATATCTGCCAAAGAGCAAGATATGCCAGAAATAAATTTTATACACCTTTAACAAACAAAGTTGCGAACAATTTCACTCGAAGATTATCGAACACTTAATAATTCCAAAAGAAGTATGTCCCAACGAAGATGATAATTTGATGAACTATGAAATTATTGCCAACAATAGCTCAATAACCAGCTCCAAACTCATCATACCCTTGTAGCTTACTTTCGGGCATACATCCACTGATGAAATCCTAATGAAATATTCACTCCAACTCAATTTTATATGCTCAAAATCACAGGCATGAATTACAAGATGTTTACCAAAAAATAGAGGAGAGAGTATAATTATAAAAGGATGAAATACAATTTCATACAGAATATGCTGAAAATCAAAGAGATAAATAACAAACATATTTTCAAAGAAATAAAGGGAAAATTAGAACTATAAAAAGATAAAATGGTTAATAAACATGATGACGATAGCAAACAATCACACGTTGGCAAGTAATATTCAAACAAAATCGTAAGTGTAGAAACAAGAAAAACTGAATTCACAAGTCCTTTCAAAATAACCAAAATGCTAGATAGAAACCGAGTAGAAATTAATAACCAACGTGATAAGAATAATACAGAATGAAGAAATTATACATATGAAAAAACTGAAGAAACCTCTTGTTACAGATTCATCCTCCGAATCATCGCCAGAGGAAGAAAGCTATACAATTGGAGATGGGGTCCCATATTTAATTTCACATACACAAAGTGGTCCTATTCATCATCACATTTTAGATAATCTTATACAGAATCGAAATGGCTTCTGGAAGTTAAATGCACTTCATAATACAATAGTAGAACCCAAAGATGCTCTCTCAGATATTATTCATATTTCTAAACAATAAAATGAATTCTTTCCGAACAGAACTTGGAGATTATTTTGTTGTATAAAAAGATTATATAAATTAAGAGCTACTCTAGATAATATCAAATTATATTCATTATAGAAATACCTATTGTAGAGACTGAGAATTATAACTATTCTCATTCGTATGTTCATAAACATTTTTTAGATAGAAAACCCTCTAGGGAATTAAATAATTGGCGCAGTTCCAATAATCAGTAGGTTGTTTCAGGGCACTTAGTGCTCTCAAATGCTTGGTCAGAGTATCTAATAATTTTCTGATGCCCACCGATGATTCCATATTCAATTGTTATAAATTAAATAAGGATCTAACATGATTATTCACTAATAATTTTATATTATTATATCTAGTGCATAATATTTCCCATGCTGTTGCATAATTACTAGCCGATAGTTCCAAAGAATGAATTACTTGACTAGCGTTCCTTCCCAATGTTGCTTTCAAATAATGAAACTTCTGTATGTCACCTTTACTGTTATTATCATGAATTAATGATTGCAACGTGTCTAGGAATTCCAATAAATTCTCATAAGCTCCTGAAAAAGTAGGTAATTGTATTGTTCGTAATCCAATACCCCTTGATTATTAAACTCCCCTCTTTGCCCCTGACTTGAAGAATCTCTGTTTGCATCATCACTCCTGATGTAAAAATTTCCATCAACTCTTCAACTTTTGGTACGATTGCAAAATAGTTACTCTCAAATGTTTCTCTTTCCCCGTCTACATTCTCCTCTGTTAAAATATTTTTTTTGCAATTGTACTTCATCAAACTCTGATATGAACTATTCTCAAATTTTGTTACTCTCAATCTTAACTGCCCTATTTTTTCTCTATTCAACTCTTCTTTTCTCTCTCAATTTTTTTCCGTTCCAATTGAAAACGTAGTGAAACGTGTCATGCTAGCTTTTAATGCTTTTCGTTTATTTTTATAATATTCAATATTATTTTCAGTATCCATTATTAGAAAATAATGAATGATAACAAATCGACAGTACACCCCCAAATAAAATGTAATACTAAATGGTAAATGTGATATATGAATATGAAAAACAAAGGGAAAAGAGGAAACAGTAAAGGGAAGGAACTGACTTGTTTTATATTGTCAAACGTTTCACTCGGGGTCAATCTCACGTATTCCAATCTCCCATCTAATGTGTGAGGATGTTCTCTGCTTTCCACCATCGCCGTTCGCTGTTGATAGTAACTACTTTGTGGAGACGCTGGATGCGTCTGCGATGTCCACTACTATACTTTCTTCAATATTGAGTGTAAAAATATGGTGGAGCCGTGCACACCACCGCGATGGTCGCCGCTCACCTCGCCGTCCGGCGGTGAGGAAACAACTTACAGCTTGGTGCAAGTGTCTGCATACCAAGAGCAGTCACTAGGCCGCGCATCTTGCCATTCACCTCTCCGCATCTTTGAAAACAAACTGGTACATTTTTGGAGATGCTGATGCCTGAAATTCGGCCTTTCATTGGTTCGTTCAAGGTTACATAGGTCTGACAAATTTCAGAGGCAGTGGTAGCGAAACATAATTAGTATTCGTCGCACGTGATAGTACGTTTACAATTAATTACCTGATTGTTACTGCCAACCTTTCTTCGGCAGTGACTGGTTTGTTATGGAGGTTGGGCTTTTTCAATCCTAGGTTCTATGAGCTGCAGAATATGATTGAATACTGATCGTGACATCCGTAAGTATTCCTAAAATTTGTCTGATTATTCTCTTAGCCGCGGATATAAGTGATGAAATTCGCCTAGTCTGCTACGTTCCCTATTCATTGAATGCACATTACATCGTCGAACTCTTCTTTTTGATAGCAACCTCAATTTTAAACCATCCCTAAGAGACTCGAGAAACATTTTTATAACTGATGTAGTTTTACACGATAACATCAACGACTGACTACTTCCAGCGAGATGAAATGCTTTTATCATGGTTTGTTTATGGCGAGGCGAGATGAGCAGCGAGATGAACGGCGATCATAGCGGTGGTGCGCGCTGCTTCACCATGTTTTCACCCTAAGATTGCAAATCATGATGATGAACCAATCAGAAAGATCAAATCAATTTGATTGAAAATCACCATGAAGGTAAATCAAATTATAGAGGTATCAACAAATCTTCAGAACTTTGGAGTATCCCAAAAGATATTATTATTGGAAAAATTGAAACCAGACATAACAAAACTGTATGTAATATTTGTGAAAGAGTGAAATATGCCAGAAACAAACCTTATACACCTTCAATGTTAACAGAAACAGCTTCAAAATCGTCCCAAGTTGTACATATTGATGTTTCATATTCGACAACAAAAATTATTTAACTCTTTTAGACTATTCACCAAATTTGCTCAAGCAATCTTTATAGGTGATAAAACGCCAATTCATACGAGTAATGCCTTAATTAGATATTTCACTTCGTTCGAAATTCCAGGAAAGTTAGTAGCATATCAAAGAACTAAATAGATTCGTCTTCCGAATCATCGCCGTAGAAAGAAGATTATGCTATCAAAATAGATCCATATACTCATTCTCAAATATACAGTATTCATCCTATTTATCTAGCACATTTCAGATAATCAGCGATATCATTTAAAGAACCGAAATAGCTTTTACCTTCTCAAAATTAAATACACTTCATAATTCAATAGGAAAACCCAAAGTTCCACTCTCAGATATTATTCTTATCTCTAAACAGTGAAAATAAACTTCCTTTCGAACCGAACTTCAAACATATTTTGTTGTATGAACATATTCCTACAACTAATTCATTCAAAGCAATATTATTTCAATTAAGGTATATCATTTCCTATGAGCAAAGCTACGCATTCTTCAACATAAAATATCATGAGATAACACAGGATGAATTCTTATGTCAAGATGTTCAAATCAAGAAAAACCAAGGAAAGTGCACCTTGCAAAGTTCTTAACGAACATTGCGAATTATCAACAAATACCGATAAACATAGCTGATGTCGAAGTTCAGAAGCTGAAGAAGGATAAATGGATTGTAATCACTCCTGGTGGTGTTGTTGCCAAACAAAAATGTGAAAAAGAATGAAAACATCGAATCATCAACGCCCAAATTTGATATAAAATATAACGTAAATAATAATAATCTTATGCTTTCAAAACTAGAGAAATACGCAAAAAAAATCGAAAACTGGACAATGTTAATGATGACCTTATAGTCCTAATACATTTTCACAGTAGCATTGGTTATACTGTTTTTCTATATATTTTGATAATGCTTCAATCCTTGCCGCGTCATACCATTATTGTTGACGGGGCTCTGCATAAACGCTGTGATTTATACTTGTTTCAATGAAAATCTCATTCAAAAACATTGAACATTCATTTGACAGACTCTCTTTTACAATGTATGAGCTTCTTAATTAATATTGTTATATCTCCATGACAACGGTGCTTTCTCTTGCATCCCTGCTACATGATTTGCTCTCATATCAGAATGATCCTTCTTGTAGAAACAATAAAGAAGAAAAGGGTAAGCGAACGGCGGACATTGGAAGCTTCAGGTTCCAAACTAAACAAAAAAGATGGTCTAGTTTTATCAACATTTGGGAACGTTGAAAATGTTAATTGTCATTCAACAGTAACAGGCAAATTTTGATTGCTCGTTCAAATGTACCAATGGCGGTTGCCACATTATGATTCTGTCTTGTCCTGGACATAAATTCAAAATGCGCCCAACGATTGCAGAAATGCTG
Source organism: Endomychus coccineus (assembly GCA_958510875.1). Taxonomy (NCBI): domain Eukaryota; kingdom Metazoa; phylum Arthropoda; class Insecta; order Coleoptera; family Endomychidae; genus Endomychus; species Endomychus coccineus. Next base: position 85,710,511 of record OY294068.1, on the reverse strand, counting down.
TAGCTTTTGTTGAAGCCTGTTGTATTGAGTTAGATGATTGGCGGGAATTTGCGCCACACCAACTTGAGACACAGCAATGAGTGAGTCGCCAATGAGTAGGTGACCGGGTGTAAGTGCGAGGAAATCATTTGGTTCATGGGTAAGTGTAATTATGAGACGAAATTTAAGGACTGATTACATCTACGCAACCACAGTGCTTATGCTGACTTGATTCCAGCTTCATATAAGAAAAAAAGAGATCTTGCAGGTGCAAAATGCCATTTAATATGATTTTTGTGAAAAGAATCAATAAATTTGGGATCGTTTGACAAAACTGTCGAAAGCGAATAAATTTGTTTCAATTCATTGCTTGCGCGAATATAATTCGTAGCATTGTCTGAAAATATATCTGAGCATAGACCACGCCTAGCAAAAAATCGGTTAAACGCATTGAAAAAAACTTCGCCTGTCAGATCACCAACACATAACAAACAAAATGAACTGCTTTCGAGGGAATGCACACAAAAATGTAGAGGTATGCTTCCACTATCTCACGATTTCTAGTTCTCCCATCTATTATGAAGGATGGACTTGCAAATTCTGTGCCACAGACTAAGAAAGGTCGAGACCGGGTAATTCTACACTCGTAAATCTGCCATTTTCGTGATGGTGATAGGTTTAACGTGAAAGCAAGTTATACATTGTTTCAACATTTTTTGAAGTGAAAACTTCTTCAGGCACGTTGAGCTATTTCAGATGGGGGTAAAACCATGAGTCCGTCACGTGCCGTCATGCTGTAGCTAGATATATTAGGTATTATGTATACTGCCGTGTGCGCAACTACTCGGGTCAGGCGTCAGGCAGTCTCTCTATACGCCTACACACGCGTGCATATCTGAGTCGGATACTCGACGTTATTCATTTACTCAATCCCCGGTCCTCGTGCAGATGAAAGTCATATTTTTATTGAATTTATCAATTGTACATTGTGTACTGAGTATCGTATCTAAGTGCAAGGTCTCAAATATTGTGAATATAATCTGCCGGGGTATACCTTCATATTTGAGTGTGTTTTCTGTATATGTCGAAATTTATTTCTTGTTCATTTATAATGTTAATATCAAGGGAAGGAAGCTGATTATCTGTTTCTATTCCGACATTGAATCTCAGTGAACCAAAAGGGGTACTAAGCATGTTCAAAAAGACATGTAAATCAGAATCTTCACTTGTAATCGTCGTCAACATTATCTATACCAAACTTTTGGAAACTGATTCAATTTTGAATTCAAGGAGGTTTCTACTTGCCTATTGCACATCCGCTTCTTTGCTTATATTCATCTTTGTTAAAAGAGAAATACTTTTGCTCCATGCATAAATATGTAAGCTGTGCAGTTTTTATCGGGGATATTAATATTTGGAAGCCATTTCTTCAGAATGTTCATCGACTCAGGGATTGGAGTATTTGCACATAATGGAACGATATTAAATGAAACGAGAGTATCACCAGGTTCAAGTTTGAAAATCTTTCAATTTTGCAATAAATTCTAAAGAATATTTCACAGACAAAATTGGTGAAGCTTTTAAGTTACTAAATCGCTTAACTCATCATTTTGTTATGTTATACCTAGAAAAATCAATGTTTGAAGCGATTGGTCTCATAGAATTACACTGCTTATGAATATTAGTTAAGTTTTACAGATTAGGAAGATTAGGATTTGAGAGTCTAAGTTTGTATTTAAGTTTATCGGAGATTATAGCTGTACACTATTTCAATGAATTATTGATTAGCTTAACGCATTTTGATAACAGATTCATGGTAATCTGTTTATAGGGAATATTATTCAGAAAGGTATTTACCGAACTGTGATAATCCTCTTTGCCTATAATTTCGAGGGAATTTTACCTATCTGTACAAATCGTATTTTCAATATCATTAATTAAATCCTAAATTCTATATGAGTCATGTGAAAGAGTAAATTCGGTTTATAAATATGGAAGAATTGAATCAGCCCAATTCAACTTCAGCTGTCATAAATGCTGTAAGACAATTTTGGTTTCTATCGTTTCTGGAGCTATCAAGCCATAGAGTCAAATATTTGGATATGACTGGAACAATAGGTAGTTTTGTAATTTTGCGATTGTCATCCAGTAAATTTATTCTAAATATAAATATATCTGTATCTGAGTACCATTGCAAACCTAATGTTTTGTGACTTTTGTCATCAGTTAACAAACATTGAGAATTATCACCTCGGTTTGAGGTAGACGTAATTATTCTTTCGTTTAATGCTCAATTGCGTAAGTTAAAACCATGATAATTTAATCTAACAGAAATATTTCGTTTCAGCTCAATAGCATTTTCCATAGTGTTATTGAATCGTAAACGTAAAAATCTGATGAAATATTACGTGCTGTTATTGGAAATTGTATTTGCAAGCATCTTATTGCTGAAAACCTTGCCGAGCCTGTACCTTAAGTTAAAGTTTTGAGATTACATCGATGTACAGGTTTATTCAAATCATAAATAACATTCTTACATTCTATAAATTATGCGATCATGGCATAATTGTGTTTTCTAAATCGAGCAATTATACTGTAACGTAGATCAATAGTATTGAATAATTATTCAATGGGAAACACGTACATTGATCATAAATTTTAGATTTCGTTTATATTAGTATATGTAATCCATAATTCTGAATAATTATATTGTTGTATGGAAATAAAGGTAATACTGGATATAGCCATCCGGTAAGTATAAGGATGAGATTTGCATTCATTTCAATTCATGTTTTCTATACCGATAATCGTAAAATTGAATTTATCAAGTAATTGTATTGTGTCATAGAGTGTGAATGATACGAGTGAAAATGAATCACGACACACAAATATACACTGTGTTACCCGAAAATAAGGGTGTGTCGTTAATAGTCCATCGCCAGAGTCTACATGCTGTGTTCACGCGGAAGTAGGCTCTGAAGAAAGAATAGAGTGAAAATGAATCACGACGCACCAATATACAATGTGTTTATCCGGAAATAAGGGTGCGTCATAGATAGTCCACCGCCAGCATCTACACACTGTGTTTACCCGAAAGTAGACTCTGAAGGGGGATGTATGTTTGAGTGTCGTAATATCCAATGTACCTACACGCTGTGTTCACTCGAAAGTAATGTGGTATTGCTGACGAAGTAATTATAGTTCCAACCCGCTGTGTTTACCTGGAAGTGAGAGTTATAGTTGCCAAATTCATGTGTGGATAGTATATATGTGCCTGGCACTGTCGTACAATTACCGGCGAGACCATTTTCGAAAATGTATATGTACTGACCTAGAAGAAGTACAGGATAAATGAATATGACCCATAATTGATTTTGTGAATCCCTGATTTGTCGAAATTGAGAACTTCATCGCAGGATAGATGGTATTCTAGCTTGTTCTTGTATTCATAAGCTGGTTATATTGCAAATTTAGAAAAAAAATATGGAATTTATTAATTACTGAAGAATGATCAGTCAAACCTTCGAATTTTATTGAAGTATTTGAAATTGAGGGCTCCAATTTGGTTCAGGAACTATGTTCCAATTTCCTTCTTTCTTTAGAAACTAAATTATTGATCAAAGATTCGTGGTAAACATTGTCTAATGCAATTTTCTTAAGTTTCTGAATTTCGTTGTTATAATTTTACTGGCTCAAATGGACGTTCAATAAGAAAAAAGTGCAGGATAAATGAATCTCAGTATTCACCATAATTGAAAAAGTACCGAAAAGATTACTGATTATTTGCAAGCGTATTGGGGATATTACGGAGCAACCACTACAACTCAAATACCTGCTTTCACTTGCTCTGCTTGAGTATCTCATGCACGATAATTAGTGTTACAGAGAGGCAATGAACTGTGAGTAGAAAATTTATTCTGATAATACAGAAGTTATGTCCAACTCAAAAGGACGTAGGAAATCTACAAGTTCTAGTGGTTCTAGTTCAAACTCAAGTTCAGGCGAAGATGCACTTTGTAAAAGTACCTAGTAAATTTGAATTATTTCGTGAGAAAATGCATAAAGAAATGGAAGATCTAAAGAGGAAATTATAGGTCGTAAGTTTAGTTCACGATTCTAGTGTATCTAATACTCCGGTTGAGTTGACAAGAGACTATGATATAATACCACTTCACTATTCGTAGTTCGTGGTGACAATATTCCTGAGTTTAATCCGAGAAAAAGTGATATAACCATTTGTTAATGGATACATCGTACTGAATCATGTGCAAAAATTTTCGATTGGGATGGTGATACCAAAATCTACTATATGATTCCTGAATTAGCGGGAAACGCAAATTTTGGTATGAGTAGATGTACTGGGCTACCACGGGACCAGGATATCCGGTCTCCACTTCCGGTCTAGCTGTCGATGTGCATCCGGTGCATGAGCTCGTCCTTATCAGTTTTGAAAGGATGTAGGTGATAAGGATTTTATTTTATTTGTAAAGAGTATACAGGGTGTGTTCAAAAAGTGTGTCACATGTACAGAGTCACGTGACTAACACATGGCAGCATGGCGGCCCTAAGGTCCAACTGTCATGGCGGCCATAAGGACCAGCTGTCATGGCGACCATAAGGACCAGCTGTCATGGCAGCCATAAGGACCAGCTGTCATGGCGTTCATAAGAACCAACTGTCATGGCGACCATAAGAACCAGCTGTCATGGTGGACATAAGGACCAGCTGTCATGGCGAGCATGAGGTACAGCTGTCATGGCTACCATAAGGTCCAGCTGTCATGGCGACCATAAGGTACAGCTGTCATGGCGAACCCAAGGTACAGACTGCTTCGTGGAGGGGGCTCCGCCACCTCTAGGAAGCAATCTGTACCTTTGGTCCAAAGGTACAGGCTGCTTCATGGAGATGTCACCACCACATGACAGCTGTCATCGAAGGTACAGAATGCTTCGTGGAGATGTCGCCACCACGTGACAGCTGTCATGGCGACCCTTGGGTACAGGCTGCTTCATGGAGATGTCGCCACCATATGACAGCTGTCATGGTGAACCAAAGGTACAGGTTGCTTCGTGTAGGTGTCACCAACACGTGACAGCTGTCATGGTGAGCTAAAGGTACAGAATGCTTCGTGGAGATGTCGCCACCACGTGACAGCTGTCATGGCGACCCTTGGGTACAGGCTGCTTAATGGAGATGTCGCCACCATATGACAGCTGTCATGGTGAACCAAAGGTACAGGTTGCTTCGTGTAGGTGTCACCAACACGTGACAGCTGTCATGGTGAGCTAAAGGTACAGGCTGCTTCGTGTAGGTGTCACGTGACAGATGTCATGGCGGACCGAAGGTACAGGCTGCTTCGTGTAGGTGTCACCACCACGTGACAAAGACTGCTTTGTCATTGTTTCAATCCGGCGACCATAGTTTACGAACGATGATGACGTCACTGCTTCGAACCGATGACAGTAACTGATTCAACCCGGCGACCATAGTTTACGAACGATGATGACGTCATCATCGTTCACGAACTATGATGGTCAGATGAGGAATGAAATGCGAGTAATAATAATGATACTCTATGTGTAAATGTGAATAGTTGGAGGTTATGATAAAGATATCCAGTAAGTTTGTAAATGTGTCATTATGCATATATCTTTTGAAGAATACACACGTATACTTAGAAAATTTGTGGAGAAAGTTCATGAACTAAGAAGAGACTTGAATTTTTACGAACATAAAATAAAAGTTATAAGACTGTTGAATACATTTACAAGTGCAAAAAGTGAAGATAATGATGGGAGTGGGGATGTTAAAAACAAATTTCGTGATTCTAACCACAATTCTGAATGGTATTCTATACGCAAACGTTCCCCAACACGTGGAGCGCATTTATATTTGTCTGAAGGATGTTGCAACCGATGGTGGTGGGGGGGGGGTGTAACCGTACCGAATGGATTCCGATGAATTTTAGAAAAATCAACGATAATCAATTAGAGGTATTCGCATTCAACATTCCTCAAGATAATCGTACCACCATACATTATAAACTTAAACTTTTATTCTTTGATCGGAGTGAGGGAGATATGGCTGAATGGCAATTGCTCCAACAATCATCATGTTTACCACATGTCATACAAAAGACAATATCAACACCATCCACACGTACATCATCCTCACTAGACGAAGAAATTTCTAAAATTTTCGCAATTTTGTATGCAATTTTATCTTCTTTATCAGTACTAATGTTGAAAATGTTTGTTAAATATGTAAAGAAGGCTATTTACCATGTAAATAAATGATTGTATGAAGATATAAGTGTTTTAATAAAACAAAAGGAATGATAATTATAATAATATATTGACATTATCATTTGCTAGTTCATAAGCTTTATTTTTGTGATTGATAACACATTCTATCAATGACTCGATGTTGATATCACTAATCAATTGTTCACCCCCCTATTCTGCGGCATGAATAATATTTCCTCTTGCATACCATTTCAAATCGCGGCGGAAATTCTGTTTCACTTCGTTACCAATATCGATAGCATGAGATATGTTAGACCATTTACGTATTAATCGCATTCCCCGATTTTGTAATTTTCTGTCGGCATCACGCCAACCATCCTCCTGTCGACGCATTAGGTACCATTCTGGTCTCATATCATTCGATGTTCGATATAATCCTAAATAATATATATTATATAAATTTTATTATAAAAAACAAAGTAATTACCTAAATTTCGTCTCTTTCCAAAATTTATAGGAGGTGGAACAATATTTGGTGCAATGTTATTCCGTAAGGTGATAACATTCATTTGAATTTGTTGAGATAAGCGTTGAGATCGTTCATTCGCAAGACATTCACGTTCCTCAGCTCTTTCACGTTCTTGTTGTTCATAGAATTTCTCGTACTCACAATATTTCATCATAATAAATTTCATTAACGAAAACAGTTCACGTAACTCGATGACTTTAGGAGTTCGCATTTGCATCAATAATGATTCGAAATCAATAGCATCTAGAACATAATATTTCTTTCGTGCATCAGTCTTATCACAAATTTCTAAATGGTGTATATGCGGGTTTTTCCTCAACAATCTTGTTATAACACCCTTTTTAGCATGATATTTTTTGCCGCGATAACCTAACCAATCCAATAGATCTTCATTCATCAGAACGCGTTGGTTTAGTTGAATATTCCAAAATAAATAGTTTCTTTTATCGTTTCTTATATCGATCCCAAATTTTAGACACACTTCATTAACTGTTAACTTAATAAAATTGTTGGTGGACCATGTAGCCACATTTGAATCACGAACGCACGCTGCTAAGTTCATTTTTATAACTGAACATTTTCTGAAATGATTCTCTCTTACATACGTGAGAACGTGAACGTGAATAGTGAGGGTGGGGGGTAACTCTCCGTTTCGATATCATTGCAAACGTTGATAACTGACTGATAACGTCACTAGTTGTTTCAATTTGTTTCATTTCCAGCAACCGACTACCATAGTTTACAAACTATGATCGTCGGATGTTTACATCACCACCTACCGTTTGAGAAATAAAATATCAAATATAATAATAATAACATTTATTGGGAAAGATACATTTTGATAGTACATCATTTAGAACATAAATTATAACATTATGATTCATCACCTGGTTCTTCACACCAAATTCCGAACTGATCCTGTAATCGGAGAATACTCCATTATACGATCGTTAATGATGATGCAATAAGCCCTGGTGTTTTTGGGGAAATTCAGGAAACTTTCCATCTCTAGTTTGACGTCAACTGTTGATGACTTTATAGCATCGTTTTGTTTTGAACAGTCAATCACAAAAATTGCTCTATTCTTGAATGCTATATAATCCAACATGGGTTCGCTTATTATTTTATTTGAAAATGATTTCTGGAAATCATAGTACATCTGGTATGCTTCCACGTATTGCTGGTCGGTGAAATTCAATTTCATTGCTTCATATGGATAACACTCTGAATTCAAGTATAATTTAACATTTAGCAAGTTTATATTATCGAAATATGCACTGTGCTTAACAGGATTATTTTTTCGATCAGTTTGGAAAGCTAGAATCACATATCTGGGTCGTTCCAAATTCATTGAAGTTTTAACAGCCCAAATGTCGCGGGTGCTCTCCTTCATCAACGGATTTTCATGCAGATCCCAACTACGGAATGGAATCAAAATAGGCTTCTCAGCACTCAAATTCCCCAACATTTGAAATTTGACTTGATCACTTGGAAACACATGTCGCACTTTTAATGCTATCGTCTTCACATTTATTTTAGCCGTTTTCGTGCCTGTGCTATTAGTATAGCAATCGTTATCGGTTCGAGACCTTATCAAGCGCAGCTTATGTTTTCCACTCAAAACTTTGTTATAGTCAATGAATAGGCCTAGTAGAAAATTCAACGGTATCCATAAATTGATTTTATTATTGTAGACTGAACTCAATACATCCTTAAATGACCATCCAGAAATAGCTAGAGGTATAGATTCATGTTTGGCATATGTTAGATAAGCTCTGATGGTGCTGACAATACCAGGATCACGTACTTTGTCTATCTCTTTTCCATTCAATTCATAACTGATATATTCGAAGAGAAACGCTCCGAAATTATTCGTTAGTTTACATTCACCATCACCACTTGCTTCTGGCTGGAATTCTGCCTCGATGAATAAAGCAGACGAGGCCAAATCTACCAACACATCTTGTTGATTGATTAATATCTCAATTTCATCGCTGTTGCCAAAAGATGTTGTGTGGGGATAGTAGGTATGAATTTCTTCTCGGATGATGTCTTCATTGAAGTTTGGCTCGTTGAATATTTGAAGTTTTTCCGACATTGTAACCAAGGGACTTCAAAAAATTGATATTTTTCAATGATAGTGATGCAGAAGCAACCTTCTCCCTCGAGCTCGTTGTAGATAATGACTGATGACCACTATGGAGATGTCTTTTATTGCTGAAATCCAAACCCATGTTCTCAAGTGATGGCTACTGCAACCTTCTCAGTTGAATTCCTTTCATATAATGAGTGGTGGTGAGTATTGGATTATTATTTATTGTTGTGAGGTATAATCCCTAACGATCTTTTTAATTCCAATCGTATAATAATTTCTTCTCCACGAAAATTTACCGGTTTCCAATTCTGATCTAAAATATTCAGCGTGATGTTATCGAAGGACGTCTTGCTGATGACCGGTAGATAAATAAGATTCTTCGGCTCTATATCAATGGAAAACCCAGGTGGTACAAGAGGTGAGAACTCATATATCGTATGAGCTATCTTATTGTTATAATATGCTCCTGCGGTTAAGTTACACTCAACACGTATTGTTTGAACTTTGATTATGTTTATAGGTCGATCAGATACGTGTAGTTCGCGAGATGTCAATTTCTTTTTGCTGAATCCCAACAGTTCGCTTATACTATCTTTAGGAATAAAATTCACTTCAAAATCACTCTTCAGCTCTGTGTGTAGAGTGTTGTTGTTAGATTTTATTGATAATTTCCGGTCACGTTCTTCTTGCTTCACTCCTATCCCACAAACTGCACTTTGTATGAAATCCTCGATGTCTGTCAACTCGTAGGACCCCGTAGGTATAGTTACTACTTCTTCCTCACCCTTCACATTTTTATAATAAAATTTATTAAAACCTTCTTCAATGTTCGGAATGCTATTGTACGTATGCAAGCCAACAAGTGCGATAGAATAATATGAATGAGGATCTAGTTCTATAGGTGGGTGGAAATCTACAGATAAGCGGGAGCTCTTACCCGTGATAGTGAACGTCTGAGACATGATTGATGCAAACTTTACCAACAATCTATTTATATACTAATAAATGCAGGGTTAGTCGAGCACAACTGAAGAGTTAGAGAGGAAATCTAAACATAACTGACCACAATTATAAGTGTTATATTGTTGAAAATTATCGTGATTGAATAATATCTTACACTTTTTGAAATAATCCACTAGTTCGCGAGGGGGGCGTAAATTGCCAAAACTATCATAATATAAAACTGTATCACCGACTTTATTAAACCCAACCCAGTGAGTGCCTCCATTGTCCGAGCTATCTAAATTAACTATTCCACGCTCGTTTTTCCATGGTCCGTTGGATGGTAGTTCATCACGCATAAATACTCCTCTAAAATGGGGAATTTTCAGAGCTTTTGCTAGTTTTCGTAGATCGAGATCGGTCAGAGGTCTTCTGGGTAGGTTTACTGACAGTTTTTTGGATGTTTATTTAAATATAGACCAAGACCTTTGCGATACTTTTTCAAATATAGACCAGATCCTTGTTTCCCCAAAGCTATAGCTTCCATTGTTTTATTATGTCTTTCCGTTTCCTCCAAGGTTTTCCGAGCTGCTTTGCTGTCGTTGACGGCCTTAGCGATGCCTGCACCACCCCCCGCCAATGCTCCAGCAGCTGATAAGCCGGCAAACAGAGGTATTAAAAATGGTAGAAATCCTCCAGTCTTTGGAATAGGAATTACTCTTGGTAACCGAACATTTTTCCGACCACCCGCTTTTTTGAATTGTTTTCGTGCAACTTTCAACGCTGTTTGGGATGTTTTCTTCAGATTGGATGAGTCAAACTTATTCTTCATAACTTTTCTCACCCCATCGACAATTGCACTTCCGAACCCAACCTTCTTTCTCATACCCATTCCCAATTTCCTCTTTGCCTTCATAATTTTATTTACACCGAAAGCGGCAATCCTTTCTCCAAATTTTGTGTCTTTAGATTTGACACGTTGCCAAGCAGCGTTCTCTAATATTTTATCCGCCTCGTGACGTCCTTCCAAACTAGCGTTTCGCAGATATGAAATATCGTGTTGGCGGCAAGCTTTATCGAGTGGATTGATACCTGAATCTCCTCTTCTCAACCGTTCTTCTAATTTTGTACCGGGACCACAGAATTGATAACCAGGAATATGAAGTTCAAACGGGAGCTTGTTTATAAGCGTATTGAGAACACCTTCTCCTACGTACGCTTCCATACAGACTGATGAAAATTCAAGATTGCACCGTTATTTAACGAGGGGAGGGAGAAAGATCAAAGATCTCAAAATAATATTTTTTATTAATTTCAAAATTTTCTCAATACAAAAGACTTAAGTATAATCTTAACAATATATGTTTCAAATATTATAATCTTCACTCTTGATTCACCCTCATATTCACGGAATTTTTGTTCTATTATAATAACCATACCCTCGAGTCAATAATATTCCAGCTATTTGTTTGTTCCTAATAATCTCCAAATGATCAATGATGGATTCATTGAACGAGATCCGAATTATTGATCCAACTGTTGTGATTATTATCTAGACCCAACCATTTCACATACTGTTGACCCCTCCTCTTTCGTAATATTTTTTCGACTAAATACACATCGGGTTGTTTTGTTTTCTGTAATTCTTCCTCGTAGAAACAACCGCTGATTGGTGCGTTGGTCATATCTTCTAGTAGATATGTGACCGGGTTGGTAATTTTTACTTTGATGATTTTAAATAATTCCGTACTCCAATTGGGCGTAAATCCCTTCTCAAAAATATGTTTAGCCTTACTTATTCGTACCACATCTCCTACGTTGAATTTGTGAGGCAGAGCTAACTTGATGTGTGAGTAGGATCGCTTCAATATCTCGCTCTCAATCTGTTTCGTCACTTTTATTGGAGCCATATTTATAGTACTATGTTTACGTTTATTATATTTTTCTGTGGTTTCTTCAAGTATATCAAGCCATTTGTATTTCCCGCTGAGACTGAAATGTTTGTAGAGCGATTCCTTTAACGTTCGAATGACACGTTCAGCAATGGCTGCTTTTTTCACACTATACGTATTATAATGATTGATATTATGTTTCTTCATTAGATCGTTAAAGTGTTTATTGAAGAATTCTTTTCCCTGATCGCTTTGCAGATTCCTAGGCTTACGATGTCCTTCTAGCAATATAGAACTGACCGCTTTCCGAACTTCTTCGGCTGATTTTGTTTTCAGCGGGCGTGTCCATAGAAATTTCGAGAAACAATCGATCATAATCAAAATGTATTTGAATCCTCTATTTTCACGAGCGTAATTACCCATTTCTGCCAGATCCATTTGCCACAAATCATCCAAACCTTTTATGATCGTTCTGCGTCGTTTGAAATTCTTCCTACTCGGCTTATGAAGCTCATGCACAACTTGTTCTCTACTCATCTTATCAATGTGGAAATCTAGTGTAGAATTAATTTTTTGGGTATATTCACAGGATTTGGAGATATACGTTTCACAGAGCCCTGCTTTGTTGTTGTGGATGATGAGGGTCTCTTCTTAGAAGGTTCCACAGATGTCATCCGTCGTTCTAACGCCTCCACTTTACTAGTAATGTCATTTAGACGCATGTTCACACTGTTAAATGTGTTATTGATCTCTTTCAATTCATTTCTGTTTTCCCTCACACTATCACTGATTGTTTTATACTCTGATTTTATATAGATCCCCATTCCATTATATTTATTCTGAATGTCCATCAGATGTTTATCAATGTTGAGAATAACCTTGTCATTCGTTAAGTTATGTTCATCCAGATCCTTGTTGATATCTTTGATCAAATTATCAACCCTAACATTGAAGGTATCTTTAAGACTGGTTTCCGTTTTCAGATTCAGTTTGTGTGTTAATTTATCAACATATACTTTATTTGCAACATCTCCATCATCATTCGGTGATTTTACGTTGCACAATCTACGATTTTCCATATCATAACTTCCATCGCTCGTTAGGAATAATCCTTGTCCGTGAACTTGTTTGAAATTATTATTAAATACATTTGTATCATATATCCACATGGAAGAGGAGGCTCTGCCAAACTTATCCATTGAAACCATCTTTATAACTGAGATGAATTTGTCTTACACCTGGTTTTTGTTCAATTACCCCTGCCTCTATCAATTCTTCTATTATAGAGATTATCTCATTGTGATGATTATGGTTACCTGCATGCGAGGATGCAACAAGAAGTCTCAGTCTATCCACAATTTCGTTAACGTCATCCCAATAAACATATTCGATAGGTTTCTCGTTATATTCAAGCATATCATTTTTGATATATGCACTTCCAGTGTATGTTTTGGCTCTGGGTCTTTTCATGGAATTAGTCAAAGGTTTCAGTACATTTTTGTATTTTACAATGTTTCTTATTCGATCAGCTGGATCGTTATTACGCCTATGGGCACTAGTCATTTCCATCATTTGACTGTAATTTTTCCCATCTTCCACAGTGTAAGTATCAGGTAGAACATCTCTATAAAATATCAAATTATACAGTCCTGTGGTACCCTTGAACGGAGTACCCTTGATAATTATATTACTCTCACTATCAATTTCTATAGGTTGATTACCCATGAACCATTTGTCTAAAGTTGAATTATATTGCAATCCCATTCTATCATCGTATTTCTTGACATCATCATCCAATAGGAATCCTTCCAAGTAATAACGTGCTAATGTGGGGTATTGTTGCAGAAACTCCTCTGTAGCCTCTGCATTATCTTTCTTATGTTTTCTGAATTCTTCACGAATCTGATCGATAGTAGGTTCGAGGGTAAACACATCCTCCTCAGTATTTTGGGGGTTATATACGAACTCTTCCCCTTCAGTTACAATATTTGGGATTGGTATGTTCTCCATTTGTGTTGCTGTAGAAACAATACTTTTAGGTTTAACCAACGAATTTTGTTTGATTATTTCAGCATTTTTCGCAATTTCCTCCAGAGGTTTAGATACATTCCTGAACATATTATCTAGAATCTCATCATTTTCAGCTTTACCCAATTTCACAGCCATATATTTTTTCCTCACAACGTTTGCTAACTCCCAAATTTTTTTCTTCAATTGTTGTTTTTCTTTAAGCGTGTTACTCACACCCACGTCCATGCTGAGCGGGTTGTCTATTTCAAATGAAAGTGTATATACATGTTAGATGTATATATAACTATCAAAACCTTTGCGATAACGTCCTTTGTTCATATCACAGTCTTTGTTTATCATAAGGAATCCATATTTATCTTTCCAACATACGCTACATATCTCTTTGAATTTTTCGAGTGACATGTCGGTACTTATATGATCGGTGAATATATGTTTCAAATTGAGCTCATCCTGTTTGAAAATAATCAAGCAATTGGCATTGTCGCGCAATCCATGTTTTGGACATTTAGCAAAAGACTGGCAAAGATAGAAACTATCAATTGAGTTGTGTCTCCCTCTTGAAAAATAAGCACGAATTTTCTCCTGTTTCTCAAACATCACGTCATCGAATATTATGATTGAATTAGGCCTCGCTTCTGTGGGGTCTATGACCTCATCACTTTCGGTACAAGGAAAATATCCAAGCCCCTCAATTTTCTTCAATGTCTCCTTTAGTAACTGGTATTTTGGTTGGTGTAAAGACTTTGAATATATGTACACGTTTTCAAATTTCAGACCGTTTGCATCTAACAATAGAGATAACATCACATTTGTTTTCCCACAATTACTTGGACCACAGATTATTGTTCGTAGAGTATTAGGCAGCAAAGAGCTGTGACGTTGTGGTTGTTCAACATTCTCATTGCTTGACCCTAAGTTCATAATACTCAACGAGTCTTTTTGCTTAACAATCTTCATCATGCCTGAAGGCGAATCGAAATCATACTGGAACATATGTTAATAAGCATTTGTTTATATACTAGATGATGATGTTATATTGTGTATGTCTGATCGCGCGGTTAGGTGCTTCTACGGTTCTGTCAAAATCAGGTATCAAATACATGTTAAATAGGTATGAATGCTGGAACACGTGTCTGAATGTTGAAACACGTGTCTGAATGTTGAAACACGTGTCTGAAACACGTGTCTGAATGCCGAAACACGTGTCTGAATGTTGAAACACGTGTCTGAATGTTGAAACACGTGTCTGAATGTTGAAACACGTGTCTGAATGTTGAAACACGTGTCTGAATGTTGAAACACTTGTCTGAATGTTAAAGCATGTGTTGAATCATGCAAAAAAACATGTGTATGAATGTAATACAATCATTATGATTATTCACATTTTATTCCTCATTAGCCCATCATAGTTCGTGAACGATGATGACGTCATCATCGTTCGTGAACTATGGTCGCCGGATTGAATCAGTTACTGTCATCGGTTCGAAGCAGTGACGTCATCATCGTTCGTAAACTATGGTCGCCGGATTGAAACAATGACAAAGCAGTCTTTGTCACGTGGTGGTGACACCTACACGAAGCAGCCTGTACCTTCGGTCCGCCATGACATCTGTCACGTGACACCTACACGAAGCAGCCTGTACCTTTAGCTCACCATGACAGCTGTCACGTGTTGGTGACACCTACACGAAGCAACCTGTACCTTTGGTTCACCATGACAGCTGTCATATGGTGGCGACATCTCCATTAAGCAGCCTGTACCCAAGGGTCGCCATGACAGCTGTCACGTGGTGGCGACATCTCCACGAAGCATTCTGTACCTTTAGCTCACCATGACAGCTGTCACGTGTTGGTGACACCTACACGAAGCAACCTGTACCTTTGGTTCACCATGACAGCTGTCATATGGTGGCGACATCTCCATGAAGCAGCCTGTACCCAAGGGTCGCCATGACAGCTGTCACGTGGTGGCGACATCTCCACGAAGCATTCTGTACCTTCGATGACAGCTGTCATGTGGTGGTGACATCTCCATGAAGCAGCCTGTACCTTTGGACCAAAGGTACAGATTGCTTCCTAGAGGTGGCGGAGCCCCCTCCACGAAGCAGTCTGTACCTTGGGTTCGCCATGACAGCTGTACCTTATGGTCGCCATGACAGCTGGACCTTATGGTAGCCATGACAGCTGTACCTCATGCTCGCCATGACAGCTGGTCCTTATGTCCACCATGACAGCTGGTTCTTATGGTCGCCATGACAGTTGGTTCTTATGAACGCCATGACAGCTGGTCCTTATGGCTGCCATGACAGCTGGTCCTTATGGTCGCCATGACAGCTGGTCCTTATGGCCGCCATGACAGTTGGACCTTAGGGCCGCCATGCTGCCATGTGTTAGTCACGTGACTCTGTACATGTGACACACTTTTTGAACACACCCTGTATACTCTTTACAAATAAAATAAAATCCTTATCACCTACATCCTTTCAAAACTGATAAGGACGAGCTCATGCACCGGATGCACATCGACAGCTAGACCGGAAGTGGAGACCGGATATCCTGGTCCCGTGGTAGCCCAGTACATCTACTGGTATGATTCTCTTCCTCGTATTGATTATGGTGAATGGGTGGTTAAATTGACTGCGTACTTCCCTATTTGTAAGATTGTGGCACTCAAACTGCGAGAATTGGTAAATGAGGGAAGAAAAGCCGATCAAGATTTACAAAAGTTCTTTTATCATAAATTAGCGTTGAGTAATAGTTGCGATTCACCAGACTACGTCATCGCGGATGTAATTCTCATGACTATAGGTGACGAAATGTTAAGAATGGGTAGTAAATCAGCGGTGTGTACCTCAACTGATAAGGTGCTAGTATATCTAATGGATATAGTCATACATTTCAATAGAAGAATTCCCGATTCAGTAAATAACGCATTGAATCGACAAAAACCATTTGAACATACTCGGACTCATCATCATGGTACTTTATGTTTTACATGTAATCGACCAGGTCATAAATCAGTAGACTGTGTCAAGAATTTTACTGAAAAAAAAAAGAAATGTTAGCATTGCAATAAGTTTGGACATGTTAAAGCAAAAAGTTTTTTGTCGCAAAAGAAAGTCATGTGTATATCATGTTATAAAGACGACGCTGAGTATTACATTAATGTAATGGTGAATCAAGTAATTTTGGATTCATATTTGGATCTTGGTAGTGGTTGCAATACTATTTCGTGTTCGGTTTTGAAAAGATTTTCTTTAGACAATGTTAATTGCACTGATCAAATAATAGAAGGTTATGGTGATGCTACTGTCGTGCCATTGGGAGAGTGTATGTTGGATGTAAAGATACCTAATCTTGATGTAACAGCCATCGTACTTGTACTGGTTGTACTAGATGGAATCCAGCGTACTTCGATGATCATAGGTAGACTTTCTACCGAGCCGCTTGAAGTTACCATGATTAAAACACCAGGGAAAATATATTTCTTGAAAAATGTAGATTTACCACTTCAATTAGCAGAATTGGATGACCACGGAAGAAAAGTAAAAATTCGATGTATTTGATTGTGGCTCAAATTTTCCGATTCCGCCTAGATTGGACGTTGAATTGCCTATTATGAAGGATGAAAATTGAGGTAATGTAAATGTTTTAAAAACAGAACATCTCAATCCAAAATTTGAAATAGACATCAAACAAGGAGTTATTTCATTAGAATGTGGAAGAGGTTTCGTTACAGCCATAAATAAATTCAATTCGGTAGCTGAAATTTTCGCGAACAAATTTGTTTGCTAGATGAAATTCAATAGATGCTTTAGATTATCACAATGATGTGGTCCATAATCATCACGATGAGGAACTATAATTAATTTTGGATCTATAAAAATATTATTTCAATGATATGGGTAATAATTTGTTAGGCAATACTAAGATTCAAATGAAGATTGAACTTACTAGTACTATAAATATAGTTTCTAGACCATATCGTTTGTCTTACGCTGAACGAGCAATAGTTAAAGATATAATTGAAGATCTTAATACACATGATATAATTGAACCCTCCAATTTATCTTACACATGTTTCATACTTTTGATTAAAAAGAAGTCCGGAGAAAGTCGAATGGGCGTTGACCATAGATGTCTTAATTCAGTAACGAAAAAAGATCATTGCCCTCTTCCTTTAACTGATGACTTGATTGATCGCTTTAGTCAACAAAAATATTTCACATCCTTAGATTTTACCTCGGTTTATCACCAAATAGAAGTATCACCAGGAAGTACAGCGAGTTAATAGCACGGTGCTAGTATGTTCAGCTGCTTATACAGGAAATGATCAGAATGTTCGGGATCTTAAAGTAGATCTAATGCAAAGCGGATTATATACAACAATTAACAGAACAACCAACAAGACACCAATGGTAATATATCGTTATCATCCTCGTATCGAGGAAAAACCTAAGCTGAGAGAAGAGGCCAAACAGAAATGAGAATGAAATTCTGGAATGATGAAGGAATCGTACGATAAGGAGCAAAAAGTGGCATACGTATCGAGTTTGGTTTTAGTTGAAGGAAGATTCTACGAGAAGGAATCAAAAGTGGTAAATTATTACCAAAATTTGCAGGTCCATACAAGATTATTAAAAGTTACGAGGCTGATAGATATGAAGTTTTGGGTCGGTGAATCGATGTAAGAAAGGTAGAGCTATACAAGTGTTGTAGCTTGTGATAAAATGAAACTTTGAAGAGAGCAAGATATGAGTGATGACATTTCGAAAACGGAAAGTGGTTGCAAAAAACTTCCGCAGGATTGTGTTTTTAGTTGAAAGAAACTCTCAGGTTTTGAGTTGGAAGAAACTCCTCGGTATTGAGTTGGAAGATACTCTTAGGTTTTGAGTTGAGAGAAACTCCTAGGTTTCGAGTTGAGAGAAACTCTCAAGTTTTGAGCCGGAAGAAACTCCTACGTTTTGAGTTGAAAAAAACTCTTAGGTTTTGAGTTGTAAGGAACTCTTTTAGGTTTTGAGTTGAAAGAAACTCTTCGGTTTTGAGTTCAAAGAAACTCTTAGGTTTTGAGTTCAAAGAAACCCCCAGGTTTTGAATTGGAAGAAACTCTTGGTTAAGCGAGTTAAAAGAAACTCCTAGGTTTCGAGTTGAGAGAAACTCTAAAGTTTTGGGTTGAAAGAAACTCCTACGTTTTGAGTTGAAAGAAACTCGTAGGTTTTGAGTTGAAAGAAACTCCTAGGTTTCGAGTTGAAAGAAACTCTTAGGTTTTGAGTTGGAAGGAACTCTTTCAGGTTTTGAGTTGAAAGAAACTCTTAGGTTCTGAGTTCAAAGAAACTCTTAGGTTTTGAGTTCAAAGAAACTCCCAGGTTTTGAGTTGGAAGAAACTCTTGGTTAAGCGAGTTAAAAGAAACTCCTAGATTTCGAGTTGAGAGAAACTCTAAAGTTTTGAGTTGAAAGAAACTCCTACGTTTTGAGTTGAAAGAAACTCTTAGGTTTTGAGTTGAAAGAAACTCCTAGGTTTCGAGTTGAAAGAAACTCTTAGGTTTTGAGTTGAACGGAACTCTTTTAGGTTTTGAGTTGAAAGAAACTCTTGAGTTTTGAGTTCAAAGAAACTCTTAGGTTTTGAGTTGAAAGAAACTCCCAGGTTTTGAGTAGGAAGAAACTCTTGGTTAAACGAGTTGAAAGAAACTCCTAGGTTTTGAGTTGAGAGAAAAACTTAGGTTTTGAGTTGGAAGAAACTCCTACATTTTGAGTTGAAAGAAACTCTCATGTTTTGAGTTGAAAGAAACTTATAGGTTTTGAGTTGAAAGAAACTCTTAGGTTTTGAGTTGAAAGAAACTCCTAGGTTTTGAGTTGAAAGAAACTCTCAGGTTTTGAGTTGAACGAAACTCCTAGGTTTTAGGTTGAAAGGAACTCTTTTAGGTTTTGAGTTGAAAGAAACTCCTAGGTTTTGAGTTGAAAGAAACTCTTAGGTTTTGAGTTGTACGAAACTCCTAGGTTTTGAGTTAAGAGAAACTCTTTTAGGTTTTGATTTGAAAGAAATTCTCACGTTTTGAGTTCAAAGAAACTCTTTGGTTTTGAGTTGGAAGAAACTCTTGGTTGAACGAGTTGAAAGAAACTCAATATTATAAGTCAAAATTTTGAACTGATGTGATCGACACGTTTTGTTGTTGAACTAATTTCTTTGTCGGTGTTTGAGGGAATTTCTGAGTCGGAAATTCCACAGGATGGCAGAGTGTGAGATACATCGCTACACGCTGTATGAAAGGGATTACCCGACGCCTCATTTGTTAAGAGAGCGTAAATGAATAAGATCAGGGTGATCACGATCCAATGTTTTTTAAGTTGACATACGTTGTCAAGTTGGAAATAATAATTAATGACTTGGATTTTTTGATGTAATGATGATAAGTAAACTTACTTCATAATGTTGTCCAACTCGACACGCATATAATTCAACCAATCCCTGAGATATTAGAGCATGAACGTTTTAAATTTGTTTATTGCAGCATCTCGAGAATTTACTAATGGAGTAATTCATTTGTTGTTATAACTGTATCCCTAAATAAGCATTCACAATCGATCTTGTTTGCTTGTGGATTATGGTAGAAGTTATATTTCTTCTATGGGCCATCATTCTTTGAGTTTAATTCGTCGATAAGCTGCAGTATTCGACTTGTGACTTTGATTTGAAATGCCAATGTCAAAAAGTAATGAACCAGGAAGTATCCATCTGAATTCAAATTTCAATAAGGTAGGTTTTCCCACAATTATTTTTCCAATAGATAACAGATAATGATGAATTTCAGCACTGATTAGAAAATCTATTGGATTTGTGATGTTGGAATTTGGATCAGCTGAAGTTATGGTTTCTGGTATATTTAGTTCACCTGTATCGAAGGACAAAAATTGACTGGTTCGGTTACCTTATAAGGTAACTGAACCAGTCAATTTTAGATATATCTACCACTAAAAAAGTTTAATCGATCGAGAAATGGTGAATATTTGATTGTACTGTACTCTAGTCTTAATATGAGCACTAGAAGTCTAGTCAATTAAACCTAAAACAGTCATGTTAATGTTTCTAATAGGCAAACCTAATTTCTCACACAGTGTTTGACACTTAAAATGACTCCGCGCACCTTCGTCTTGACCTTGACAATCTAAAACAGGGACGATTGTAGTCGATAATACTACATGAGATTCTTTTTCTATACGAATTATGTTATTGTACATTGAAATTGTTGAATTTTTCGAGTTCAGCCCTGACTGCCTTACATTTGCAGATGTTGACAGCGGTGACATAACGTTTGAATTCATTGAAGGAATACTTGCATTATTTTCGTGCCCTTGCGAATTTGAATCGAATCTATTTATAGTCACGGGAGGGTTGTCTCTAGCGGATCGCCTAGCCGCTTTGTTATCATTGTGAAGGAGAATGTTATGTTTATTGTGGCTCTTTTTACAACCCAAGAATTGACGAATAGTTGTCGAACGACTTCTTCTAAAACAATTAGTGGATGAACCTATTTTATTTGTTTCTTCGTACCGAAGCTTTCAGACATTTTTGAGACAGTAAATTAGTTGAAGCTCTAATGTGTTTATTGAAATCGTCTATCAACTTCTGTGAACCTTTGAAACATTCTCCACCTAGATTTTGTAGCTCAACACGTGCTTTTACGTGATAATGAGGAACTACCTTTATATTTTCGAAACAACTTTCAAGTAACTTCCACGCGACTTGGTAATTACTATCTGTGACTTCCAAATCAGAAATGTCACCTGCTGCAGTACCTATTGTAGGAAGTTTTAAATTAAAAATTTTTTGTACGTCTGTTATTCTTGTTCATTGATGCATTGAATGAATCCTTGAAACACATCCATTTTTCATATTGTCAATGAAATTTCGGTGAATTAATGACATGTAAATGTACACCAGTTGAACATGTTGTGCAAACTAGCGAGAAAACTATTAAAATATCTGGCAAGATTATAGGCTTGAATCTTGGGTGGGGTTTAACACATGGATATGTTTTGGGACCATATTCCTTTCACACGTGACGTTATTTGAGTAAATGTATCCTCCAATGCTTCGCGGCTGGAAAATTTGTCCGTCGGAGTCATCGATTAATGCAATTTGGGTTTGAACATAATCAAAATTTCCATAACGATTCATTTTAGACTTTGTTTTATTGCTGTCAAAATTGTTTTTCAGTTGAAACTACTTATATATGAAACGTTTTTTTTTCAGTATACAGAAACCTCCTCAAACACAAAATTAAAGGAAAAAATCTGTGAAAATTCATAATTTTCATTTTCTCGAATTCAGAATAACTGAGAGAAGTTACATAGAAACATGTTCCTGCTTTACATTCTAGACACTTTTCTAAACATAAACACGCAAAAACTTCTTGCGGGGATATGTCATTTCCATTTTTTTATGAAATATTGTAAACTTCAAAATAACTGAAATTAATTTTACAGAAATTTCAATTCTCTCTATATTTTGAATACTATTTTGAATGTACATATACAAAAATCAGTTTGCGTAAACACATCTCAAACTTACTCAAAATAATCTAAGTTTCTAAGTATAAGAGCTACAAAAATCTAACAATTACAAAAATCTACCTTCAAATAGCCTACCAGTACTAACCTACTGTTTTCCAAAAATATATAAGAATTTAACTAGCTACTATCTTAACGGCATGTAACAACCTGTCAAACGTTTTTGTAGGCGCCTGTTCACGAGATTCAATTGCCGAATACAGTTCAAATCATTCTAAATTCTACAATGTTTTATCAATAAATAAAAATGAAATATTTCCGCAAAAAAACCGGTGAGGTTTCAGGTGTTATGAATGATCCTGATAACCCCACGAATCAAATCCCACAAAAATTCTGAACTACATGTCCTTTTCTTATTATAGCTGGAATCCCATCAGCCTGGATTATTAATAATATTTTCGACCATATATTGTATTATATCACAAGGATTACAATCTGAAAAAATGTCTCTTCATAAAGCAAGGAAAAGATTACATTTATTAGGTACTAAGATACTCAATATTAATATCACTAGAGTATAGTTATGCCGGATTACAATAAGATATTTCATTTTTCTCTCTTCACTATATTTTGTATTTAGTGTAAGTGAAGAATTCTGATCGGGTAGACACATTTTTTCGTATTTTGGCGGAAATATCTGTTGTGAGCATTTCAGAGTCGATCTGGACTATTTTGACATAATGTCTGAGTATGTGTGTATAAACCCAAGTAAACAAGACCAGTAATTTTTTTTTAAATTAAACAAAACATAAATTCATGCTTTTATGCAACACAACTCAGTATCAATCAATACACTTCACTGAAATAAATCATTTCATCATATATGTACATTTTCAAAAGTTAATATAAATAAATACAATCATAATTCAAAATACATTTCACTTTCGAGTGACATAAGAAGTGAAGGAAGTAGCGTAGTATCATTGAATTCACAATGATAGGGAGAAAGTCTCAAAATTTCATGTCCACGTCATCGAAAGAATTCACCAATTACATATAGTTAGGTTTTTATGGCATTCAATAATTCAGGTTCGGCGATGGTTCCACTTCAACATACAAGACTCCTTCTGCAAAACTATACTATTGTATCATGCATTATACATGACAATGATCGAAGGCTCTTCTAAATTTGGAATTAACTTCTCTTCTACCTAAGTATGTCTTGCATATTATGCCATTTAGTTTTTAATGGTAATAAATAGTTGGAGATAATAAAAAATTGCCCCCTTCCAGAAATCCTTCAGAAGATCCTGCACGTTCTACAATGAAGCGTTTCCCATCGTAAACTTAAGATGTATTACCTTTTGAATAAGTCCAAGATTCATTCAGAAAAATAGTGTGTCTTGCACTTTCAGAAATTGTGCTTGTTATGTAATTTCTGATGAATCAGGCTCTCATAGACGATAACTTCCTCAGTTAAATCTCTTCGGTTGACATCTTTTTATACTTGAAACCATGGTTATTCAATAAACATGTCGAAGATATTCTACCAAAATCTACGATTCTGTAATTTTTGTCTAGGCTTGAGATTGCAAGCGTTTACCTGGCATATTCTGGAACAAAATAAAATATCATTCCTAATTCAAAATTGCGAAAATCAACCTGACAGCGGTGTGAAATAGATGATAGAAGAGACCGTTCGAATACAATTTGAATGTAACATAGAGTATGATTTAACGACTTTCATTAGCGATTTTGGAATCATTTCCAATATATTTTCTATTCCTACAATCATTTCTATTTAACCCAC
Source organism: Endomychus coccineus (assembly GCA_958510875.1). Taxonomy (NCBI): domain Eukaryota; kingdom Metazoa; phylum Arthropoda; class Insecta; order Coleoptera; family Endomychidae; genus Endomychus; species Endomychus coccineus. Next base: position 85,686,480 of record OY294068.1, on the reverse strand, counting down.
AAAACTGACCAAATGTAATTTTCCTGACGGAAGTTAGGGAAGTCTCGTGATCAATTGATTAGTTTTTGTAATACTGAAGTTAGAAATATTTTGAAATTATCAAGTTCCTCTTCACAGCAAGTCAATATTCTGCTGAGTTTGGAAGAAAGATTGCCGCAAATGACATGTACCTGGCTTTTGAAATTTTGAAGTTTTCTTTCACGCTTAACTGAACTTCAGTTCCGTTATTTTCATCCAAGAACGCGTTTGTTTCCTTTTTCTAGTCTCGTCTTTATAATGAACTTCCTGAAATCTGAGTGATTCTTTGGTCTCATTTTCAATTTCTTCAAAACGATTTCTTGCATCTAATATGAATTCCCTCAGAGAATTAAGTCACAGTATCATAGCCAGCTGCAAGTCCAAATCTTTGGTTTGTAGTCTTTTATTGGTCGCATTTATCTGTTCTAAGAGCCGTCCTCACAGAATTATTAATAGAGCATTTTCAGTTTTGTGAATAATTTTGTATAAGTACCTAATGATTTCGGTATAATATTAGATCAACAGATTGTGAATGAATGTTTTTAGCTTTGGGCTGGAATAAGGGAATATTCGAGGTCTAGTCAGGGGCCCCAAATGATTGGAAGTCCTTGGCACGTGCCACGCTTTGACTCAGGATATTATTTAGCCGTGCTTAATTCGCTGAAGGAAATGGCGTGATGGAGGATTGAAATTACTCACAACAAACTTACCAACAATAATCCCTTCAAAGCTTGTTGATGCTGACGTGATTGTGAGATAACTGATAATTTATGTAGAAATATGCACTTAAATTTTGATATGTATGATGTATCAACCAATGTTGAATTGTGTAGTTCGCCTTGATGACTGATGTAGAACATATCCACTGAATCGTTATGTGTACGATGTATTAATTTTTGTGAGAATTTACTTAATTGTTACGGAATCCGGCTCGAAGCACCAACATGGGTTGTGGTGAGTCAGGAAGGGTGACTGGTTTTCAACCTAGGTTGAACGTCAAGTTCTACTAGTAACTGCCATTGTTGGTTAAAAACACATGTTTTTATTTTAACACTTCAATAGAAATCTTCACACAAGATACTAAAAATTGGAATAAGTAATATGTTTCATGTAAGAGCATAAAATTGATTCTTGAAATATTATGTCATAATAATAAATTATTGAGACTAACAAATTAAGGAGTATCATTGTTATAATAATAGTAAGATTATTAACATTACTATTTTATGTTTATTGCGTAACCATAATACTTCTCAACTTGTCACTCTAATTAACAATGAATATATAGAATGAATGAGCTGTTATGATAGTTATTCACATATCGAAGGAGGGAAGTACCTCTTTTCCTCCCTCGGATAGGTTGACCCCCGACGCGAAACGGAGAACATCAATATCCAAGGGAGGAAATGCACTCTATTCTAGAGGAATGTATGTTATTTTTACCAATACCTTTCACCCCCATTTGAAGAATGATTTTTGTATTCCTTTTCCTGTTAAAATATTACATTTGTAATCAGTTAGTATACATCACTGATTGGCGTTGTCAAGGCGTTGTTTACAACATAGTGATTGATGTATTTCAACAGGTTTTCTTCATTTCAATTCATAAAATCATCAACGAAAAATGGAATATGAAGCGGAAGACAGTATTCCTCAAGACAATTCAGAATTTGCCAAGTTGGTATTGCTGAATTTATTGACATATAGGTTTCGTGAAAGATGCGAGGGAAAGTACGAGCCCTTCAAAAAATGGCTGGAGAAAAATCCAAACATAATAACTTATAGAGATTTTACCTCCCTAGGGGAGGAAAGTGCACCCTACCCTAAATCTTTGTCGTAAACGTCATTTTCTAACATTTTTTCACATATACACGTTTATTAAATTAATGTAACATATGAATTAGCGAAGCTCACTTAAATGATATGATTGACTAAGTTGAACTAAATTATCTTATTACCGATCCATAACGTATTCAAATATGATCGACTATTCGAAAATACGATCTTATCTCAACCAATATATCTTTCCAAGAAAAAGCGACTTCACAGGATATTCTGATCGACTAATCCGAATGACGTTGTTTCTGGTGGATATTTCGTTCTTTCTTCCTTATAATCTTCCAGGTGAGGGTCGCGTTAAATATATTAGAAGATACTTACTACATGAATGATAGAATACAATACAGATTTACTACATGTTTCATAATAAGTTTCTCAATATAGTTGATTGAACTTCAGAATCGTGCCCCAATCTCTATTCTTTCTGTATATTGTTTCACGATACATCCCATTGTTTCGAAGACATACTTTTTGGCGACTCGTCTAACTCATTAACCGAAATGTTTGGTTTTGGTCCTCTACAGCTTAACTATTGTAAACTTAACTCTGTACTGTAACCAATTGTGAAGCTGATATTTTGGATATCATGGAACTGAATTTCTTGTAGGCTAGTCAATATAGTGACGACAATTTGGAATAAATATCATAAATTCCAACAATAATGAATTTCTAACAGATTTCGTAATTCTTGCAATCATCAGAAAGGAAACGAACATGAAATAAAGAGAAATTTGCTTATTGAAATTTTGAGAATATGAAGACATTAAAAAACATAATCATGATCAACAATGGCATCATATAGGAAAAACTTTTAATAATAAATCATTTTCAAATTCGACTTGGGAAATAAGTGCTGCTTCAAAAAAGATTAAAAGAGCCCTACTCTGACGTAATCACATGACTTTCACTACCTGTTAGAAATGATATTCTTCCAAAATATTAAAGAGGAAAAATTGTTTCTATTCCGAGTCTACACATCTGATCATTTCTTTCGAAGTTCAATTTTCAATCAATCTTTTTGCAATTCTAAATTCTAGACATTAGTAACTATCACTAGAACGTATCCGTAACATGAAAATTCTAAAAACCAAATAGTTGTAAAATATTAAAATTATTGTATGTGAATCCTATGATATAGTTCCACTCGATATTTCAAGTTTCCGTTTTTGAACTCACACAAAATTATATTATCATTGTATTTCAGAACTTGGAAATACCAGTATACAAATAGACCTTTCCTGATATCATCAGATTATGAAGCGATATGCTAACTTATAGTGTAATATTGTACAATCTAATAAACTGATCCACATTTTCGTTAGCAACCTTTCTTACATTGGCTGAAATTTAATATAGAATGGTCATTGAAATTATCATACATGCCACTCAAATTTCTGTAACAATATAGGAAACGACAGCCTTTGTTGACTTCAATTAATTAGCAGTTTGGAACATTTCTAGTTTCAGATATACATTTGAATCTTCCGAATGTAATTCGACATCAATACTATGAACCTAACTTCAGAACCATCAATTAATAGGGAACAAGAAATTTAACATATCCGCATCATCTCTCATGGATAATATATGTTCTTCTCTGCCGGAGCGGAGAATTCGATGACATACATAGTCTTGATTAGTTTATCGGGGAGGACAACGTCAGGCCTATTTGCTTGTATGGACCTGACGGTCGGAAACGGATAATTCCAGAAGATCTGGCATTTTTCGTTTTCGATAACGGACTCAATATCTCCTGGCATGTAAGGCAGCATCGGCTCTTGGTCTATTCCGTACGAGTGCCTTAGATGGTAATACAACACCCGTAGGGCCGCATTATGGCGATGGGTGTACGCCGAGGCCGCTTTTGCCGGACATGCCGACAGAAGGTGGAAAAGCGTCTCAGGCGCCTTTCGACAGGCCCTGCAGCTAACATCAGGGACCTGCACACCCATCACATTGCGGCGATAGACCAAGGTGTTAATTACGCCATCTTGGCAAGCTGCGGTAAGTAGTTGACAAGCCGAGCGTTTCGATGTTTCGATAGAAAACACCGTGTATCGGCTTGTCAACATGCCGCCTGAGCGTAAGATCTTGCTCCGCGGCATTTATCTGGGCTTTCAGGCGAGAAGGTAGGAGCTCGAGGTTATATATATATATAGATATATATATACCGGGAATTTCCGGTCTGTAGTTGAGCAATTAAAAGAAAACTATTTGTTCTATACCAATATTTCGCAATAATTTATTGCTTCTTCAGGGTACTACAATTATTAAAATCAGATGACAATTATATTTTGAGGTTAATACTTACAGAAGTTTAGGATAATATTGAACTAGTCATTCTACAGAAACCATTTGGATTTTTCCTCTTCTACTATTTCCATTGAACTCTAGATTATATTTTCTAGCTATGTCAATAAGTTAAATTTGAAATGAACACGATTACAATGAGATGGAAATGGATACAATTTTGAAATGAAAATGAAGTAAAAACTCAATTTTTGGATGTTTTGATAATAGTTTATCAAAAATTGTTTTATCAATTAGTGTTTCCATGTAATTTAGAAAAGAAAGGTCGATTCCGATCAATAAAATGCATCTGCAGCGGACTTGCATTTTTTAATTCAATCAAAACTGCAGGAAACATTGAATTGGTTGTTTGTGGAAGAGTAATGTATTGCTAATTATCAATTTGGAATGGATTGAATATAGTTAGGCATACGAAATTATTTTAAGATTCTGAATATCTATGATTATTTTATGAATAATAATTTAAGAATTCTATGGAATCTTACCAAAAAACAGTTACTCATACGTTAGATAATACGTTATCTTTCTTAGGTGATCTATGATATTACAAAATTAAAAAATTAGAAAGTTTATGATTTAATGTTAATACATGCCCTGTGATATACGATCCTTGAATGTTATGATATTTGAGATTTCAATATTATTCGAGTCTAAGCTATTCTTCAATACGAAAAGAGAAAAAATCTATAATTTACTATCACATAATAAACTGAACTATTTACACTAAACTGAATTCAGGTGACCAATTCTTCGGAGAGTAATCGAAAATTGAACCTTCAGGATCTGCTATTTCAGAGCCACTCGCTAAGGTTTAAAATCCAAATGATACACCAACAAAAAATGGCAAATTATTTTCTACTATCTGGAGCCAGAATTACGATATGCGACAACAATCATCTACTCACCTCAACAAAGCCTATGTGATAACAATCATGGAATTACTGATGATATCGATCTCTCGTGTGATTCGAAGACATGAAAGATCCAAGATAAGATACAGATCTCAGAGCGTTTGTATATACATATATACATATATATATACAACTACTAGCATTTGAAACAACAGTAGCATTCTTCTCTGCTTGTCTAATATAATACAATAGTATTTTCATAATGGTTTCCTCCACAGTTATCTTCCCTCTATTGATAATTTCTCTCATGTGTTCAGTAAGAAAAAATGTATTCTGTCTTGTTACACGAGATATAGTTCCAAACACCAACTCATCATAAAAAAAACGAATTACGAATTCTGGAAACATGATCTGATGAAAATGATAACTCATTCGATTTATCACTGTTTTGTTGGGATCATGTTGCGCAATTTCATTGAGTAGTTATATTGGAATTGTGTTTTAATAACGAATTTTCCATGAGTGCAGCCTTGTGTTGGGATCATTTTCATTTTCAAGATATCTGAAAAACAAGGTCCTATGGTAAAACAAAAGTCACTTGTAAATGGTGAAATAACTCACTAACCCGAAGTTGCTGGCATGGAACTAACAGCGCACACACTAATCAACATCTTACAACAAACAATTCATAAGAACTATTTGATTAAAAATTTTTGTTTACATCAGAGATAAAACATTAGAGTTAGTAAGTCTTGTTAACTTATTTAGTTTAATCTTCTTAGGAGTAGCAGCTAATTGAAACAAGTAGATTATACACACATTTTAGACTGAACTTCCGAGTTTTGTTTGAAAGGATAGAGTATTGCTTCCTCACGCAACCTTTCATATTCTTGAGTGAGATTTCATTGCTCATTTGGACCGTCTCAATCTTTGATGAGGAGTAGAAATATTATGTACATTTGGTAATTCTCTGCTCAGTAATATAGCTAACTGATATTATCGTTTGTTTTTTTCCAGCTTGAATGTTCAGGGAAGGCTTTAGGGGACACTCATTCGGAACTGACAACACGTTCACCGATTACTCCAACTGGAACTCCTACCAAAACCCCAACGGACACTTCGACCGGAATTCCTGAGGGATCTTCCACAGCAACTCCAACGATAACTCCAATGAGCCCCATACCTGGTAGTCCCCGTGGATCTTCTACGACAACTCAAACGGAAATTTCAACGGAGAGTTCAACAGGATTTCCTACGGCCACTACGACTAGAAGTTTCCAGTACTCTTCGGAAGCTACCCCAACAGGCATCTCCACTGAAAATTCACAAGGTTCTTCAACAGCTACTTCAACAGGAACTTCAACAGGCACTACAACAGGAAGTTCCCATGACTCTTCAATAGGTACCTCAACGGGTACTCCTACTGGAACTCCACAAGGATCTCCAACAGCTACCCGAACAGAAACTCCTTCAGGCACTACAACTGGAAGTTCTCATGACTCTTCAACAGCTACCCCAACGGGCACCTCCACTGAAAATTCACAAGTAACTTCAACAGCTACTCCAACAGGAACTCCTTCAGGCACAACAACTGAGAGTTCTCATGACTCTCCAACAGCTACCCCAACAGGCACCTCTACTGGAAATTCACAAGGTTCTCCTACAAAGAATCCAACAGGATATTCAATAGGCACTACAACTGGAAGTTCCCATGACTCTTCAACAGGTACCTCTACGGGCACTTCCACTGGAACTTCACAAGCATCTTCAACAGCTACTCCAACAGGAACTCCTTCAGGCACTACAACTGGAAGCTCCCATGACTCTTCAACAGGTATCTCCACGGGCCCTCTCACTGGAACTTCACGAGGATCTTCAACAGCTACCCCAACAGGAACTCCTCCAGGCACTACAACTGGAAATTTTCATGACTCTTCAACAGCTACCCCAACTGGCACCTCCACTGAAAATTCACAAGGATCTTCAATAGCTACTCCAACAGGAACTCCTCCAGGCACTACAACCAGTAGTTCACATGACTCTTCAACAGCTACCCCAACGGGCACCTCCACTGGAAATTCTCAAAGTTCTTCAACAGCTACTCCAACAGGAACTCCTCCAGGCATTACAACTGGAAGTTCCCATGACTCTTCAACAGGTATCTCAATGGGCACTCCCACTGGAAATTCACAAGGTTCTTCAACAGCTACCCCGACAGGAACTCCTTCAGGCACTACAACTAGGAGTTCTCATGACTCTTCAACAGCTACCCCAACGGGTACCTCCACTGGGAATTCACAAGGTTCTTCAACAGCTACTTCAACAGGAACTCCTTCAGGCACTACAACTGGAAGTTCCCATGACTCTTCAACAGGTACCCCGACGAGCACCTCCACCAGATATTCACAAAAATTTTCAACAGCTACTCCAACAGGAACTCCTTCAGGCACCACAACTGGAAGTTCCCATGACTCTTCAACAGGTATCTCCACGGACACTCCTACTGGAACTTCACGAGGATCTTCAACAGCTACCCAAACAGGAACTCCTTCAGGCATTACAACTAGGAGTTCTCATGACTCATCAACAGCTACACCAACGGGCACCTCCACTGGAAATTCACAAGGTTCTTCAACAGCTACTCCAACAGGAACTCCTTCAGGCACTATAACAAGGAGTTCCCATTACTCTTCAAAAGCTACCCCAACGGGCACCTCCACTGAAAATTCACAAGGTTCTTCAACAGCTACTACAACAGGAACTCCTACGGGTACTTCATCGGAGATTTCTCATGACTCTCCAACAGCTATCCCAACGGGCACCTCCACCGGGGATTTACAAGGATCGTCAACAGCTGGTTCAACAGGAGCTCCTTCAGGCACTACAACTGGAAGTTCCCATGACTCTTCAACACGTACCTCAACGGGCACATCCACTGGGAATTCACAAGGATCTTCCATATCTACTTCAACAGGAACTCCTTCAGGCACTACAACATTATCTATCTTATGATAACTATAATATACTGAGACTTCTATCATTCCGACAATGAATAAACTCCTACTCTGAACAAGTAACAATTATTCCAAATGAACATGTATAGACTTTAGCAACGTAATATCAGTCTCTTGATGTTGGTACTAGAGACCAGAACCATATCTGGGTAGAGCATCTCAAATCAAATTCCTTGGCTTTGGAAGAAGACAGGTATTCCGTAATAATCGGAATATATAGAGTCAAGTAACAGAAAAATTATCTTTGAAATCACTCGTTATTTTGTTTTATGCTGATGGGCCATAATTCCGATTGAGAATATTAGTATTCAATTTTTCTAACTTATGGAGATAACTGCCATTGTTTAACATAACATTATTAGGATGGATGAAAGTAAAAATTAAACCATAGTTTCAATTGGAACCAACACCCCTGCATGAGGTGCTCGACCAAATTTGATCTCTCATCTCTTGTAATTTGTATTTCCCAAGAAATTTAGCAACGGCTGAAGATTTTGATGTCTTGTATGGAAGTGAGATGAGAATTCTGAACCAATTTTCTCAGTAATGTTTGGTCATATTTGCCCCATAGAAGGTAATACTAAAAAAATCAGGTCTTCGTGAAAGTTTCTAAGATAAACTTGATTTTTCAAATTTGTAATTATGTTAGGCATCTCCAATCAAGTAGGGTTGAACCCCAGAAAACACGAACTCGGACCGAGCATTCTCTAACTTTTATAAAAGTCGTTTCAACAATCTGGAGACCCTGTATAGAACCAATGAGATGTATTGTGTAATTTTTCTTGGTTTTGACATTTCTCAAGCTTATTAATATTTCTATGCAATTCACAAAAATTTAGTGATTGATCAGGTCGTGATAAAATACTTCTGTGGACGACTTGTGTAGTGATACTCAATCCCAGTTCATATTCGATAATTATGTTCTTTTGTGCTCTGAACATGAGGGTGTATATGAAATTCGCTTAACACCATGGCGTCAGAAGATATGACCATTTTTCATGGTCAGAAATGTTATTATTTATTGTAGAGAAAAGGAAAATGCGTCATTTGAAACCCAATTGGAGGTCATTCAAGATTCCGAGCCCGAGATAAGACCCATTCCGTGGTTTTTTGAAACAATAAAATTGTCTATATCTCGTCAAATATTCACCTGCATATGTTTTCCCCGAAATAAGTAGAATATTTGGTCTATTTTTGAAGCCAAATCGAGGTTTTCCAAAAATATGTGTTCTTGAGAATACGTCTTGAAGATTTCAAAGTTTTCATCTTATAGTATCAGATTTCCCCTCATTTTCCATAGTAATAAATAAGTTCGAAAAATCTTAACCTTATAAACATAATTTCATCTAAGGTTGGAAACGTATCAATATCAAATCTGAGACATCAGTAGAGTCTTTAGTTACGCGTCTTTTCAGCCCAAGTTGATTGATTTTGATTACTCTAAATAAAGTCGAAGTAACTTCAACATACATTTATATTCCTTATGCAAATTTTCTCATAGGTTCAAAAATCACTGGTAACTCTTACCAAAAAAACATTCAGAAGGAAAAATTCAATATTCGAACTGCACGTAGCATTAGTTATCATAATGAAGTAAAAAAAATAGCAATTATTGAAATATTTAATGTTGATAGTACGCATAAATTTTATCTTGTCCGTTTTGGTCAGAAATAGTAGGAATTCTCGTAAAACAAACTAATGGACCAGGTATTTTAGATCACAATGACTTTGGTATTGGCGCAGATGTGCCAAAAGCGCTAGTAAACATTTCAAGCAATTCAGCCATAACAACTATCACTAATACTAGTCAATATCCAGTCAAATTTGCTTTTTTGAAACCTCTCGATACAAAATGAGAAACTGCGTTTTCTACTGAAGGATGTCACTACGAATTCAGGCGTATGTTATTCGAACTAAAAAATGCACCTGTTGTGCCTACAACACATAATTTGTCTTATTTATCAGACGATATAATCATATTCAGTTCATAATGATTGGGACATATTATCACCTTTGCAGTGGTTAAATCGAACCTTGATAAAATATCGATCATTGAAAATATCCCAATCACCAAATCCCAGAAGGAATTCAAAAGTTTTTCAGGAATGTTAGTATATTACAGACGACTTATGATTGTTTTCGCCAATGTCACCAAGCCATTGACAAATTGTCTAGAAAAGAGTCAGAAGAAAACATGCTAATGAATTCATAGATTGTTCCAAAACAAGATCTTAACTAACTATTCCATTCTTTAATATCCCGTTTTCTCAAAACATTTTATTCTGGCGACAGACGCAAGAAATTTTGCTATTGGATCATTGCTCTCGCGAGGAGTAATGCAAAATAACAAACCAATGAGCATAAACATCAAGAACACTGAACGAAACAGAGGGTCGATACAGAGCGATCGAAAAAGAGCTTTTAGACATAGTATGGACATGTAAACATTTTCCGACCTTTAAATCCAATCAGCATCTACATTCATCATATATCGTCAGTTATCAAGATGAAGACGTCATGTCCGTATTTATTTCCGTTGATGAAACCTCACTGAAGTTCTTGATATTATTATATTTCAAAAATAATCAACAATTCGCTTGCTCAATGATTATAAAAGTCACATTATCTATTATGTCGTGATCATTGTAAGTATTCATCTATATATCCTGGTTGAATTAGTTCTTCTCTAGATTATCTATCGCGTTAAAATAGACATTGTTATTTTACCTTGATGGAGAATTACCCACTCTTCATATATTATGAATAAGTACAATGTAGACAGAAAAATAATCAGCTCACAGGTCATAGTCATTTTAAGTGTAGTAATATTTCACTGAATAACTAATCGATTCATAAATATTGAAATTATACGTGACTTATGAATAGCTATATTTAGGATATGGTTCTAAATTTTTGTTCGATCTCAATTGAATGTACCAGGAATTAAACATATTATGCACCCTCCATCATGCATTATGGAGCTCAAGAAGAAAGATTAATAATTATTTTTGAAATTAAACAAAACACCAATTTATTTATATTATGCAACTCAACTCGGTCTCAGTCAATACACTTGAACTTATCTATTTTATTATTTATGTACATTTTCAAAACTCGATATGAATAACTACAATCAGAATCCAAGATACCTTTCACTTTCGAGTTACACAAGAAGTGAAAAAAGTAGCCTAGTATCATTGAACTTACAATAATAGGAAGAAAGTCTCAAACTGTCAAGTCCATGTTGTCAGAACAATTTATCAATTACACACAGTTAGTTTTTTATAACGTTCTGCGATCCCCGATAATTCAGGTTTGGTCGCTTTTTCATCTCGCAGCTTATATTATCATTGTTCAGTCAATCAATTCTACCAAGAAGTGCAAGGCTCCTTCTGCAAGACTATACTATCGTACCATGCATTATACATGACGATGACCGAAGGGTCTTCTAGAAAATTATCTTCTCTTCTATCCATTCCTTACATATTATGTCATTCAGTTTTTCATGGTTATAAATCGTTCCAGATGTTGATGCAAATTGCAAATTGGCCGCTTCCTTCAGAAGATTCTACATGTACCAATGAAGAGTCTCCCATCGTAACCTCAAGTTTTATTACCTACCGAGTTTCATTCAGGCTGATAGCCTACATTAAACTTTCAGAAATCGTGTTTTCTATGCAATCCCTCATGATTGAGGCTCTCATAGACGATATATCGACTTTCAAAGACCTTCGGTTGTCATATTTTTGTACTTGAAACCAAAGTTATTCAATAAAGATTTCGTGGATATTCTATCTAAATCTACGAATCTATAATTTTTTGCTGGGCTTGAGATTCAAAGTGTTTACCTGGCAGTTATGTAACTATTTACAGCAAAAATGTATATCATCTTCAAGTTGCTGTGAAAACAACTTTTTGTAAGTAAGTAAAGTAAGAATTAACTGCAGACGAACAGGAATAAATTTAGATATGAAGAGAAGTATAGAGCTGTCAACTACGAGACTACTAGTCAAATTGTTAACTGTTATCATTTCTATGAAATTTCCAATTCGACAAGTGTTACATGCTCAAGTACTTGTAATCTGGACCTATGATTTTCGCGTGTATCCTAGTTTGATATAACTAGTAAAGACATAAATTGAGCCATTTGTCTCTGTTTTGCCCAGGATAGTATGATACTAGTATGTTAGTATTTGCTTTCGATACCGTTGTGAATTGATGCCGGCAGTACTGTATATTATGATGTGAATAATTGCGAAAGTCAACCTGACAAATGGTGTCAGTATGAAACAGAGTTGTAAAATAGATTATACAGAGTGGACAATTTGGATAAAATCCAAATGTATAATTTGACGTCTTTCATTAGCGATTTTTGAATCATTTTCAATATATTTCCTGTTCATACAATCATTGAAAGTTAACCCGCAGGACTGACCGAAATCCATTTTGCTAACAAAAAATAGGGAAGTCATGTGATCAATTGATTTTCTTTTGTTATACTGAAGTTAAATAATATTTTGACAAGTCAAATGTCAAGTTTCTCTCTATAGCAGGTCGATCTTCTACTGAGTTCGAAAGATAGATTGCCGCAAATGAGATATAGCATTGAGATTAAAGTTTTCCCTTCCGCTTAACAGTACATTATTTTCGTTATTTCCATCAAAAAACGTCTCTCATTTCCTTTATCAAGTTGTATGAGAGCTGAGTGAAATTTTGGCCTCATTTTCGATTTCTCCAAAGCTGATTCTTGTATCTGATATGAATTCTCTTAGAGAATTTAGTAGTATCATAGCCAGAAGAAAGTATGAATCTTTGGTTCGTAGTCTTATATTGGTCGCATTTATCTGTTCTAAGAGGCGTCCTCACAGAATTATTATTTTGCAGTTTCAGTATTGCGTAATTATGAATAATGATTTCGGTATGATATTAGATTGTAAAAAAATTATATTTATAGCGACCTATAACATTCAGCTTTGGACTGAAATGAATTATTTGAGGCTTGGTAGTGTGCCCCAAATGATTATGATCTCTAGGCAAGTGCTTAGCTTTGATTTAGGAAGTTGTGACATTATGTAGCCGTGCTTAATTCGCTGAAGAAAATTGCGTGATAAAGGATTGGAATTACTCACAACAAGCGTACCAACAATAATCCCTTCAAAGCTTGTTGATGCTGACGTGGTTGTTAGTTAAGGGCTTATGGAACCTCGCTGATGGAAGTTGTGTTATGCCTGCAGTTTCAATGATAAATAATGTAGAATTGTTAAAGCTTAACTTATTCATATTTTTAAACATATTGACAATAATTATGACAAGTAATTGAAAGTATCATTTTCTGTATATTATCTATAATAGCCGCTGTGAATGTATTCACGACACATCTGGAATCCAGTCGTAAATGAGATTCTTGTGTCAATTTGTGATCAGCCGACGAAGTGTTATCGATGAGTTGGCATGGTTCTGTTTATCATCGGTACTTCTTAGAATTGTTTGTGCCGACTGGGAATTTCTTGTCAACAGATATGTAGTCAATGATAGCAGCTACTACCCTCTTTCACAAACCCTACTTCAAAATGTGCCTGAAGTAAACGACTTTAAGAAATTCAACGAGCAATATTATTGAATTACAATAAAATTAAACATATCGTCAATCTTATAATCAAAACGTCAAACTAGAGAATCACAGCTTTATGTAACCTAGCCTGCATAGAATAAGGCGACTCAGTTGTTTTAGTGTAGCTCAAAATTATCAAGTGCCATTTCTTCAACCAACTACCATCATACTAAGTCATACAAGAAATGTAAACAACCGCAGCATATAGCACATGAATTTCGATATGTATGATGGGTTAACTAATGTTGATTTTTGTAGTTCGCCTTGATGTGAATAGTTCGACTCCCGACGCGAAGACGATGACATTAAAATCCAAGGGAGGAAATGTACCCTACTCTAGAAGAATGTATATAATTCACCCTACTACCTTCTACGTCAGTTTTCCAATCTATATATTTCTTTTTCTGTTGAAACATAACATTTGGAATCAGTTAGAATACATCAAAGACCCGCATTGCCAAGACGTTGTTCACAACATAGTGATTGATGTATTTCAAAGGATGTTTTTCATTTCAATCATAAAAATTATCAATGAAAAATGTAATATGAACTGAGGATAGTATTCCTCGAAATATTTCCGAATCTGCCTAGTTGCTTCCACTAAATCTTCTACGAATTAACTCTGATGAAAGATACGAGAAAGAGTATGAAAAATGACAGAAAGAAAATGTAAACTTGATAACTTGTTATACATTTCACCTGCCTAGGTAGGAGGAGTGTTGTTGTCTACCCTAATTCTGGCACTGTGAACGTTATTTTCTAAGGGGATAGTAGGAAAAAAATATAAAATATAATAGAAAAATAATGCTAGCGTCCCTTAACGACGTAACATGTGGGTTGTATCTTCAATGCCGGTATTTAGATAATAAATCTGAAATAATAGTTCAGGCGCAAGATCAAAAAAAGTTGAGTTGAAAATTTGATATGGCTAATTTTGATATTACATTATGTTTTTTGGGGTGCTGAATACGGGAAGAATAGTTGAAAAATTCTATCGCTGCAGCTCAAAAAGCTATATTTGAAAACGAAGGCTTAAATCGAATATATCCCCGGATCAACGTTGTAGATTATTGAAATACGTGTCGAATGGGTCCAAGTAGAAGTCATTCGGAGGTCATGGGCTCGTGATAACGCCCATTTCGTGATTTTCTATGATTTTTTGAATATTTTTTCATGGGCCGATGAAAAATCTTGAACATAATTGGTCTGAATGGAAGTTGACATTTTTATTCTACCTTTCACTGGATTTTGTTTTTTCTGCAGCATCTTCTTTTTTGACGTGAAAAAACCAAATGACGTTTTGATATAAATGCTGAGTTTAAGCTCATCTTTCAAAAAAGTTCACCTCGGAAAATTGGAAAAATTTTGAAGTTAGGAAATTTCAGAGAAAAACAAATATTAAGTGCTGTTAGACCTAGTCTATACGCATGTTTTTTGTGCGTGCTGTTTTGCTTCAGTCAAAGTTGAGATATCGGTCAAAATGTGTTTGGGCCCCTCCAAGACCCAATTTCTTCAATTATCAAGAACCAGTGTAATCTAAAGCGATGTCTCATTCTAAATTCAAGAATATGACCTTCTAGCTATCATAGTAAAAAATATAAACCGAGTTAAAGACAAAATAAGATTTCGACTACTACTTTTTCAAATAAAACGGTCGTCGGTAAAGTAGATTACATTCATTAAGGATACACGCTATTGTAGATTTTGACCAATACTATCTGAAGAAACCATCAAATGACATTTTTATATAAATGCCGGATTGTAGCTCATCTTTCAAAAAAGATGACCTCGGGAAATTGGAAAAATTTTGAGGTTAAGAAATTTCGGAAAAAAATAATTTTAGGCGTTGATAGCCATGGTTCATACGCGTATTTTACATACCTGCACATCTCTCTTGCCTTAGTCAAAGTCGACATATTGATTAAAATGTGTTTGGTTCCCTCCAAGGCCCAATTTTGGTCTATCATCAAAAACCAAGAACCAGTGTAATCTGAAGCGATGTTTCCATCTGAATCCAAATATGTGACTTCCTAGCTATCGCTATGATATAAAAAAATATAAACAGAGTCTTTGACTGTATACTATTATATACGTCATCGTTATAAGAAGATGAAATAGAAGAACTAGAGAGAGGAATAATGATAATAGTAGAACACGTGGCGGCATGATGATGCAGCAGCTGCTGTTTATGATACTATATTATAATGGTTCTCAATTTTTAAACGTACGCGTCATTTTGAACATTGTGGCTACTTTCACAGATTGTACATCAGGGACTGATGGTAAAAATAAAAATACAAAAATAAAAAAAATCAGGCAAAAAAACTTAATGTCCTAACCTCAAAGTTTTTCAAATTTTCCGAGATCATCTTTCCTGAAAGATGAACTAAAATTCGGCATTTATATCAAAATGTCATTTGAAAGCTTTTTTAGATAGAATTGGTCAAAATCTACAATATGCATTTTGATTTAGGTCAAAACATGAATTTTCTAGCACGCTATCGCATTTTTGCGGTTTTTCGAGAAAATTCAAATTTTCGCATCAAAATAAAGATATTAACAAAAAAAAATCCAGTGTAAAGTAGAATAAAAATGCCTACTTCTCGTTCAGACCAATTATGTTCGCAAATTTTTTTTGGTTCAAAAAAAAAATTTTTAAACCATGAAAAATCACAAATAGGGCGTTATCTCGGGCCAATAACCTCTAAATGCTTCTACTTATGCTCATTCGACGCGCATTTCAAACATCTACA
This sequence comes from Endomychus coccineus, assembly GCA_958510875.1. Lineage (NCBI taxonomy): Eukaryota > Metazoa > Arthropoda > Insecta > Coleoptera > Endomychidae > Endomychus > Endomychus coccineus. The sequence continues at coordinate 85,670,084 of OY294068.1, read as the reverse complement.
ACCTTGATTTCAGGTATATATTTGATTAAAGCCTTCGTTTCCAAATTAATTAGATAGAAAGTAAACAATCACAAAATCTGGCCAAAAAAATGGTCATAACTTTCCGAGCGGCAGCGACAGAATTTTTTACCTATTCTTCCCGTATTCAGCCACCCAAAAAACATTAAAATTAGCCGTATGAAATTTTTTAGGATTTTCTGACGGTTTTCGTAACCGTGCGCCTGGACTATAATATGATTGACTAATTAATACTAAATTAACATGTTACCGATTCATAATGTATTCAAATCTGACTATTTGGAAATACGTTTTTATCTCCACCAATCAATGATTCTGAAAAATTAACTTTGAATAATAATCTAATTGACTACTCTGAATCACGTTATCTCTGACGGATATTGCGTTTTGTTTCCATCCTAATCTTACAGATGAGGGTCATGTTGAATATATACGAAACTGCTTGAATGGTAGAGTAAAATACAAATTTACTGAATGTTTCGTACTATATTCCATTGAATTACCAGATATAGTTGCCTAAAATCAAATATTGTGCCTCAATTTCATGTATTCAGTCTGTATATTATTTCAGTATACATCTCAAACTTTTGAGAATATAATTTTTGATGACTCTTCTAACTATTCAACAGAAATGTTTGATTTTGTACAGCTTAACTATTTCAAAATGAACTCATTTGTTAAATCGAAACCTTTTCCGGAAATATTAGTCGAGTTGCATTGTGGATTCTTAACGCATACAGAATATTTGAGATCTCAATTTTTGATTATTGAAATTTCAAGAGTTTGTAGACATGAGAGAAAATATTATCATAATATACAACGGCATCATATGGATAAAACTTTTAATAATGAATTTTGAAATTCGACTTGCGAATTAAGTATTGCTTTAAAAAAGACGTTATCACATGACTTTTGCTACCTGTTGAAAGTGATATTTTCCCAAAATATTTGAGAGGGAAATTGTGCATATCCCAATTTTACTCATCCGATCATTTCTTTTGAAGTTCACTTCTCAATCAATCTGTTTGCAATTCTAAATTCTAGAGATTATTAATTATTACTAGAACGTATCTGTGACATGAAAATTCAAAAAAACAAATAGTTGGGAAAATATTGAAATTGGTGTACCTATGTGAACCCTATGATATAGTTGCACTCGATTTTCCATATTTCATTTGTTCACGTTAAGATTATATTATCACTCTAATTCAGAACCTGGAAATTCCAGTATACAAATAGACATTCCCTGATATCACCAGATTATGAGACGATATGGTATCTCATAGTGTAATATTATACAATCCAATAAACTGAACACATTTTCGTAAGCGATCTTTTTTATATTTGCTCAAGTTTAATATTGAATGGTCAATCGTATGATTATACATGCACTCAAAGTTCTGTAACAATGTAGGAAACGACAGCCATTGTTGATTTCAAGTAATTCGCAGATTGAAACATTTCTAGTTACAGATATATATTTCAATCTGCCGAATGGAATTCGACTCCAATACTATGAACCTAATTCCGGAACAACCAATTGATAAGAAATAAGAAATTCAACATATGAACATCATCTTTCATGAATAATATAGAATTAAAGCGGAATAACTTGAATAGTAGACTTCTGCGGATAGCTTATCTATAAATTGCTTGGTTTTCGGTGGGATTCTGAATCATAATAGCAAGACTTGATATCGACGTTTCGCCAACCATTACAGGTGGCATCTCCAGAACTGACTTGAGACTTGAACTGAAACTGAGCTTATGAGTATCTCAAAGCGAGATATATTGAGATCACTATTCCTATTCCTATTAAGATAAATTATTGTTTTTCTCAATTTGAATACATCCTGACATCAAACGTTTATCATTAGGGAAGGTGGTGCATATAGGGACATGATACATTGTGAGACAATCGCATTTTTGGCCATCTGTTGTTCAGTAGGTGAACTTTCTCCACTCTAAAGTGTCTAAACCTTTTCTTATTCCAATCTTATTTACATTTCACTGCCTTACCAACAGTGCATTGTTATTACTTTTCTGTCTTATCTGACAATCGTTGCAAACTTTTATTTTCTTCTGTGTTCTGTTGAAGAAAATTTCGTTTATTTGTTCACCAAGAAGAGTCAAATTAACAACTGGGCTGATTTAATATATGCTCAGGTATGTAAACATTTGTAATTCAAAATATGAAAAGGTTGTTCTATTTTTAATTATAATTTGTGGAATGAACACATGGTGTTTTGCGGGACAAATGTGTGTGGTCCATAATGGGAAACCATCGTGATTTCTCATTAATTCCAGCTATTTTTGCCTGAATGCCGAAGAATATCGCATCAAGCAAAACTAATCACGGTGACTATGAAGAAAAGATGAGAATAGGTGTGACGAAAGTGATTTAAAATTAAGACCTGCGGCAGGTACAAATTAAACAAATCTGCTCTCCATAGAAAAGTGCTCGAGTATAAGCTTAGTATTGAAAGTGATAGAGACAACTTTCTGTCAGATTTTTGATGATAATGAAGAAGAGGAATTAGCAGCATACCTTGTGAAGGCATCTCGGATGTGTTATGGGTTAACAATAAAAATGACTCGTGAATTTGCATACAAATTTGCAGTCGCGAATTCTTAAGATGTGCCACAGTCTTGGCACAAGAGCAAACAGGCAGGAATAGTATGGATTCTTCTGTCCCGAAAAAGGCAACCGATCCTCAGTTTACGAACACCTGAAGCGACGAGTCTCAGCCGTGCTACTAGCTTTAATAAGCACAATGTGTCACTGTTTTTTGAAAACCTTCGAAAGGTTTTAGTCAAACATAATTTTTGTAGCCATCAGATAAATAACTGTGACGAAACTGCAGCTACCACAGTACACAAGCCCCCAAAAATTATAGCTTGTAGTGGTCAAAAACAAGTTGGTAAAATCACCAGCGCTGAGAGGGGTATCTTAGTTACTTTGTGTGTCGCTGTTTGTGCTAATGGTACATATGTACCCCCTTATTTCATATTCCCAAGACTGCACTTCAAACCACACATGCTGAATGGTGCTCCGCCGGGCTCCGAAGGTGCCGCCCATAAAAGTGACTGGATGACAGCTGAGAATTTTGTTAACTTTTTCGGGCACTTAATAAACGTGACCAGATGTAATGTCGACAATAAAATCTTATTCTCGACAACCATGAAGGTCATTGCGACGTTAGAGTCTTGAAGTTTTGTAAGGAGAATGGAATCGATTTTCTCACCTTGCCTCCGCATTGTAGTCACCGACTCCAGCCCTTAGATGTTACATATTTCGGTCCATTCAAGACTCATTATAACAGGGCAATGGATGAATGGATGTCAAGTCATCCGGAGTACCACTGGGTATTTACAATATCGCCGAAATAACAAGAACGTCATTCTCGCAAGCCTTAACCCCAACAAACATTATAAAGGGGTTTAAACGCACAGAGATATACTCATTCAAACCAAATGTGTTCGAGGAAGTGGACTTCATGCCTTCTTCTGTAACCGAGAGACCTGAAAAACTTCAAACTGAAGAACAGTATGAGTCATTAGCTGTTCTTGCTGATCCCATTACTGAGCCAGAGCCATCTACCAGCAAAATCCAAGATGTTGACACAACTAATGAACTCCCACATCTCGGTGGAAGTTATATGCGAACATCCACACCAACAAGAAATTCAGAGAAGAAGTTCATGAGTCCAGAAGACGTAAGGCCACATGTGAAAGCAGGAGAAAGGAAAGAAACACGTAAAGGGCGAAAAAGGGCTGTATCGACAATACTCACCGACACACGAAATATGAAAGAAGGGAAAATAGAGAACTAGATAAGGAGCAACAAAGGAAAAAACTGGAGAGAAAGAAAAAGGCGAAACTTGTGAAGAGGAAAGTTCTCGTGGAGGAATCTTTTAGCGACAGCGACGATATTGATGAACCAATATTGGATGATTCAACTGATATTTTGGAGCAGAGGGAGGAGAAGGCGAAGAAATAACAACTGGCGACTTCATCTTGGTCCAGTACCCAATGAAAAAGAGCATGAAATATTATGTAGGACGAGTAGATGGAACAGGAAACGAATTCTATCAAGTGAATTTCTTGAAAAAAGTGTCGGAGTCGGCATTTTTATATCCTGATGAGAAACATGAAGACGTCGTTGAAAAGGCGAATGTTGTTCACAAGCTCCCCAACCCAACAACACTTGGAGGCACCGAGAGAGTTAAAAGGCAATTACAATTCAAATTTGATTTCAAAAGTTATAACATTGAATAAGGGTATTCATTTATTTTTGTATTACTTATTGCATGCAACAATTTCTTAATAATAAATAGCCATTTTCAAAGACTTTTATGCTTCTATACATACTGTCCTACAATGTAACATAGTGTGGTACATTTAGGGACAGGTGGTATATACCGGGACAGTCAAAATACATGCCCATTTTTTTCTGTTTGATATGGTTAGATGACTTAACTTCAGCTTGAAGATATACACATATCACCTGTTAATCCTAAGTTTGTCACTAGAAGAATAAACGATCAGGACCAAAAAGAAGAAAAATGTCCCAGTTTACACCACCTTCCCTATTTGTTTCAATATTCAAATTTTTTTTAGTGTCCTAGTCAAATAAATTGTTTTGTGTTCTTTGGATGTTTAGCAAGTGCAGAGGATAAACTCCATGTAAACTTATGCCCATACAATATTCCATCGATGTATTGGGAAGATTGGCCGATGTATACTTTTTCGCAATCTTCACAAGGGATGGAATATACAGATTGAGTTATTTTTTTGAAAGGTACGCTGCTCTTCAATTTTGAGAAAAGACTTCTCTGGTTTAAATAACTTTTATTGTATTTTTGTGTAACCTCTCTTTTAAAACTACTGTTTCATAACTCAAAATATGATAATTCAAATTGAATTAGAAGACTAGAATCTAGTCTTCTCTTTTCAAAAACTGTAGTTCTATGAACAACAATGTCCTGACAACACTCACTTACTTCATGCCAAAAATTCCGTCGTCCACAGACGCGGAATATCAACGTTATAATTTGAATATAATCGGCCCCTTTGAGAACCCCAAAGTTTCAATACAGCTTAAAAATTATAAATATGAATACAAAATGAATTAAATTTGCTTGAAAAACATACGAATTCAATTTATGGTATTTCTTCACAGTTGGTTTCAATATATTGGGATATTGTTGTTTCCATCTTGTTCGAATTTCTGACTCAGAAACGTATTCTTTGGACCACCTAGCCCAGAAGTGTTGTAGAAGTTGTTGGGTTCGAGAACCGTGCATAGTTCGTGTCAACAAAAGATAACAAAACAGATGTAAGCATAAAAACCACTGCACAGAATCGGACAACTTATGGAGCATCAAGAACGCAAATTGGTATAAAAGAACGCCTCGTGAGCGTCGAATAATTATAGTCAGTGAGACAATGCGAAAAAGTAAGACAGCCAGACCGAATCTTCCAGAGCAATCAATTGTATCACCAAAAGTAAGTGTTCCGCCAGTTACCATTGAAGTAGTAGGTAAATAGTGATTTTGGTTATTTGAGTTCCATTGTTTTGCTCGCGGTACGGCCTTGTAATATCAATTATCGTTCAATTAGTAATTGTAATTGTTGTATTGTACCTGTTAAGTTAATCCTGTACAAATTCCCATTACGTCCCGATGAAATTGATTGTTATCTGTACCGATAAACATAGAATTGAGTTTGTTGAGTAATTGTATTGTATCAGAGGGAGTGAATGATTGTAGTGAAAGCGAATCACTACACACCAATATACACTGTGTCTACACGAAAATGAGGGTGTGTCGTAGATAGTCCACCGCCAGGGTCTACACGCTGTGACTACCCGGAAGTAGACTGAAGGAGGATGTATTTTCGAAAACGCATATAAATTAAGTATGCGAAAAAGAATATTTTTTTCATGACAGTTACCGATTATAGTTTTGATATATACTTGACAAGTAGAAAACAACAGCCCTTCTAATTGAAATTGAATTCGGTATGTTATTGAAAAATTAAAATACAATCCATTCCAAGAAGAAACATATACCTATTGGAATTGAAGCTCATCTGAGAGAATACTAATATTAATTCGAACCCTCTTAGAAATATGTACAGTAATATAGGTTAAGGTGAATATTAGTAAAAAAAATCTGTTTCAGTAGCTGAGGCTGTAGATATATGGCATTCAACTGGAATGGTTAAACACACTATATAACTAAGATTGTACGAGGTAAAATTTAACTAAACTCTGTTATTTCTCTTCATTAATGCCCTCGGTCGTTCATCACTCCTTTTTTGATATATACATATAATCATATGGACTGATGGAGATAAATAAATTAGGATAAATTATTATTCCCTGAAACTTTTTCAGTCGATGTTCAATTGTGCTATGACATGTTATTGATATATCTATTTTCAATTTATATCATTTAATTTGTTTTACATATAATCAGACTTTATAGTTCCACAAGGCCATTCATCGATTTCCTTGCCGCGTTGTGGACATATTTCAGCCATCGTTTATTGAAGTGAGGGAGTTCCCGAAACTTACTGCTTTTGAGCTTTCAGATAAAATGGTGTATGCTTTGGAACAAAATATTTGAAGGATCTTTGACTGAGGTTCTTGCTCATCATTCGTATTTTGTAATTCAGTTTATTTCTAGTGCTATGGCTATGATTAGGTATGCCGTGTTCCATTTTCGGATATTAGAGAATTACGGTGATAAAATACAGAGCCGTATATCTAAAATCTTGTTTTTGTTTGTATAGCAATTCGGATAGATCTTTCATTTTCAATGATATTTTTTGAATGGGCGGCATCAAACTCGGCACATCCTAATCTTTTATTCCCAATGCATTTTAAATTATATTTCTACAATTACAAACTCGGCATAAAGTTGTTGCAGGTACCTTACCCCTGTAACAGGTAACTAACTATATTTTGTTTTGTAGGTATATCAGTTTTCGAAAGTACATAGTCAGTTCTAGTGTAAATTTGATGGTCTATGTACTCATAATTGTGAAAAAGTTTAGAAATGGCGGAAATGAATCATAGTAATTTTTCGGATTCAAGTGAAATTTTCAGTCAAAGAGTAAACCTTCTCTTAGTTCACGAGAACTATAAGTTTAAAGAACACAACATAGGATAAGCTTCCGGAGAAACTAAGTGGGAGTGCATCAAAGATAATTGTAAAGCAATTTTTCATACTTTAGGTGAGTCAAAAAGTCGAGTTATAACAAACTGGAGTGTAAATCATAGTCATGAACCAGAACTGACAAATGTGTTGCAAATACAAGTTTCAAGTCATAGTTTGAAGAGAAAAGCCGAAAGTGATATAACAGAAAAACCTTCCAAAATGATTAGAATGGAGCTAGCTAAAAATGATGTGTCTTTATACAATTTGATAATAAGTGATCTACAATGTGCTAGGAGAAACATTTACACTGCACTTCGAAAATTGTTTCCAGCTTTGCCAAAATCACTATCGGAAGATCATGAAGCTTTGAATGAACTTCAACCGAAAGCCAACAGAAATGAAGACTTCCTAAATGTTGATGATTTATCCGAAAATTTAGTGATATTTATCTGTGAAAGTAATTCAAAGTTTCTATGTGAATCAAAAATTATTTATTTGGATGGTTCATGCTGCCCAAAATATTTCACAAATGCTTAAGATACATGGTTTTTTCAACGGCTATTAACTACCATTATAGGTTTTTCATATCAGAAATTAAAGAGTATTGTGATTATATAGAAATCAAATTTGTACCAGAAGAGATAGTAGTCGATTTTGAGATATCTATTCATAATGCAGTGTTAGGACTTTATCCAAATGCTAAAATTACTGGGTGTCGATTTCACTTGGCTCAAGCATGGAACAGAAAAATTTCAAATCTAGGTTTATCAAAAGAATACCAAGTCAAAAATTCTGAGATTGGAAAGTGGCTCCATTATTGTTTTGGTCTTTTATTTTTGGAACCAAAGGACGTAGACGATTTTAATTTTTTTGAGCTCTACGAAGTTAAGTCAGTAGATGAAATACTTGAAAAGTTTTCTGTTTACCTTCTCCAGAAATATTTGACACATAATTCGAAACTTTCACCACATATATGGGCTGCTGCCTCTGCTGCATTCAATAAATCAACCAATGCTTGCGAATCGTTTCATTCCCATTTTAATGCATCCACGTACCAAACGCATCGTTCATTATTTATTTTTGTAAATATAACCACTAAGAAACCTCATAATTTTGTTAATTCTAAAATTATAGAATATAACAATAGTAGGTTGTCCAAATTACAATATGTTAAAATAGTATCGCATTATTATGCAATTAATTAAAATAGTAGTGTAAATATAATTTTGAATATGTACTATGTATATTCCAAATTAATAAATTTTGTTTCAATATGATATCAGTTTATTTCTTGCAAGCAGAGGGAGGTATTATTATTCATGTGCCGAGTTTGAACATTTTGAAAGTGAATCTTTTAATCTCTGTGCCGAGCTTGACTATCCTTATTTCATATACCTGAGACATGTGCCGAGTTTGTATTACCCCGTTTGGAATACATCTAGAAGTTGATATAGGGAAAAAACGAGAAACTCCTTTCATACCGGCTAAAGAAGGTTTTTAATTGTAGATCGGTCATCCTGCATATGGAACTTAACTGATCCGCCGAAGTTCTCTCTAGAAGGAAATGTCAGAGTTCCTTAGTATCGTGCTAGTTTTCTCCAAAATCGAACATATTACCGGAATTTATTATTTTAGGGTTTGAATGATAGATCGCTGTCCGCTTGAACTTCGATCTAAGATTTCCAATTTAGCTGTTTATATTATTGTAATATTCTGTTAATTTAATATAGGGATTGTAACAACTATTTTGTGAAAATAAAGATGTACTATTATTGTTATTATTATTATTATATCTCATTCTATCTCATTCTAAAATATATGGTACTATAGTTGGACTTCAGTTTACGTAAAACTACTTGGATTTCGTTGCCTGCATTCACGTTTGAACAAAATGAAATATCAGTTGAGTGATATTAACGCAGAACTGGGACACTGAATTTTTCTTTAACGGTATTGAAGGCTTTCTGTCTGCTCGGCTGACCAATGAAAACTCACTTTCTTTCTCAGCAGGCGCGTTAATGGGGCCACGGTCTTTGAAAATGCCAAGATGAACCTGCGATACCACGAGGATAATTCCAAAATTTTTCTTATGCCTCGCAAGTTTTCCGTTGAATTCTTTTTTCATACGACATTCACCTTTTCCAGGTCGGTTCCTATCCTTTATTCACCCTTCATATCCCAAATATTCCAACTCCGGCTCATAGAAATGGAATTTGTCAGGTTTTATTTGCAGATTCGCCATCACCAACCGGTTGAACGGTTCCAGATGGTTTAAATGTTAATCTAACGTTTCACTTATATCAATAATGTCATCTTCATAGGGTAAGCGTAAGGTTCCATTTCGAGTTTATGACTTTATCTGATAGTCGTTGATAGGTGGTTCACCCTGAATTGATATAATCCTCTAACTGGTACCTTTAGGACTTTGATAGGTTTCCTCTCCGGAGTGAGGGGGTATTCTCCAGTAACCAGTACCCTTGACGTAAATACGTTGACACAAACCGAGCCTCTTTTAATTTTTTCAGGGTCGTGATGATGGATGGTAGCATCCTTTTCAGATTGCGCATTCACGGAAATCAATACAAAACCGATTTTGTCCATCTTTCTTTTCAGCCAGGATCACTAAAGAACTGTAGGGGTTATTGGAGGGTTTGATAACTCTTTCTTTTTACATTTTATTTTTTTCTCGTCCATCACTCATTGCTTGGCCATATTCTGAGGCCGATATCACTGCCTAATTGGCACTTCGTCGTTCAATTTGATGTGATGTTGGACCAAGAGGGTTTATCCTTCAATATTCTGGAATGGCTTCAATTCTTTTCTCAAAAATTCCGGTAATATGTTGTGCTCTTGATTTTCCAGCTTAGCACTTATTATAATTGGATCAAACTATTGATGTTCGACTACAGGCTGATTTATTCCTTTTGTCAGATCGATTTCAAATTTACATTGATGAAATAAATCCATTCTCATAATCACTAGCTCCAAAAATTGACCTTCATTGAGCTGCATATCCAACGTACATTGAATGTGGTAACCCTGTCTATTAGGGATCAAACTACCATAAACTCACGGTAACCAGTCACTTCATCATTAATATATGATTTAACGGAACCAATGGCGTTGAAATTTAGTGATACTTTTCCAATAGTTCAATAGTCAATGTATCTTCGGAACATATACTAGTTCGTTAATGTGGAACAGATTTTTGTGTGACAGGTAAGGAGTTTATCCCGTTGCGGCGTCTCCTGCCTCTCCGTCGAACGATCGAGCATTTCCCGACGGCTCATCTTCCCGTGGACAATCGCTTGACAACATTCCTTGTTGATATTCTTCATCTCGAGGAACGATATCCTTGTCACCATAATACAGGCTCAAATCTTCGAAAGAATTTATTAAAATTCACATCTGAATTTATACAAATTTGATATGTTAGAACTAAAGATGTACGATAAAATACAAATATGCAAAGGAATAATTCATACATGGGCAATTCTAAATTAAAGGAGATGGCCAAGGGGGGGCGGATAAGGGCTTCTGCGGATCTTGGCGAGGTAATTTTTTCCCGTTTCTACATCGTACATCGTATTTGAACTCGGCATTTAGAGATTAAAATACCCTTCAAAAAGTTTTCTATGAATTTTTTCAGTTTTTTGTTTTTTTCCCAACGAAAATGCCAAAAAACTGTTTTTGACCCAGAAATCGACATTTTATAGTAAATAAACGTCCAAGGAGTCATTTCCGATCGAAAATTGGCCGCTGAATTCAAAAATGGTGTCAGTATCCTTCCATAATCCATCATTTTCTGTCCTTCGGCTGATTTTCCGCAAAATACCTTTTTTTTGACGGCGTCATATCGGTGTGAGCAGCCATTTTGAAAAAAAAATTTTTTCAGCGAAATCTGCTTGTTTTTACCTCAGCTTTACGATCAAATAAGAATTCATCTGACTAAATGGTTTTTAGAGGTCGGAAAATTGAAAAAACTAAAACGACAAAAAAACGATATTACTGTACAAAAATCAGTCGTCAGGTCACTGACAAGTCTTTTTTTGGGACATATAACCTCGGAATCGGATTCAGCGGGAAATTTTACGAAAACAGTTCACGAACGTCATCCAACAGTTTTTCCACTCCAGTATACCATTAATTTTCCGCCAAAAACCAAGTAAACGTAGTTTTCTTCCAGTTTTTGACCTTTCTCGACCGCAAAGTTGCAGAATTTAGAATCGTAAGTAGAATATTTGGATTCCTTGGACAATTCTCGATAGAGAACATGTTAATACATTATTTTGTTAGATATTTTGGTACGTTGGAAAAGCAGTTTGAAAAAAGCTTTTTCGTAGCTGCAAATCTAGAGACTTCGTTTTTTTGTAATTTTTTTAGTTTGTTTCTCAAAACTTTAAATCGACTAAAATCGTGATCAAATGACTGATTTTGATGTGAAATTATTCAAGCATTCTGATTCTGACAATTTTTCAATCCCACATAATGACCCAGAGCCACAAAATTGAACAAAGCGTCAAAACTAGGAGGTTAAACAACGAAACCGAATGTGAATTAGTGTAATTTAGTAATTTTGTGGCTCTGGGTCATCATGTGGGATCGAAAAGTTGTCAGAATCAGAATGCTTGGGAAATTTTACATCAAAATTAGTCATTTTGATCACGATTTTAGTCGATTTAAAGTTTTAAAGAATAAACTTCAAACATTACAAAAAAACGAAGTCTCTAGATTTGCATCTACGAAAAAGCTTTTTTTTCAAACTGCTTTTCCAAAGCACCAAAATATTTAAAAAAATAATGTTATAGCATAGTTCTGCAACTTTGAGGTCGAAAAAGGTCAAAAACTGGAAGAAAATTACGTTTACTTGGTTTTTGGCGGAAAATTAATGCTATACTGGAGTGTAAAAACTGTTGGATCACTGTTTTCTTATCGTAAAATTTCCCGCTGAATCCGATTCCGAAGTCATACGTTCCAAGAAAAGACTTGTCAGCGACCTGACGACAGATTTTTGTACAGTAATATCGGTTTTTTGTCTTTTTTTTAGTTTTTTCAAATTTTTGACCTCTAAAACCTATTCAGTGAGGAGAATTCTTATGTGATCGTAAAGCTAAGGTAAAAACACGCAGATTTAGCGAAAAAAAAATTTCTCAAATGGCAGCTCACACCGATATGACGCCGTCAAAAAAAAAGGTATTTTGCCGAAAATCAGCCAATGGATAAAAAATGATGCGTTATTTGAGGAAACTGACACCATTTCCGAATTCAGAGACCAATTTCCGATCGGAAGTGACTTGTTGAACGTTTATTTATTATAAAATATCGATTTCTGGGGTGAAAAACAGTTTTTTGACATTTTCGTTGGAAAACAACCCATAAAATTGGAAAAATTCATAAAAAACTTTTTAAAAGGTATTTTAGTCTTTAAATGCCGGTAAACGAGTTCAAATACGATGTAGAAACGGAAAAAATTTGCCCCGGCAAGTACTGCAGACCCCCCCCCCCTGCCGTTTCCTTCAATTTAGAATTGCCCACTTATAAGGCATGGCTTCCAGTCAACACTATATTCACGTGTTTACGAATATCGTGGGGATTGCGAGTATCTCGTGATTTTCTAAATATTTTCATCTCATCTCGAAACATATGGTAATCCGGTTCATTTGACATCGGTTCACGCAAGACTACTCGAATTTCGTGGGCTGCATTTACTTTGGAACAAAAATAAATATCAGTTGAGTGATATTAACGCAGGCTTGCGGAACTCGGTTATATGTCTTGTATTTTACAAAACGACAGCCATTTGAAACGGAAAACTATCCTACTTCAGGTACTTCTATAGATTAATTGAATCCAACAAACAGTCCCTCCTCAAATATAACAGTGAATTCTCGGTTCGGAACTAATTACTATCTACCATACGATTTCTCAATCGATCATCGGAATTGAATTTAGCTAAATTCTCGGAGTGCAATCAGTTCAAGTTTAAACTATTGAATAGTCTTAGTAAACTACCCAGTTCGTAGTGAGTGGATTCTTATTCATATTATTCACCAATGGTCTTCGGATCAACCTTCTCGAGGTAACAATTGAACAGTTTATACATTTTGAGAATAATCGGCTTCATACCAACTCGCATTTTTCAAGAAAGTCTCGGCAAATAATTATAATGTTCGGTACCGGTTAACAGTATTCGGTGAATTCATTAGTTTTCCAAAAACGGATGGTGCCTAGCAAGGGAGTGCCTTCGAGCAGCATCCGATCCTCCTTATATACTAGGCAGGCTAACGCTGGATCCTAACACGCGTTCTCGCAGGCTCATCAGCGGTCGTATTAAGATGTAGAGTTTTCAATATAGATGTGCACAAAGTTTGATATTTCAAATCATTTGAAATAACGTGATACGCGATATTCCTTTTATGAAACGTTTTGCATTGTTCTAAAATGTAATAGCTTACATTAGATCATGCAAGAAATTAAAAGATAACCTAGAAACAGTTAAATTTTCGAAACGGCGGTATCAAGTCCAGAATTATATACGTCGTATTTCGACTCCGAAAAGAAATGATTCTTATTGAATGGATTACGATATATGTTGTTCACCATATAAATGCTATGTCAGAACTGGAGTAAATTACAGGAGTACATGTATATGTGACCTATGTATAAATTTCTATCCAGCATAATACGATATTCTTAGTCTCTTAAAGTTTATAATACCATGTTATTTTCTTCGGATATAACTCCTTCCTTCTTAGAGCTTCTGTTTCGGTAACCCCGCAATGAATTGTTTCACCTTCGTGATACAATTCAACAATTTAGTCTTGAGATTCTCCAAGTACGTAATCACGAAGAATAGATGCCTTTTCCGATGCATCGTTTAAAATGTGGCAGAATACATTTCAGATAAAGATAAATGTTAAAGTTTTTCAAACGGGTATGAGGTACGATAACTCCATATATGTATTTTGTAGCATAAACATTGATGTAAGACCGTCATTCTAAATCGCGCATTATATGTCCGGGTAATTGAAGACATAAGTGGATAAAGGTGTCATGTCACATTTTTTCTAAAATCCACTTTTTCAACTTTTTGAACTTCACTGGTATAGATTTATCTTTCATTAAACCCTAGATACATTTTTCTCAATATTTAAAGATTTATTTTATGGATGAAGGTGTTAAGTCACACGAACATGTAGCATTCCGTAGTAGATAAAGGTGTCATGTCACAGTTTTGTCACATGACACCTTTATCAACTAAGTAATTCAAAAGTCTATTCAACTGTCAAGTGTCATGTCTCGCAATTGAGGTTATGTTTCATCGCGAGGAACTAAAATACGTTTGTGGCAATAATGGCTGGGTTTAGAGGCAATGAAATCTTTAAAATGGTGCAAGAAATTGACTCTAATCAAGGTAAGCTTAACAAAACTAGTTTTCTCATTTATACCCTGTAATGTATCTAATTATTTTTGTAGAGGCTGTATGCAGCAGTAAATTTGAAAGTAAAGATGTAGTTAAACCGGTTGAAAACCCTTTAGATATGAGACATCTACTAAGAACACAAATGCACATTACAAAACGTAAGTAGTTTTTTTTCAAATTTCAATATTATGTATTAAGACGATTGGCCTCCAGAATATTAGTCCGTTTGCCAAGCTCCACGGAATTTTATTAAGAATATAGTAAACGTACTATACTTAAATTATGTACTTTTGTAGAGGCAGTGTCCTGCAGTAATCTCGAAGGTCAAGAATAATAGAAATTGAATCGGATGAGAAATATAAAGATATGGAGGAGCAACCAAGTACAAGTAGGACATTAAGAAGGCGCTTTTCAAAAAGTAAGCAATGAGATAATTTAGATACAACCTGAATTTGAATTCAATATACGTTTTGTTCTAGGGGTTAAGGAAATAAGCGATGAAGAGAGCATTACATCAGGTAGTGAATATTGTCCTAGCCACGATGACGATTCAGATTATTCAGAGCCTGAGCCAGAGACTGCAAGCAATCTACAACGAACAACGTATTAAGAAGGTTAAACGTAAAGTTTTCATCGACAATGAGACCCTACAAGGAAATAGCATGGAAGATGATGATAATAATAACCAACTTGAGAGCAGTAAGAACACAGCAAATCTACATGACGATAACGGGACAGAAAAGAAGAAGAGTAACGAAAGTGGAATAAATGTTCATGTCACAGCTGATGGAATCCAACCAAGCATTAAGAAAGGGAAAAATTTCGAATTATTACCGAAGATACCAAAAAAAAAAATGCGCAATCCTGACACTTGGAAACGAAAAAAAGCAGCAATATCGACTTTTTAAATATTAAGGAAGAAAAACTGAATCTATTGAGGTCGATTGGATAGCAGCTTTTCTTTCTGTTCGTAAATTCAGAGTAAAAATTGTTGTTTTTCACAAAATGTAGATTTAGTTGGCTGCGTACCTCAGGGATCTGTGATTGGTCCATTATTATTCCTAATTTATACTTTAGATATTCCAGGACTGGTTTCCTCTACATGTTCGCAATATGCAGAAGTTATCAAGTTGTATATGATACCTCTTTTACATCACCATTCGCTTCAATATGAGTTGGAGTGGTGTCATTTATGGCTGATACCATTAAATACGAGCAAATGCACTGTACTTCACACATTCCCTACCATATTAATGGGTTGCGGTTAGGCACGGTTATATTAGAGTTTTTAAAGAAACACTTATCAAATAAGAGCTAATTATATTTTAAAAGAGTGACAATCTTAAGAATGACAATTCATAATAAATATTACGTTAATAAGACGTCTGATACTCTCTTGCATTAGATACGAGCAAATGCACTGTATTTCACATATTTCCTACAATCTTAACGGGTTGCGGTTAAGCACGGTTATATTAGAGTTTTTAAAGGAACACTTATAAAAAAAGCTAATTATATTTTAAAAGAGTGACAATCTTAAGAATGACCATTCATAATAAATATTACGTTAATGAGACGTCTGATACTCTCTTGCATTAAATACGAGCAAATCCACTGTACTTCACATATTTCCTACCATCTTAATGGGTTGCGGTTGAGCACGGTTATATTGGAGTTTTTGAAGAAACACTTATAAAATAAAAGCTAATTATATTTTAAAAGAGTGACAATCTTGAGAATGACCATTCATGATAAATATTACGTTGATGAGACGTCTGATACTCTCTTGCATTAAATACGAGCAAATGCACTGTATTTCACATATTTCCTACAATCTTAACGGGTTGCGGTTGAGCACGGTTATATTAGAGTTTTTAAAGGAACACTTATAAAAAAAAGCTAATTATATTTTAAAAGAGTGACAATCTTAAGAATGACCATTCATAATAAATATTACGTTAATGAGACGTCTGATACTCTCTTGCATTAAATACGAGCAAATCCACTGTACTTCACATATTTCCTACCATCTTAATGGGTTGCGGTTGAGCACGGTTATATTGGAGTTTTTGAAGAAACACTTATCAAATAAAAGCTAATTATATTTTAAAAGAGTGACAATCTTGAGAATGACCATTCATAATAAATATTACGTTGATGAGACGTCTGATACTCTCTTGCATTAAATACGAGCAAATGCACTGTACTTCACATATTTCCTACAATCTTAATGGGTTGCGGTTAAGCACGGTTATATTAGAGTTTTTAAAGAAACACTTTTAAAATAAAAGGTAATTATATTTTAAAAGAGTGACAATCTTAAGAATGACCATTCATAAAAAATATTACGTTAATAAGACGTCTGATACTCTCTTGCATTAAATACGAGCAAATCCACTGTACTTCACATATTTCCTACCATCTTAATGGGTTGCGGTTAAGCACGGTTATATTGGAGTTTTTGAAGAAACACTTATAAAATGAAAGCTAATTATATTTTAAAAGAGTGACAATCTTAAGAATGACCATTCATGATAAATATTACGTTAATAAGACGTCTGATACTCTCTTGCATTAAATACGAGCAAATCCACTGTACTTCACATATTTCCTACCATCTTAATGGGTTGCGGTTAAGCACGGTTATATTGGAGTTTTTGAAGAAACACTTATAAAATGAAAGCTAATTATATTTTAAAAGAGTGACAATCTTGAGAATGACCATTCATAATGAATATTACGTTGATGAGACGTCTGATACTCTCTTGCATTAAATACGAGCAAATGCACTGTACTTCACATATTTCCTACAATCTTAATGGGTTGCGGTTGAGCACGGTTATATTAGAGTTTTTAAAGAAACACTTATAAAATAAAAGCTAATTATATTTTAAAAGAGTGACAATCTTAAGAATGACCATTCATAATAAATATTACGTTAATGAGACGTCTGATACTCTCTTGCATTAAATACGAGCAAATCCACTGTACTTCACATGTTTCCTACCATCTTAATGGGTTGCGGTTAAGCACGGTTATATTGGAGTTTTTGAAGAAACACTTATAAAATAAAAGCTAATTATATTTTAAAAGAGTGACAATCTTGAGAATGACCATTCATAATAAATATTACGTTAATGAGACGTCTGATACTCTCTTGCATTAAATACGAGCAAATGCACTGTACTTCACATATTTCCTTCCATCTTAATAGGTTGCGGTTAAAGACGGTTATATCAGAGTTTTTAAAGAAACACTTATAAAATAAAAGGTAATTATATTTTAAAAGAGTGACAATCTTAAGAATGACCATTCATAATAAATATTACGTTAATGAGACGTCTGATACTCTCTTGCATTAAATACGAGCGAATGCACTGTACTTCACATATTTCCTACCATCTTAATGGGTTGCGGTTGAGCACGGTTATATTAGAGTTTTTAAAGAAACACTTTTAAAATAAAAGCTAATTATATTTTGAAAGAGTGACAATCTTAAGAAGGACCATTCGTAATAAATATTACGTTAATGAGACGTCTGATACTCTCTTGCATTAAATACGAGCAAATGCACTGTACTTCACATATTTCCTACCATCTTAATAGGTTGCGGTTAAAGACGGTTATATTAGAGTTTTTAAAGAAACACTTATAAAATAAAAGGTAATTATATTTTAAAAGAGTGACAATCTTAAGAATGACCATTCATAATAAATATTACTTTAATGAGACGTCTGATACTTTCTTGCATTAAATACGACCAAATCCACTGTACTTCACATATTTCCTACCATCTTAATGGGTTGCGGTTAAGCACGTTTATTTCGGAGTTTTTGAAGAAACACTTATAAAATGAAAGCTAATTATATTTTAAAAGAGTGACAATCTTGAGAATGACCATTCATAATGAATATTACGTTGATGAGACGTCTGATACTCTCTTGCATTAAATACGAGCAAATGCACTGTACTTCACATATTTCCTACCATCTTAATGGGTTGCGGTTAAGCACGGTTATATTGGAGTTTTTAAAGGAACACTTATAAAATGAAAGCTAATTATATTTTAAAAGAGTGACAATCTTAAGAATGACCATTCATAATAAATATTACGTTAATAAGACGTCTGATACTCTCTTGCATTAAATACTAGCAAATGCACTGTACTTCACATATTTCCTACCATCTTAATGGGTTGCGGTTAAGCACGGTTATATTGGAGTTTTTAAAGGAACACTTATAAAATGAAAGCTAATTATATTTTAAAAGAGTGACAATCTTAAGAATGACCATTCATGATAAAAATTACGTTAATAAGACGTCTGATACCCTCCTGCATTAAATACGAGAAAATCCACTGTACTTCACATATTTCCTACCATCTTAATGGGTTGCGGTTAAGCACGGTTATATTGGAGTTTTTAAAGGAACACTTATAAAATGAAAGCTAATTATATTTTAAAAGAGTGACAATCTTAAGAATGACCATTCATAATAAATATTACGTTAATAAGACGTCTGATACTTTCTTGCATTAAATACGAGCAAATGCACTGTACTTCACATATTTCCTACAATCTTAATGGGTTGCGGTTAAGCACGGTTATATTAGAGTTTTTAAAGAAACACTTTTAAAATAAAAGGTAATTATATTTTAAAAGAGTGACACTCTTAAGAATGACCATTCATAATAAATATTATGTTAATAAGACGTCTGATACTCTCTTGCATTAAATACGAGCAAATCCACTGTACTTCACATATTTCCTACAATCTTAATGGGTTGCGGTTAAGCACGGTTATATTAGAGTTTTTAAAGAAACACTTTTAAAATAAAAGGTAATTATATTTTAAAAGAGTGACAATCTTAAGAATGACCATTCATGATAAATATTACGTTAATAAGACGTCTGATACTCTCTTGCATTAAATACGACCAAATCCACTGTACTTCACATATTTCCTACCATCTTAATGGGTTGCGGTTAAGCACGTTTATTTCGGAGTTTTTGAAGAAACACTTATAAAATGAAAGCTAATTATATTTTAAAAGAGTGACAATCTTGAGAATGACCATTCATAATGAATATTACGTTGATGAGACGTCTGATACTCTCTTGCATTAAATACGAGCAAATGCACTGTACTTCACATATTTCCTACAATCTTAATGGGTTGCGGTTGAGCACGGTTATATTAGAGTTTTTAAAGAAACACTTATAAAATAAAAGCTAATTATATTTTAAAAGAGTGACAATCTTAAGAATGACCATTCATAATAAATATTACGTTAATGAGACGTCTGATACTCTCTTGCATTAAATACGAGCAAATCCACTGTACTTCACATGTTTCCTACCATCTTAATGGGTTGCGGTTAAGCACGGTTATATTGGAGTTTTTGAAGAAACACTTATAAAATAAAAGCTAATTATATTTTAAAAGAGTGACAATCTTGAGAATGACCATTCATAATAAATATTACGTTAATGAGACGTCTGATACTCTCTTGCATTAAATACGAGCAAATGCACTGTACTTCACATATTTCCTTCCATCTTAATAGGTTGCGGTTAAAGACGGTTATATCAGAGTTTTTAAAGAAACACTTATAAAATAAAAGGTAATTATATTTTAAAAGAGTGACAATCTTAAGAATGACCATTCATAATAAATATTACGTTAATGAGACGTCTGATACTCTCTTGCATTAAATACGAGCGAATGCACTGTACTTCACATATTTCCTACCATCTTAATGGGTTGCGGTTGAGCACGGTTATATTAGAGTTTTTAAAGAAACACTTTTAAAATAAAAGCTAATTATATTTTGAAAGAGTGACAATCTTAAGAAGGACCATTCGTAATAAATATTACGTTAATGAGACGTCTGATACTCTCTTGCATTAAATACGAGCAAATGCACTGTACTTCACATATTTCCTACCATCTTAATAGGTTGCGGTTAAAGACGGTTATATTAGAGTTTTTAAAGAAACACTTATAAAATAAAAGGTAATTATATTTTAAAAGAGTGACAATCTTAAGAATGACCATTCATAATAAATATTACTTTAATGAGACGTCTGATACTCTCTTGCATTAAATACGAGCAAATGCACTGTACTTCACATATTTCCTACCATCTCAATGGGTTGCGGTTGAGCACGGTTATATTAGAGTTTTTAAAGAAACACTTCTAAAATAAAAGCTAATTATATTTTGAAAGAGTGACAATCTTAAGAAGGACCATTCGTAATAAATATTACGTTAATGAGACGTCTGATACTCTCTTGCATTAAATACGAGCAAATGCACTGTACTTCACATATTTCCTACCATCTTAATGGGTTGCGGTTAAGCACGGTTATATTAGAGTTTTTAAAGAAACACTTTTAAAATAAAAGCTAATTATATTTTAAAAGAGTGACAATCTTAAGAAGGACCATTCGTAATAAATATTACGTTAATGAGACGTCTGATACTCTCTTGCATTAAATACGAGCAAATGCACTGTACTTCACATATTTCCTACCATCTTAACGGGTTGCGGTTGAGCACGGTTATATTAGAGTTTTTAAAGAAACACTTTTAAAATAAAAGCTAATTATATTTTAAAAGAGTGACAATCTTAAGAAGGACCATTCGTAATAAATATTACGTTAATGAGACGTCTGATACTCTCTTGCATTAAATACGAGCAAATGCACTGTACTTCACATATTTCCTACCATCTTAATGGGTTGCGGTTGAGCACGGTTATATTAGAGTTTTTAAAGAAACACTTTTAAAATAAAAGCTAATTATATTTTAAAAGAGTGACAATCTTAAGAAGGACCATTCGTAATAAATATTACGTTAATGAGACGTCCGATACTCTCTTGCAATAAATACGAGCAAATGCACTGTACTTCACATATTTCTAACCATCTTAATGGGTTGCGGTTGAGCACGGTTATATTAGAGTTCTTAAAGAAACACTTTTGAAATGGAAGCTAATTATATTTTAAAAGAGTGACAATCTTAAGAAGGACCATTCGTAATAAATATTACGTTAATGAGACGTCTGATACTCTCTTGCATTAAATACGAGTAAATGCACTGTACTTCACATATTTCCTACCATCTTAATGGGTTGCGGTTGAGCACGGTTATATTAGAGTTTTTAAAGAAACAATTTTAAAATAAAAGCTAATTATATTTTAAAAGAGTGACAATCTTAAGAAGGACCATTCGTAATAAATATTACGTTAATGAGACGTCTGATACTCTCTTGCATTAAATACGAGCAAATGCACTGTACTTCACATATTTCCTACCATCTTAATGGGTTGCGGTTGAGCACGGTTATATTAGAGTTTTTAAAGAAACACTTTTAAAATAAAAGCTAATTATATTTTAAAAGAGTGACAATCTTAAGAAGGACCATTCGTAATAAATATTACGTTAATGAGACGTCTGATACTCTCTTGCATTAAATACGAGCAAATGCACTGTACTTCACATATTTCCTACCATCTTAATGGGTTGCGGTTAAGCACGGTTATATTAGAGTTTTTAAAGAAACACTTTTTAAATAAAAGCTAATTATATTTTAAAAGAGTGATAATCTTAAGAAGGACCATTCGTGATAAATATTACGTTAATGAGACGTCTGATACTCTCTTGCATTAAATACGAGCAAATGCACTGTACTTCACATATTTCTTACCATCTTAATGGGTTGCGGTTAAGCACGGTTATATTAGAGTTTTTAAAGAAACACTCTTGAAATAAAAGGTAATTATATTTTAAAAGAGTGACAATCTTAAGAATGACCATTCATAATAAATATTACGTTAATGAGACGTCTGATACTCTCTTGCATTAAATACGAGCAAATGCACTGTACTTCACATATTTCCTACCATCTTAATGGGTTGCGGTTAAGCACGGTTATATTAGAGTTTTTAAAGAAACACTTATAAAATAAAAGCTAATTATATTTCAAAAGAGTGACAATCTTGAGAATGACCATTCATAATAAATATTACGTTAATGAGACGTCTGATACTCTCTTGCATTAAATACGAGCAAATGCACTGTACTTCACATATTTCCTACCATCTTAATGGGTTGCGGTTAAGCACGGTTATATTAGAGTTTTTGAAGAAACACTTATAAAATAAAAGCTAATTATATTTTAAAAGAGTGACAATCTTAAGAATGACCATTCATAATAAATATTACGTTAATAAGACGTCTGATACTCTCTTGCATTAAATACGAGCAAATCCACTGTACTTCACATATTTCCTACCATCTTAATGGGTTGCGGTTAAGCACGGTTATATTAGAGTTTTTAAAGAAACACTTTTAAAATAAAAGGTAATTATATTTTAAAAGAGTGACAATTTTAAGAATGACCATTCATAATAAATATTACGTTAATGAGACGTCTGATACTCTCTTGCATTAAATACGAGCAAATGCACTGTACTTCACATATTTCCTACCATCTTAATGGGTTGCGGTTAAGCACGGTTATATTAGAGTTTTTAAAGAAACACTTTTAAAATAAAAGCTAATTATATTTTAAAAGAGTGACAATCTTAAGAAGGACCATTCGTAATAAATATTACGTTAATGAGACGTCTGATACTCTCTTGCATTAAATACGAGCAAATGCACTGTACTTCACATATTTCCTACCATCTTAATGGGTTGCGGTTAAGCACGGTTATATTAGAGTTTTTAAAGAAACACTTTTAAAATAAAAGCTAATTATATTTTAAAAGAGTAACAATCTTAAGAATGACCATTCATAATAAATATTACGTTAATGAGACGTCTGACACTCTCTTGCATTAAATACGAGCAAATGCACTGAACTTCACATATTTCCTACCATCTTAATGGGTTGCGGTTAAGCACGGTTATATTGGAGTTTTTAAAGAAACACTTATAAAATAAAAGCTAATTACATTTTAGAATTTGTATAAAAAATTAAGCAATACTCTTAACGAGAAAGTTGATTTACGAGATAGTGTCAAGTGGATCAGAGTAGATCATTTTGGATTTTATTATTACAAAGCAAACTTAGATCCCTTCACCCCATTTCTGCAAGTTGACTTGTACAAAAAAGGAACAAAAGATGTGCCTCCTGATGAATTGTCATTGAGTACGTTACCTAAATGTGGAGGTCTAACTACTGAAAAAATGAATAACTTAAGAGAGCAGCTGAAGTTCATTGACATTGATTATTTAAGGTTTTATGAAGAAATTCTGAATGAAAATGTTGAAAATCCGAAGAAGAAAAGGAAAACCTGTTAGTTTTTTTATCTAGCGTTAGTTTCTGATTTTTGTTAATCAGTCTATGCCTTATTTTGTAAGAATTTCCGCATTTTATGATATTAAAAAATATTCAAAAGTAACATTACCCCTTTATTTAGGATAAACCCGATAACATTTTTGATTGAATGTTGGTGGATGAAGGTGTTATGTACACAACATCTAAATTTACTGAGACATCTTACAATTTTAATATTTAGGATAGTCACCAGAGAAATTAGTAATATCGCATAATTTAATTAAAGATGAGTTTTAATCAAATTATTCGATATTACTAAACGATATTAAATTGTAATTTAAAAAGTTCTAGTTCAAAACGCGTTTCATCAAATATCTCGAAACTTCAAAAATGTGACATGACACCTTTATCCACTTATGTCTTCAATTATTTGATGGAAGAAATGTATTCAGTGCAGGCGAATATGCATTCGTTGTTGCCATGATATTTGCTTTCGTTGCGATGAAGTACGTAGTGAAAATGAGAATCGATTAAATTAGTCGCATCAAACTTCGAACATGCAACATGCTTATGGATGAGGAATACGTACAAGCAGGCGACCGATGATAAGGATTCCTGAACAGAATTTTGGAAATGATGGGGCATCATGAGCGCAACATAATGATAGAAACCATTTCTAGCAAGCAATGCTTGTGACACGAGGACAAACGGTTCGACTGAAATTACTGTAAGTGACCCGACTGCAAGCTGAAAACTTATAAAAGGTATGCCGGCAGTAAATCGTGGAACTAAGAAAATGGTATTAAAAGGACCAAAAGTTACGAGTGTTGCTAGAATTCCTTTCAAAAAGTTTCCAAGATTCTTTCAAGTATCTAAAATGGAACATGAGTGGAACACAGTAACTATTAACCTGATTTTATACCGATGAATATGAGGTGAATAATATTTTGTCAATTGCCTTGGTACGTTCGGGTATATCTTGGTTCCATCGATTCACTTGCGTTTGTGGTCGTACAAGATCCAATACTAGTTGAAATTATTATTAATAGTGCGTGATAAATGTATCCTGTTTCTAATTCCTTTGCGTACCGATAAAACCATTATTTTTTGTACTAATGGACGTATTATTCAATCAAGTAATTGAATTGCGTCAGAGGAAGTGAATGATTGGAGAGTTCGGAGATTAGAGTAGAAAAGAATCACAACATACATATGAACACTGTGATTATTCGGAAGTAGGAGTATGTTGTGGATGAGCTACCGACAGGGTCTGCACACTGTGATATCTGGAAGTAGGTGCTCGAGGTGATTGTGAGTTTGCGTATCGCTTTACTCGAGTTGTACCGTGTGATTATCCGGAAACTGAAACCATTACCGCCTGAACACCCATGAACGTTTTCTTTGTGGTTGAAATATACAGTTAACTGAACTTAATTTAGGCATTGAGCCATCTTTTACTTCATTTCGGGTAATTATCGTGTAGATAATGATATTTTGGCCCATTCTATTAATGATTCCGAATTTTATGAACAAATTTTAGATCAGGAAAGTTTCTTGTTTACAATTGTGACTTCGGTTCCATCTTCTGAATCAATTCAAACCATATATCTGTTGTACTTGAAACCTGCAATTTTGGAATAATTTTTTTGTTTTGTTCAATTATACTTAGAACGTTCAATTTTGATACAATTCTTTCTATCCTATTTGTAATCCTGGTTATTACTTCGCTGACGCTACCCTAGGGACAAGACTCTCTACAAGAGAGCACAGATACAAGATTTGTAACGAAGATCCTAGCAGAAGCTTTTAATGAAGAGTAAACCACAACATGAATCTGGCGCATGAGGAAAATGAAAGAAGATTCAGATCTGTAGACCTGTAGGATCACTAGATATGTAGCAAATATTGAACGCCATACGTTACAAAGCACGTTACGATACTATTTCTCCAACAAAACTCATATATCCTAAGGGATCTTGTCCAGATTTCCCGAGAGGCAACAACGGGGGGACGGTGGAAACGTGGAGTTAAAAAAATTGCACAGTAGTGACTCTGGATGTCAGAAATGCATTCAACTCTGCGGCATGAAGCCACATCTTGAGCGCTCTATATTCAATGCAGCTACCAGAGTACATTGTAAGAATCAGAAGACACTAATTTACTCATAGAGTACTAATATACGGTACTGATGCTAGACAGAGGACTAATAAGGTCACAGGGGGTGTTTCACAGGGCTCTGTTCTGGGCACGTTACTCTAGAACATATGGTATGACTCAATACTCGAGCTCCCGATGCCAAGGGGTATCAGGCATCTGACAGCTTTTGCAGATGACGTGGCAATTACTATTGTTGGAAAGTTTGTGGAAGAGATCAAAAAACTTGCGTGCCAGGCTGTTAACACTGTTCGTAGGTGGCTTTTATTGATAGGACTGACACTGCCGGATCACAAGACGGATATAGTGCTACTGACAAGTAGAAAAGTAGTAGAAACTGTCACACTGACCATTGGGAATTGCGATATTACATCGCAGCGATCATTGAAATATCTATGAGTTCAGATACAGTAGATTGCGCTTCCAGGAACATCTGAAATTGATTGCAGATGAAGCGGAACGGACAATGAATGCTCTAACACATATTATGTCCAACATTGGAGGACACAGGCCGGGCAGACGGAGACTTTTGTCAACAGTTGTCAGCTTCATGTTGCTCCACGCAGCTCCCATTTGGTGTAAGGCTATGGAGATTGGACCATACAGACGTCAGATAGAGTCTGTCTATCGTAGATGTGCTATAAGGGTGGCCTCTGCATTTCGCAATGTGTCGCACGAAACAGCGTATGTGGTGGCCGATATGCCGCCCATAGATCTCCTGACCAAGGAGCAATCTAGGATATACTGGCGGAAGTGGCAGAGGGATACAACCAATCCCCGAATAACTGAAGAGGGAAAGGAGGAAACCACCAGAAGATGGCGAAGTCGATGGGAAACGTCAACAAAAGGTAGATGGACCCATCGTCTCATCCCCAACATATTCAAATGGATTTCTAGGGAACATGGAGGAGTAGATCATTATCTTACTCAGTTGCTGACGGGTCATGAGTGTTTCAGATCCTACCAGTATCGATTCAAGATGATCAATGTCCCATGTGTCGCCTGACAGTAGAGACGCTGAACATGTTTTCTTACGTTCTCCTTGCTTTATGCAAGAGAGAGACCAGCTTCAAGAAATTATACGACTGCGCATGACACCGTAAAACATTGTCGACGAAATGTTTGTCTCTGCACAAGTCTGGAGGGCAATGGTCGGCTTCGCTAGACATTTCATTGAGGTATTTCGACAAGAAGAGACAATTAGGAAGGAACAGCCCGTGAGTTGAAGGAATAGGTAACAGGCATGCAGCAATTTATCTCTCCGTGAAGTAATGCCTAACGGTGGTTCACGGAGGAATTAACAGTGACGTGAGGTTGTTTTAGTGTTTAAGAATCCCACACACTGAGGGGTACGAGCTCCTCAGCGTCTTTTGAAGATTTCCCCTACCCTCATAAAAAAAACACACACACACACACACACACGTACATAGTTTGCCTTGGTTATCTACTGGAGACAAATCTGAACTCATTGAATTGATTTTTTGTTTACATTTTCATCCCTTCTGAATTCCTCAGTTATTCATTGTTACTGTGTTTGAAGAAGGTATGACCGATATTTGAAGTATGTTCTGATAATGCAGATTTTTCACCATTGTTTTTCTATTGATAGAAAAAAAAAGTCGATCGAAACAATATTTGTTGCCAATATGAAGATGCATGATGTTGAAAAATCAGCATTGACAGCAATAGATTTTAAAAATTAGTCACACCGTTTCTCAATAAAGTTTATTACTCTTGAAACATGATAACCACAAATTCAAACAGACACATTCTGATTTCTAATTCAGTTTATTCTGATGATGTCTACTTGGTAGCTGAAAGGTCTTCAGTATTTGAACAGTATTCACTGACGATTGTTTCTTCTGATAGTGTTATTTGTAAAAGCGTTATCGATGCATTCATCATTTCTAGTGGGTTCATGTATAGTATTATGTAAACCAGAAGGATTGGAAAGTAACAAAATAACGTTATATCAGTTGCATCAGTATGAAACCATACATTAAAGACAAGTTTTCAAAATCACATCCAGCAATCTCGTTCTCCAATAAGTTTATAAAACATGTATACACGTTGAATGGCAACAAAACAGTGTTGCAGATGAAAATTAAGGAGAGAGAGAGAGAGTCGTTCTTGACATGGTCATTTTTTTCGGGTCAGGAAACGAACACGCTAGCAACAATATATTCTGAAACAGATATAATATGTTTATATATGAAAATATTATCTTTTAATGTGAGAGGACATTTCGCGTGAGCACTACTGCTCATCAAACGTACATTGAGAGAAATGACTTTATACAACTTTTATCTTGGCACGAGGTTACTTACGATTATACAATATTGCATACTCATGAAGATATTCCTTTTTAAACTTGAATTATCTTCACATTGCCATAAATAAACAACGTTTTCTACTCTATGGAATATGCATATATAAGACTTCACCTCATTTTCTAACCCCTATATATTTGGTTAATTGATCTAGTTACACGATATGTATACCGAGAATGTTGTGTTATTACAAAATTTACATGATGGTTACCCCAAGTGATTTTGCCGTTAACTGATCATTGAATTAATTTTTATAACTCTATTCGATAATATGAGAAAAACAGTGGTTTTACTGTAGGATCACGGTTTGTTTAAACTTATTTGATCTGTGATGATAATTTAATGTATGCACTATAACCATGAAACCAATGAAATTGCGTTCATCTCCACGTTCCGGTCTCCTGCATGTGACTGCCTAGATAAATGATATTTAGATGAGAAAGTTAAATAGGCATGACTTTTCAAAGTGATAGAAGGAGATATGAATGAAATAAAAAGTATGGCTGTGATTGTTCGATTCTTGTGATTTGCTAGTGGAAGTTGGTAGTGGTAGTACCTACTGGTAGTAACAGCGCGGCGGCTTGATCAAAACAATACTCAATGATCTTCTATAAAGCCGAAGGCGAGTTGCTACACGAAAAGGCATTGATGCAAAAATGGAGTCATTCGACGCATTTGATTTAACAGGAGAAGAACTGGAAATTTTTGGATATTCACCCTATTTCGTTGATGTATAACTAGTTGTGTGGGACTATTTAACATGTTCATCTCATCCCAATTTGTACACTGTCCTTATAATAGTCTTAGTCATAGGGTCAAGGTTAATGTTGGTATATTTCAAAATATATGATGGTAATGTCTATTCTATTACTAAATATTAATTTCTGTCTACTTGTTGTGATTTTGAAGGATTACGTTGAATTGAAGCTACATATTATGATGTAAGGGTATATTTTACAGCTGAAATGTTCCTGTTGAATACACTTATTGTTGGAATTATTTGTATTGTTATATGTGAGTTTAACGTATATTTTTATTTCTGATGCAGAATACAAATTTTAATGTGAGGTTGTCTATAATATAAATATATTGTTTTTATCGAAAATTTTAGTTTCTATCCAGAAACAGTTTTTAATTCTCCAATTGATATCCTGACTGCATCTGATAATCAGTTTCAAGTGACCAAGCACAATTTATTGATGGATGATGAACCTATCTTAAAACTAAACATTTCCCTCCAAATATACATTTCATTTACTAATAAAATTTTTTTATATTAAGTCATTCTTTTCGATATTAAATTTATGATCTAGGTATTTTCAAGAAATTGCTAAGTTTATTGGTGCTAAATTACAGTACATAGTATTACACAAGTCAATGCAAAACAATTTATTAAGGATGGTATTTAAAATTTATAGTATTTGACATTAATAAATCAGATGTATCATAGTTAGAGAATCACTTGTTAAATTGAATAATTTTTATAATAAATAATAATAAAATTTACATTGAGATTTTCATAAATGATAATAAATTACAATAAATACAACTAATTATATGATAAAATTTTCGATAGATCATAATAAAACAAATAATAGTATATTACATAGGACTACTCTCAATGTCTTCAAAATTAAAACCTAGATACTCATTTATACTATAGAATGCTCCATTCTGTAAAAAAGTTTTCATTTTGTGTTCAAAATTTCTGATATTTAAATTTTTGAAAGATTCTGGTAGAACATTGTATAATTTTATGCCATAGTGGCCTTGTCCATCTCTAGCTTTATTGATTCTGTTGAAGTTGACAACAAGATTGTCTTTTCCCCTGGTGTTATATTCATGATAGTTGGAGTATATGTCATATGTGAATGGAAATAACCATAGTATGCATTGATCAATACATTCTCTGATATTGTATTTTTTAGATTTCGTATAACGAAAATGACTTTGTTGAGTTTTTTTGATAGTTGTGCAATATGATGCTCCCATCTCAATCTTGAATCGAGATAAACGCCGAGGAATTTAACTATGTTGGTTTGAATATTTAAATTAACTGGTCTAATTGAAAAATGTAAAGTTTGTGTTTTGCTATCATTAATGCTAAGGTTATTAGTAAGGAACCAATTACAAATACTGGTTCGTGTTTCCAAGGCCTGTTGACTCAATTGCTCCAAGCTGTCAGCACTATCATGTGCTGTTGTGTCGTCGGCAAATGAAATAATGTTGTTCTTATTCAACAGAGAATTGCTAATGTCATTAATGTATATTAAAAATAAGGTTGGCCCCAAGACAGATCCTTGTGGAACACCAAAAGTAATTATTTTATTTGTCGACTTTTCATTGTTGTATGATACATATTGCATACGATATGGATTATCTATGTAACTAGTTGCTTACTATTATATAACCGTGGTTTCAAGGTATATAGGAGATAAACAAGTGGTCACATATGGCTTGGAAACTGTTCGATAACCGCAAGATTTCTTTCAACTTGACATGATACAACTGATACTTGGCCCAATTAGGTAATTGTATTGATGTAAAGATCTAAAACATAAATTCTGGAGAAGATAATACAATTGGAAACTTGTCTTCGAAAACTGTGTTATTGGTATACAATAGAGCAGAATATCTGTTAAGTAACGTTCCATAATAGTGACTACTTACCTTGATATTCGAAATAAGACAATCGGCATTTGAGGTATTGAACTATTTATGTAATGGTTATATAACTGTGAAAAATGAAATAAAAATAAATGGTATGAGAAGAAATTTTAATAGAAGCTACACGGCTTATTGAATTTTCAGAAAAACTTGTTGTATGACATAGGTGTTAGAAATGTACCGTTGAAACTAATTACTAGCTATCTCACAAACCGTGTTCAAATTGGTGATGTCAAAAGTTCTTTTAAAAGCATTGGTGTTCCCCAAGGAACAATATTGGGTCCACTGCTTTTCATAATTTACTAAATACTATTTTTGAAATCGGAATTGAAGGAATTATGATTAGTTTTGCTGACGACACAGTAATATTTTTTGAAGCCACAGACTGGACGGTTCTGAAAAAGAAAGTGGAAATGAATTTTTTGTTGATAAAACATTGGCTTGATTTTAAACTGTTAAGCTTAAATTTTGAAAAAACCGTATTTGTACCATTCTCTTCTGATAGGCGTAATTTACCTAGCTATGATAGATTAAACATCAACTATCAATCACGACATTTTGCTATATCACGCACCGACGCCACTAAATACCTGGGCGTTGAGATTGATAGCCATCTTAGATGGGACAAACATTTAACAATTTCAACAAAAAAATTGCGGAGCCTCATATATCTTTTTAGTGGCTCAAGAAATATTTTGAAACCTAAGGATTTGATAATTTTATACAAGGCCTTGGTAGAATCTCATCTTAGATATGCAATCATCGGATGGGGAGGTGCCTATGACAGCCACATTAGAGGAGTGGAAAATATTCAAAAGAGAATTCTAAAAACAATATTGGATAAAAAACGAACCTATGAATCTGATCTTCTTCATAGGGAAGCGCAAGTCTTGGACGTTCGTCAGCTATATATTTTGATTCTTGCCACCTACCAGCACATTGATATAAAAGTAAACACAACACACACCTATTATAACACTAGACATGCAAATTTATCAGTCCTTGAGACAATGCATAAAACAATTGGTCAAGGATCTTCTGTATTCCTAGCACCTCGTGTATACAATTTTTTGCCTACTGAAATTAAAGATATAAAAAAATTAGAACTGTTCAAAAAATTATGTGCAAAATTTTTAATGAATACAAATAGAAATGCACTCCATAGACTAATTAACTAATAACTAGTTCATATATTTCCATATTTTATACTGATTATTGAATTTAAATTGAATTGCTAATTATATGAATTATGTTCTTAAGTAAATTAGATACCTACCTAGCTCAAAAACTATTTGTATATACTTACCTACCGACTCATTCAGGTTGTCAATTCAAATCCGAAACAGTGTCGGTATCACGTATTGTCTGTTAATTATTCCAAATGGATTAAGTAATCAAGTCTTAAACATAATAAGTTTTCTGATGATGGTCGTGAGACCGAAACGTACGTAAAGACGAAAATTTAAAACACAGTGTTAATGTGACCTATTTACCGAGAATTTCTATATAAATTCATACTGGGTCAAGAATCTTTAATAATAATAACACTAAACTAAACTAAACTCATAAAAAACACTTCATTAGGCGCCAATAGTATATAACAATTCAATAAATATTATACAACTTTAATATAATGGTTACTATTTTTTGTCAGTGCACTGTCTTTACCAATTGAATTGAATTGAATTACTATTGTTTTCTCGAAAATTACAATGAGTACGTTCTCACTCCGTTATAGGTATTCCACGCTACTTTTCGAGCTCGGATCGATAAAGATTTATCGGTCCAGCTCATCCTGTGGAAAATCAGAAATGATTGCTGATCAAAAATATAGGATTAACTTTATTCTCTGTGAGAAACTAGTTACTTTAATATACAGCACTGAATCTGCCAATTAAAAATCTAAACTGTCACTTCCAGAATCATTTTTGTACAAATTCACTAATACACAGGAGGAAGAAAATGAGTAGAACATTGATTTCATTTACCAGCTTATTTTTCGTAAGACGGGAGCAGGTGAATGGAAAATGGAATCAATTGATAATTACTTTCCACATATTATTAGCAAATTCACTGTACATCAGTAACGTTCCTATTTGTTGCCTTGGTTGAATTCGGAAACACACACTGAAACATCGAAAATAATGTGTCTTCATGAGTTTCCTTCTGAATGAGACACTCACTAAGAACTTTTTGTAGTGTGTTTTCGTCTCCAATCATGACAGCTAAATCTTGCGTTATTTTCTGTCGCTGAATGTCACCATCTTCGTTAACATAACCTAATTTTA
Organism: Endomychus coccineus; assembly: GCA_958510875.1. NCBI lineage: Eukaryota > Metazoa > Arthropoda > Insecta > Coleoptera > Endomychidae > Endomychus > Endomychus coccineus. The sequence continues at coordinate 85,636,749 of OY294068.1, read as the reverse complement.
TTCCGAAACATTTTCTATATTCATCTAGTGGAGCTTCCAAGACAAAGATCGGTACCCGTAAGAATTCTTTAATTTTATCTTCACTGACACTAGCCTCCACCAAACATTCTCTCATCTTATCTCTCCTGATGTCCATTAATTCATCAATTTTCACCTACAAAGTTGATGGGAATTTATAACAAATATGAACTATCATTTAACGTCAATAAGCAATTTTGAGCAAGAACGCAATGAACTTTCGAAACGTCAGTCTAATTTTTATGGTATTTTGGTACCTTCAAATATAACTATATACTTCTGACGTTTCTCAACCTGTATCTCTTTCTTCATCTGGAATTGTGTTCTTCAATAGTGCTTTCATGTAATTTAGAAGACAATGGAAGACGTATTATTGTTGGAATATGTATGCAGATGACTTTTCCGTTGAAATCCAATAAAAACTGCAGAGAAGTTTTCTGCATCGGTAAGATGTTGAAGTATCATATGACCAGTTAGTAAATTTATGTTGGGAATGATAAAATAGCTAACTAGTGTATGTGAGGTGCCAACATTTTCTGAATTCTTTTTTCTGATAATGAAGCGAATGAACTTCCCAACCGTCGAAAAATGTTGAGTCCAAAGTTGGTCAGACGTTCAGGGTGTGGGTTCCAATGTCACATATGGTTAAGTTTCTATGTTTACTCATCTCAATAATCGTATGTCATGTAATTTTCACGCCAGAGAAAGTTTAATCCATATTTCTTGATATAATTAGAGATAATTATTATGGATCATTAGGTAAAGCAATTTTTAACTTAATATTCTCTCTATGCCTGGCCAGTCTAGTACAGTTCAACTGATTAAAACTATTAATTTGGATAAAATATTAATGACCAAAATGATATCGTTGCAACTAGCTATTTTTTTTGGGAAATACAGGTACATGGAACCAACATTGTTCTCGGAGAAAGCGCCACATATATTGCAGCCATCTTCCTGACCAACACAACTATTGTTCAGAAACACCATTCCGATATGAGCAAATTAAATAAAATATTCATTCTCATTTTGCCACTTCCCAAAATTAATAGCTTCAATACAAACACGTAAATTAAGAAACGGAAAAAATCCGAAGTAGTGAAATATTCCCTAATTGAATTTAAAAGTCAAACCTACATTATTCACCCTTTCACTTACGTGAAGTAGAAATAATTTGACCTGTCAAAATTCTGAAGCATATACCAGTTATAAAGTGTGATGGATTTTACTGCGATGGAAAGGCATTGAAATGATGTAATCAACTTCTTATTGTACATAGATACATGATGGAACTCCTCAATCTGTGTAATTTGAATAAGTTTGCTCACAATAAAACCTGCCATAATGTTTGACACAAGAGTAATTGTATTTAGCGAATATAGCAATTACCATTCAATCAAATAGTTGAGCTCATATTCGCTTACTTATTTCAATTCTCTTATTAACGAGATGAGTCATTTTTCTCAATTAATTGAATGAAACATGAGTTCTGTCATCATACATGAACATTTTGAGCAGTGAACTTTTATTTACCGTTCAGAAAATTGACTTGAGGATTTAGAAATTATAAAACAGTAGTGGCCATTGAAGAGATCTTGACTCAATTTTACACCCATACGAAACTTTAGTGAAGATAGAGGGAAGAGCTCAAATTATTAATATGCCTCTTCCGCGTCATCCTATCATATACATCAGCCTTATCTGGTATTTTGCTGAAAATCAGAATCGCCGAATTGATAATTTGTAGTAAATAGCTTCTACCTCCATTTTTGGTGGAACTTTCGAATTCTATTCAGATCTAAACCTATTGAGTGAAATTACTCATCTCTTATTCACAATCATATTGAGGAATTCAATTTTGAAAACAGTTACAATAATTTTATATCATTATAGTGGAGGGTTAAACGATTGAACTTTCCAATTTTGAGCATATACCGTGTCTGCATCCATCTATGCCTGCTTCATAACATAATGCTGGAATTCGATGTTAAGACCAACGAATCAGCGTCTTACCAGCTACTCTAACTACAACCCTGTATATTTGTTCTAGTGTTAGTTTGCTCATATACAGTTTCCTCATTTCATAATTATTGAGGGATAGCACATTCCAATGGAAATGCTACCAGTTGCTGCAGATTAATCCTTACATGGGAATAGCCGTTCAGTTTGCAAATAGTAAGACACAGTACATATGAGTATATGGTTGATTTATCCAGGTTGTTACTGAAGAACGCTGATTGATTTAATCAGACGAAATTCCACCACTGATAAACACGATCACCTATATGAGGGATAACAATTAAAGCTATGAATCAATCTGTAAAATTCTTATCGCATCAGCTTACATAACTATAGTTATTCGAACAAATTGAAATTGATGTATTTCATGAAAATCAATGGAATTTTGATAGGATCATCCAGGATTAGCAGCAATAATTATTGACTTACCTATTCATCAGTACTGCTATTTCTATTCAATTTGGAAAAGTATTATTCATAGTGGCGTGTAAGATATCTAATCTCTCAGAAATCACATTTTGACTCACCTGATTGAATTTCACACAATAACCAGCAGATATCATTAAAAGTACGAGAATCATTATGGACGATTATTACATCCAGAATTATGTTATTATCGTAACACCCTTGTTCATATGATGGATGTGATAAGTTCCATTCACACCGAATTTATATATCAGTTCAGAAAAATAGTGCATTAGTTGTTGAAGCATAACATTTGTCAACTCCGGAAACGGCGATGATTTAGTAATTTGTTGTATCGAGAGAGAAAATGAATGCGTAATTGATCTTTCCTTGGGTACGAATAACTTTGGTAATCAGAGTTAAAATCGACACATATTTTCAGGTTGAACAAATCTGATGACACCTCATGTGTGAAATGATTCAAAATTTAATTATATGCTTATTTTCAGACGGCTCCTGTTGGAGAAATTGTTATGATGTTTCAGAGAATATTCGTATATGAATTTCATTGCGTTGCGCTGAAGCTTATCAAGTCCAACCTCAATCCATGAATAACCCTAATACTGATGAAGAACCAGCACGAAAGAGAGTCGAAGAGACTTCAATCAAATATTCTAGATTATGACTCAAAAAAAATAATATACAGATTCCGTAATTTTTTTTTTCATAAATTATAAGAGTGGCGTGATTAAAATTCCCAGTGTTAGATTAGCGGCAGTCCTATGCATAAGAACAATCAACAAAGACAGTCCAATACCGAAAGAAGCACACGTCTCGTTGATGAATATGTTCAACAATAGTGTAGCTTTGTCAGCCAGAGCTCACATGCATTTACAGATTTTGGAACTCTTGTAACCGTTGGTGGGTTGTTGAAGATAAACAACAAAATATGACGAATTTTGTTCATTTAATCTTTTGTACCATTGAAGGAAGGATTTTGCATGTAATCATTCCACCCGATCCCAAATGACATTAGGTAGAGTGGACATGGCATTATCATTGTTCAATGTCTGCTTCCTTCGCTGTCTATATGAACAACATTTGGAATTAGTTTTTTTATATGTCATCAGGTTTTTTTAACATCGTTAACTGTATTCCAACTATTCTAGCAATTCCGCTGCTTATAGGTGCATTCCAACAGTGGGAATTATAGCGCGCTGTATTTGTGTATCCTCAACACGACCAATATGATGGGCGTGCAGGTTCCTGATGTCAGCTGCAGGGCATGTCAGCATGTCCGTCAAAAACGGCCTAAGCGTGCAACCATCGTCATAATGCGGCCCTTCGGGTGGTGTATTACCATCTAAGGCACTCGTATGGAATAGACATAGACCAAGAGCCGGTGCTATAGGCCTGACGTTATACTCCTTGACAAACAAAACAACATTATGTATGTTATGGAATTCTCTGTTTTAGTTGATGTTTAATTTTGCTATGACATGTTATTGATATATCTATTTTCAATTCATTTTATTTTGTTTGTTTTACATTAAAGTTTTCAAATTGCCAAACTTATATATATAGTTCTACAAAGCCATTCATCGATTTCTTTGGCACGTTTTGGACATATTTCAGCCATCGTTTATCCAGGTGAGGGAGTTTCCAAGACTTTGACTTTGACTTTGCTTTTGAGCTTCCGGGTGAAATGATGTATGCGTGATATTCGAAGGATCTTCGACTGAGGTTCTTGCCCATCATTCGTATTGTGTAATACAGTCTATTTCCAGTTCTATGGCTATGATTAGGTAGGCCGTGTTTCATTTTCGGATATTTGAGAATTACGGTGATAAAATACAGAGCAGTATATCTAAAATCTTGTTCTGTTTGCATAGCAATTCGGATAGACCTTCAATCATATTGTTTGGACTACCTCTGGAGGTTGGATATGGAGTAAAAACGAGAAACTCCTTTCACACCGACTCGCAAATTTTCTAAGTGATTTCTTTTTTCAAATGGCATCAATCTTTTCGCGATCGGGTTTTATGTCTTCTTCACCCACAATATATCCTAAATATTCTAGCTGTGGCTCACAGAAATGGCATTTGTCAGGTTTGATTTGTAGATTAGCCATCCTTCACCAGTCGAACACTTTTCCGGATGAACTGAATGTTGATCGAAAAATTTACTCACAACAATAGTGCAATCTATATAGAGATGAGCATGAGGTTCCATGTCAGGTCCAATGACTTCGTCTAATAGTCGTTGATACGTGGCGGGAGCAGAATTAAGACCATGAGGCATCACTTTGAATTGATGTAATCCTCGGCGTGGTACTGTTATGACTTTGATAGGTTTCCTCTCCGAAGTGAGGGATATTTGTCAGTAACCAGTAACCTTGAAGTGAATACAAAGTTGACACAAATCGAATCTCTTTTAATTTTTCCAGGGTCATGATGATGAATGGTAGCATTCACTTCGTGGAAATCAATACAAAACCGATTTTGTCCATCTTTTTTTTTAAGCCAGAACCACTGGAAAACTCTAGGGGGTTCATCCTTCAATATTCTGGAATAACTTCAATTTCTTTCTTGAAAATTTCCGTAATATGTTGTCTCGATGATTACAGTGTAGCAATATGTAGAATGGAATTAAACTGTTGATGTTCGACTACAGGCTGGTTTATTCTTTCTGTCAGATCGATTTCAATTTTGCATTGGCAAAATAAATCCATTTCCATACTCACTAACTACAAAACGTGACATACATTGATCTGCGTATCTAGCGTACATTGAAGGTGGTAACCCTGTCTATTAGGGATCAAAGTACCATAAACCTACAGTAACCAGCCACTTCATCATTAATATATGATTTGACGGAACCGAGGGCGTTGAAATTTAGGGATCTGATTCCAATAGTTACATGTATCCTCGAATCAGATATTACTTCGTTAATGTGGACAGATTTTTGTGAGACAGGTAAGGGGTTCATCCCGTTGCGGCGGCTGCTGCCTCTTCGCCGAAAATTCGGGCTTTCCTTGACAACATTTCTTGTTGGTATTCTTTATCTCTAGGAAAAATATCCGTACCAATATAATACTGGCTCCAAATCTCCGTAAGAATTTATTATAATCCACATCTGAATATGTACGATACAATACAACTAGTCACAATAATAATTATATACATATAAGGCATGACTTCCGTAGAGATTCAGAGTATCGTGTGAGTTCTTTTTTATTTTTTTCCATCTCAAGATATATGGTCATTGGACATCAGTATATGCAAAACTACTCGGATTATGTAGGCTGCATTAACTTTGGAATGATTTCGAAATCAGGTGGTTAGTTGTAAACAATATCCACGAATCTATAATACATCTTGGTTGGGAAAAGACGTTTGAAAAAGTTTACGAACAATATTTGTTTGGAAACATGTCAAAATACCTTAGAAAATTCGTTGCTAATTGTATTACATGTGCAATATCAATGAATAAATCGAAGTACAATCTGAATTTCACCCAATACCGAAGGTTGAAATTCCGTGGCACATAGTAGGTACATATAGATGCAACAGGAAAATTAGGCGGTAGGAATAATACAAAAAAATACGTGTTTGGTTTGATAAATGCCTTTACAAAATACGTTTTGCTACATCACACTTTAAGTACAGACACTGCAAACAGTATTCGCGCACTGAACACTAGTATTTAGTGTTTCGTTGTTTGGCGCTCCAACATGAATCATTCCTGATTAAGGACGTTGTTTTGCCAGTGAAGAGTTTTGTGAATTTAGTCAAAATAAAAATCTTGAACTACATTTAATAGCGACAGGAAGCTCACGGTCAAGTGGAACGTGTAATTAGCACCCTTAAAAACATGTTAACGGTAGTATAAACGAGTAATGATCAATCTTGGCAAGATGCTTTGCCTGATGTTCAATTGGCTTTGAATTGCACAATGAGACGTGCCACTAAGTCAAGTCCTTCAAGATTAAGGATTGGTAAAGTAGCTAGATCATTGGATCTAATGTTAGTTTGTAGTGATTAGGAACAAGAGATAGATCTTTCAGATGTGAGAACAGAAGTTCGGAATAATATTGACAAAAAAAATGCTCAATGTGAAAAGACTAGGTTTGATAAAACAAAAGCAAAAATTAATAATTTTCTGTCGGTGACTATATACTTTAAAAAAATAAAGAGCGCAATCAAACTAAGTTCGATCCTAAATATAGAGGACCTTTTAAAGTTATTGAATTGTTAGAAGGTGACAAATATGTTTTGAAAAACCTAACTGGTAATTGAAACTATAAGTATGCTCATGACCACATGAGAAAATGTCTGATAAGTATGTCCCTGATGAAGAGAATTCGAATTCGATCAGTTTTGATACAGACTAGAAATGATTTATTTATTATTGATTTTTGCTGGATATAAGCAAAAGTGTTATTATCACTAGATGTAAGTGATTATTGTTTTTCGATGGATATAAGCAAAAGTGTAATCATCACTGGATGTAAGTGATTATTGTTTTCCGCTGGATATAAGCGAAAGTGTAGTTATTACTGGATATGAGTGATTATTGTTTTTCGCTGGATATAAGCGAAAGTGTAGTTATCACTGGATATAAGAGATCATTGTTTTTCGCTGGATATAAGCGGAAGTGTAGTTATCACTGGATATAAATGATTATTGTTTTTCGTTGGATATAAACGGAAGTGTAGTTATCACTGGATGTAAGTGATTATTGTTTCTCGCTAGATATAAGCGAAAGTGTAGTTATCACTGGATGTAAGTGATTATTGTTTTTCGCTGGTTATAAGAGAAAGTGTAGTTATCACTGGATATAAGTGATTATTGTTTTTCGCTGAATATGAGAGAAAGTGTAGTTATCACTGGATATGAGTGATTATTATTTTTTTTTCGCTGGATATAAGCGAAAATGTAGTCCATGATGGAAGTAGTTATTGTTTTTCGCTGGATGTAAGCGAAGTGGTATGATTATTTTTTTGGATTATTACTTCTCAAATGATAATATAGTAATGTAAAGCTAAGGCATTTATTGAAATGATAAACTGGGCGAACTGATCTCTGTGACCTTGGTTGAAATCCTTCCAGTTGATTTTGTCAGAATTGCCGAGCAAACTGTTGTATTATAACTTCGTATTTTGTAGAGACGTCACACGGAGACGGGTGAGCTGTCAGAATGGCCGTGTCGGTGATCTCGTATAGCAGCAAGCTGTGTTGCTTAACTTGGGTGGAATCAGCGGAGTGACAAGCAGCACGTAATTTCGGGGAAATACCGACTGCGGGATAAGAGGAGGGAGTGAGGCAATACCGACAGGGGGTCAGTCTTCGTTTGGCACTGCGAGAGATCACCACGCTTTTACGAACTCTAGACACGTGATTTATCATAGAAGGGCAATTTAGTTAATTACGTTTTGTGTTTTGTTTATTTGATTGTTTTGATTAGGAGTTTTGTGACTTATGTAGTATTTTATCAACATGGAAAACCAATGTGAGAACGACCCTTCGATATATATAACAATACTAGCTGACCCGGCAAACGTTGTATTGCCATGTAAATAATTTCTAGAGAATTTCTAGTTGAAAAAAAAAATAACCAACTTATTGGAAATGTGTAAGGATGTGGTATATGAGTGAAAAAGGCATGAAGCGCTGTGAACGATGAGGGAATATAAAAATAACAAAACAACAAACATTAATTATTCTAATTTATTTATATCATCAATTCATTACATAATATTAATCTCTTAATGCTACAGCGTGAACAATATTTTTTAATAGCCCGTCTTTAGCTAATATAAACAAACTTGATGGTTTACTCACTCGAGAGCATGCAACGTATAATTGTCGGTGTGAAAAACATGGTGTGCTCAAATCTAAGCCACAAACAGACATTGTTTGGCCTTGGGATTCATTAATACTCATTGCAAATGCCAATCTAATCGGAAATTGAATACGCTTAAATTGAATTGGCACATCTGTGGGTATAATATGTATTCGTGGTATTAATATATTTTCACCTCGAAACTTGCCATTTAAAATGGTGGCTTCGATAACGTTTTTCAGTAATTTTTTAATGACTAATCGCGTACCGTTGCACAGCCGTGGCGGGTTCAAATTACGAAGCAAAATAATTGGAGATCCAATCTTCAATTGTAAGTTATGCGGTGGCATGCCTGGCAAATCCAGTGAGTTCAAAAACTCTGTTGGAAAATGTACAGCTTCAGTGGCATCGCAAACTGTATCAATAGATTTATATGATACCAAGTCCCCTGGCAATAACTGTTGTATCTTCAGATTCAAAATATCAACGTCCACATTTTTTGCCGCTAAAATTGCTCTTTCTGCAAGCCACTCGAGATTAATGTGATTCGTGTGTACATCGGGTAGACACATGAAGGGGATAACTTACCAAGTGATAATAATTGATGTTATCGAGCGGGATAAATAATTATAAAATTATTAAAATGACTATCAAAAAGCAGGGGTTGGTGATAGAGTGAAAATTTAGGATTGTATGTATTTTTTAATGCCACATAACAAAAAAAAATAAAAAATTTCATCCAAAAAAAAAATTTTTTTCTGGGGTGGACACCCTTTATCACTTAGGGGTTTGAAAGATGAATAGTAGCCAATTCTCAGACTTACTGAATATGCATAAGAAATTTCATAAGAATCGGTCGAGCCGTTTCGGAGGAGTATGGGAACGAACATTGTGACACGAGAATTTTATATATTAGAAGATTATCTTTTGATGTAAGAGGTCGCTTCGCGCGCGCATCATTACTCCTCAAACGCACTGTCCATTGCAATCAAGATAATTGAATAACTATTGTCTTATAAAAACTTCAATCAATACGGTTTTACTCCGCCATAGGTATTCCATACAACTTTTGGAGTAATGTTCGATGAAGATTTATCGGTCCAGCTCATCCTGAGAAAAATGAGAAATGATTGCTGATCAAAAAGATTAACTCTCTATCTGTAAGAAATAAGTTACTTCCAGAACCATTTCTGTTCACTAATACACAAGAGAAAGGAAATGAGTAGTAGGAGATTCATCAGTCCAGCTCATCCCGAGAAAAAAGAGAAATGATTGCTGATCAGAAATATAGGACTAGCCTTATCTCCTGTGAGAAATCAGTTACTTTAATATACAGCACTAAATCTGCAAATTAGAGAAATAAACTGTCACTTCCAGAACCATTTTTGTACAAGTTCACTAATACAAAGGAGAAAAGAAATGAGTAAAACATTGATTTCTTTTCACCAGCTAACTTTTCGGAAGGAGGAAAAGGGTGAATGGAAAATGAAATCAATTGATAATTCATTCCCACATATTTATTAGCAAAATTCACTGTACAACAGTAACGTTCCTATCTTTTAACTTTTGAATTCGGAAACACACACTCGAAGATCGAATATAATGTTTCTTCAGGAGTTTCTTTCTTAAGTAGACAATTACTGAGAACTTTATCTACTCTGTCTTCGTCTTCCATTATGTCAGTTAAATCTTGCGTTATTTTTTGACGCTGAATGTCACCATCTTCGTTAACATAACCTAATTTTATCCCAAAACATTTTATATATCCATATAATCGATCTTCCAAGAGAAAATTTGGTACCCCTAAGAATTCTTTAATTTTATCTTCATTGACACTAGCCTCCACCAAACATTCTCTCATCATATCTTCCCTGATTTCCATCAATTCATCAATTTTCACCTACAAAGTTGATTGGCATTTATAACAAATAAGAACTATCATTTAACGCCAATAAGCAATGTCAATTTCGAGCAAGAACGCAATGAACTTTCGGAACGTCAAATCCAATTTTTATGGTATTTTGGTGTCTTCAAATATTACTATATTCTTCTGACGTTTCTGAACCTGTATCATTTCCTTTATCAGGAATTCTGTTGTTCATTAGTGCTCCCATGTAATTTATAAAATGAAAGATGATGTATTATTATTGAAATATGTATGCAGATGACTTCTCTATTGAACTTCAGAGAAATTTTCTGCATCGGTAGGACGTTGAAGTATCATATGGCCAGTTATTAAATTGATGTTTAGAATGATAGAATAGCTAATTAGTGTTTATGAAGTGCCAACATTTTCTAAATTTCTTTTTCTGATAATGAAACAATTGAAGCTTCCCAACAGTCAAAAGATATTCAGTTCAAAGTTGATCAGACGTCTAGGGTGTGGGTTCCAATGTCACATATGGTTAAGTTTCTATGTTTATTCATCTAAATAATCGCATGTCATGTAAATTCCATGAAGAAGAAAGTTTAATCTATATTTGTTGATATACTTAGAGATAATTATCATGGCTCATTAGGCAAAGCAATTTTGAACATGATATTCTTTCTATACCTGATCAGACTAGTATAGTTCAACTGATTAAAACCATCAATTTAGATAAAATATCAATGACCAAAATGATATCTTTGCAACTAGCTATTGTTTTGAGAAATGAAGGTGCATGGAACAAACATTGTTCCCGGAGAAAGCGCCAGATATATTGTTTAGAAACACCATTCCGATTTCATTATGAACATTTCAATGAAATATTCCTTTTCATCTTTGCCACTTTCCGAATAGCTACAATACAAACACATGAATTAAGAACCGGAAAAAATCAGAAGGAGTAAAATATTCCTTAATTGAATTCGAAAGTCATACCTATATTACTTTACATTATACTACTACATTCAACCTGCCAAAATTCTGTAGCATAAACCAGTTATGAAGTGTGATGAATTTCACTGCGATTGAAAGGCATTGCCATCATGTATTCAACTTCTTATGGTACATACATGATGAAACTCCTCAATCTGTGTAATTTGAATGAATTTTCTCAAAATAGAACCAATAGAGCATTGCATTCATTGAGGTATCAAAATATTCAATTCGGAAGAGGATTATTTATAGTGGCATGTGAGATATTCAATCTCTCAGAAATCGTAACTTGGCTCACCTGATTGAATTTCACACAATAACCAGCAGATATCATTAAAAGTACGAAAATCATTATGGACGATTATTCCAGCCCAAATTATGTTATTATCGTAACACCCTTGTTCATATGGTGAATGTGAACGTTAGTAAGTTCCATTCTCACCGAATTTATATATCTGTTCGGAAAAATAGTGCATTCACCATGACCGAACATGAATTGTTGAAATGATATAGGCAGCATAACATTTGTCAACTCCGGAAACGGCGATAATCTAGTAGTTTGTCGTATTGAGAGAGAAAATGGATTCGTAATTGCTCTTTCCTTGGGTACGAATGACTTTGGTAATCATAGTTAAAATCGACATATAGCTTCATGTTGAACAAATCTGTTGACACCACATGTGTGAAACGATTCAAAATCTAATTATATGCTCAATCGCAGACGGTTTCGGTTGTAAAAATTGTTACGATGTTCCAGAAGATAATCGTATATGAATTCCATTTCGCTGTGCTGAAGCATATCAAGTCCAACCTCAACCCATAAATAACCCTAATACTGATGAAGAATCGGTACGAAAGAGTGTTGAAGAGACTCCAATCGAATATTCTAGATTATGACTAGAAAAAAATAATATGTAGTTTCCGTAAATTTCTCTTTCATAAATTACATATGAGGCGTGACTTAAATTTTTGGTGTTAGATTAGCGGCAGTCCTATGCATAAAGACAGTCCAATACCGAAAGGAGCACACGTCTCGTTGATGAATATGTTCAACACTAGTGTAGCTTTGTAAGCCAGAGCTCTCATGAATTTACAGATTTTGGAACTATTGCAACTATTGGTGGATTGTTATAAATAAACAAAAAAAATTACAACTTTTGTTCATTTGATCTGTTGTACCATTGAAGGAAGAGTTTTGCTTGTAATCATTCCACTTGATCCCAAATGACATTGAGTAGAGTGAACATGGCATTATCATTGTTCAATTTCTGATTCCTTCCCCGTCCATATGAACAACATTTGAAATTAATTTTTTTTGTGTTTCATTAGGTTTTTTCAACATCGTTAACTGTATTCCAACTAGTCAAGCAATTCCGCTGTTTATAGGTGCATTCCAAAAATGGAAGTTATAGCGCGCAGTATTTGTGTATCCTCAACACGACCGATATGATGGGCGTGCAGGTTCTAGATGTCAGCCGCAGGGCCTGTCAGCATGTCAAAAACGGCCTAAGCGTACACCCATCGCCATAATACGACCCTACGGGTGGTGTATCACCATCTGCGGCACTCGTACGGGATAGACCAAGAGCCGGTGCTATAGGCCTGACGTTATACTCCTTGACAAACAAAACAAGATTATGTATGTTATCAAATTCTCTGTTGTAGTTGATGTTTAATTTTGCTATGACATGTTATTGATATACCTATTTTCAATTTATTTCATTTTGTTTATTTCACATTGAAGTTCTCATATTCTCAGACTTTATAGTTCTGCAAAGCCATTCATCGATTTCCTTGGCGAGTTTTGGACCTATTTCAGTCATCGTTCATTCAGGTGAGGAAGGGAGTTCCCAAGCTTTCGGGTGAAACGATGTATGCTTGATATTTGGAGAATATTCGACTGAGGTTCTTGCTCATCATTCGTATTGTGTAATACAGTTTATTTCTAGTGCTATGGCTATGATTATGTAGGCCGTGTTTCGTTTTCGAATATTTTAGAATTACGGTGATAAAATACAGAGCCGTATATCTAAAATCTTGTTTTTGTTTGTGTAAGAAATCGGATAGATCTTTTATTTCCAATGATATTGTTTGGATTACGTCAAATATCAGTTGTGTGATATTAACGCAGAACTGGGGAACTGAATTTTTCTTTAACAGTATTAAAGGCTTTCTGTCTGCTCGACTGACCTATAAGAACTCAGTTTCTTTTTCAACAGGCGGTTTGATGGGGCCACGGTCTTTGGAAATGATGAGATGACCTGCGATACCACGAGGATAATTCCAAAAATCTTCTTAGGCCTCGCAAATTCTCTAGGTGAGTTCATTCATCTTTTCGGGATTGGTTTTTATCCCTTCGTCACCCACAATATGTCCCGAATATCCCAGCTCCGGCTCATAGAAATGGCATTTGTCAGGTTTCATTTGGAGATTAGCCATCCTTAACCAGTTAAACACTTTTCCAGATGGATTAAAAAATGTTAATCGAACGTTTTACTTACAGCAATAGTGTCATTTGTCAGATGAATATGGGGTTCCATGTCAGGTCCAATGACTATGTATAATAGTCGTTGATAGGTGACGGGAGCAGAATTAAGACCATGAGGCATCACTTTGAATTGATATAATCCTCGGCGCGGTACTGTAAGGACTTTGATAGGATTCCTCTCCGGAATGAGGGATATTTGCTAGTAACCAGTAACCTCGACATGAATACAAAGTTGACACAAACCGATTCTCTTTTAATTTTTCCAGGTTGGTGATGATGAATGGTAGCATTATTCTCAGACTGCGCATTCAATTCGCGAAAATCAATACAAAACCGATTTTGTCCATCTTTTTTTCAATCCAGGACCAATGAAGATCTCTAGGGAGTTCATCCTTCAATATTCTGGAATATTTTCAATTTCAAAAATTCCCGTAATATGCTGTCTTCATGATTTCCAAGCTAAGCAATATTTAGAATGAGATTAAACTGCTGAGGTTCGACTACAGGCTGGTTTATTCCTTCTGTCAGATTGATTTTAACTTTGTATTGACAAAATAAATCCATTCCCATAAGCACTAACTCCAAAAACGTGACTTTCATTGATCTGCGTATCCAGCGTAGATTGAAGGTGGTTACCCTGTCTATTAGGGATCAAAGTACCATAAACCTACAGTAACCAGCCACTTCATCATTAATATATGATTGGACGGAACCAAGGGCGTTGAAATTTAGGGATCCTATTCCAATAGTTACATGTATCCTCAAATCATATACTACTCCGTTAATGTCGACAGATTTTTGTGAGACAGGTAAGGGGTTTATCCCGTTGTGGCGGCTCCTGCCTCTTTGCCGAACAATCGGGCATTTCTCGATTGCTTATCCTCACATGGACAATCCCTTGACAACATTCCTTGTTGGTATTCTTCATCTTCAGGAACAATATCCGTGCCAATATAATACTGGTTCCAAATCTCCGTAAGAATTTATTATAATCCATATCTGGATATATACAAAGGTAATGAGCTACAACTAAATATGTACGATACAATACAACCATTCACAAGAATAATTATAAACATATAAGGCATGACTTTTGGTCAACACTATAACCACATGTTCACTGTAACAAAGCTGTCCTATTAATTATCAATTATAATTCATTCAGATTTTGAACCATGCTGCTAAGATTCAAGCTGGGGGTTAAGAACACCCATTACGTTAATAGGAATAGGATATTCCTTGTTGCCTTTATTACGGACAAGTCAAGTATATAGTATCATTTCTTAGTACGTCCGTCCCATCATTAAATAATGCAGTTCGTTCTTTGTATCTGTAAGACGGAAACGAAATATATAGTTGCTGAATCCCTGCAAAGAAAGGGTCATCGTAATTTTTAAAGTACCGACAAAGTCAACAAGGTCCCTCACAGTTCCAAGAGGAAATTATAAATCACGAAGTTAACAGAAATGGGTCCAAAGAAAACAAGTGTTTTACAGTATATTGGTATTGATCAATAAGAAGCGGCAAATGGATCAATTGCTATGGTTCAAACAAAGGTTTTTTACCCTGTCTTTTCCTTTGAAGCTACAATACATTCACGTAACCATAACAAAAGACGTGCAGGACGCAGTCGTTTCTTATTGAATATGTAATTAGAATATTAAGTTGATATAATTTTCATTCATACCTAAATTCAAGGAAGTCTAAATGAAATCATAAAATCAAGGTCTTTGTCAACAAAAATAGAATAGTTCTTTCATATTCAGCTTGCCCAGTCTAGGCAAGTCTCTCCCTTATTGGGTAAAAGTTACTACCCCCAAACCTACTACTAAAATAGGAGTGGTTATCCAAGATTATAAAAAACCAAACTCACCACATTAAAGTCAGTTATATTTTAACTTCTTGAGTTGAATCTTACTTTGATTATTTCACGAATCACTTAAATCATATTTTAAAAAACTCTCCAAGTTTTTTAGTTAAGTTTGCGTTGTGGTGTTTATGGTAGAATTTTCGCTAAGTTCATTTAGAATCAATTCATATTACTTAATACAAAAGATTTAGAATTCCTTGAATAGTTGAATCATAATAGTTTTGTGTAACTCTTCACCCTGGTGCATCCGGGCTGAGTTGAACTAGTTTTACATTTCATATTTAGGTTTTGATAAGTTTGATTTAAAATAAAGGATTGATTAATTATTTCCTAAATTTAACATAATTTCTTGATTAATGCTTTAGTTACATTTAATCTTTTAACTTTTAATTCATTGTTCTATAATTGTTTATTTTCTTGTTATTATTAAATATTTTATATTTGTTTTGATTGAGAGTTTTTCTACTTAGCGTAATTCATGAACTACCCTCGATCACACAGTGCTTAATTAATGTGTTAGTGTCTCAACCAAAGAAGAGTGAGTATTACATATATCTATTGATCATATTGTTGCCTGATTTGCCTAGCTAATGGAGTTGCAACTCCTCGCTTTGATAATGCCACAGTGTGGTGAAACAATTTGTCAGCATTTTTAAATTAAATGTTAAAGGTTTTGTGTAAAATTTGAGTTTTATTCTCCAACGTCCGAAGTATATGACTTGTATTTTACGCGAGTCATTTGGAACGGGAAATTATTTTACTTTGGGTACTTCTATGGATTGATTGAATTCTACAAACAGTCCCTCTTCAAATATAACAGTGAATTCTCGGTTCGAAATAGTAATGACTATGTACTATACGGTTATCAATTGATCATCGGAATTGATTTTGGCTAAATTATAGGAGTGCAATCAGTTCAAGCTTGAACTATTGTATAGATTCACTCCTCAGTCTCAGTAAACAACACAGTTCGTAGTAAGTGGATTCTTATTTAAAGAACCAATGGTTTTAGAATCGACCTTCTCGGAAACAACTGGATAGGTTATATATTTTGGAAGTAATCGGCTTCATACTTTCTTGTGTTACTCAAGAAAATTTTGGCAAGTTATTATAATGTTCGGTAGCGGTTATCAATATTCAGTGAATTCATAAGTTTCCCTAACACGGATGGTGCCTAGCAAGGAGGTGCCTTCGAGCTTCTCCGGACTCTCCTTATATACTTGGCGGGTGACGCTCGATTCTAGCACGCGTTCTCGTAGGCTCATCAGCGGTCGCATTGCGATGTAGAGTTTTCAATATAGATGTGCACAAAGTTTGATATTTCAAATCATCTAACATAACGTGATACGCTCTATATTCCCTTATGAAATGATTTGCATTGTTCTGAAGTGCAATAGCTAACATTATGTCATGCAAGAAATTGAAAGATAACCTAGAGACAGTTCTCGAACCGGCGGTATCAAGTCCATAATCATGTATGTCGTATTTCGACTTCGGAAAAAAATTAGTCTTATTGAATAAAATACGATACACTGTAGGGTTCACTATGTAGATGCTATGTCAGAACTGAACTAAATTACAAGGGAACATGTATATGTGGCCTATGCATAAATCACTTTTCAGCATGATATGATATTTTTAGTTTTTCAAAGCTTATAATAATACTTTCATAGGGTATAACTCTTCCATTCCCAGAGCTTTTGTTTCGGTAACCCCGCGAAGATTTGTTTTACCATCATGACACAATACAACAATTTCGTCCTAAGATTTTCCGAATGCATTATTACGAAGAGTAAGTAGATGTTTTAAGAGGAATTTTCCGATGTATCGTTTAGAATTTTCCAAAATACATTTCAGATGAATATTACACTTTGTCAAACGGGTATAAGGTACGATAACTCCGTATATGTATTTTGTAGCATGATAGATAGATAGATACTTTATTGGTGCCTTTACAATACAAGTAGTTTTGCACAAGTCAAAAAATCGAAGTAATATACAAACAATAAATATATACATAATAAATATAAAAATGGAATACGACAAAACATAACATATTGAAATATACTAAAATCAAGAAAACTTTCATTAAAATCAGGGAAATTTGAAAGCTTCCACTGTCATAGAAAAGTTTAAAAATTCATCAAAACTATAAAAGGAATGCATGTTTAAAAAAGCTTTAACTTTTAATTTAAATGTATTAAGAGGTAAAGTAGCAATGAAATCTGGTATCTTATTAAAAAACTTTATACTAAAATAATTCAAACTGTATCTACTAGATCTTAACCTAATACATCCTATATCGATGTGATTATTTGTTCTAGTTTGGTAATTGTGTAGATCTCTACGAAAAATATGGATATCAGATTCTTTTGCCAAAATAAGGTAATTGTAAATATAATAAGATGGATATGTCAAGATATTGAGATATCTCTAAAACCCTTGTCAAGAATTATACGTATGGCTTTCCTTTGATTTCCAAATATTCTATTAGCATGAGGTGAGTGACCCCAACATAACAGCATAATAAATAGTCAACAATACTTCACGAGGTACACAGCCCTTTAGGTTTCGTAACAAAAACAAATCCTTTGACATCTTCTTCGCAATATAATCAATATGTAAGTCCCAGTTAAGAGTATGGGTTAAATTTACTCCTAAAAACTTTATGGAAACTGGATTTTTAAAATTTATAGTTCGGTGAGTGAATAACATGCATTCTGTTTTTTTGAGATTCAAGCACAAGTCGTTAGCTGAAAACCAGTCAACTAGCAATGACTGTGATTCCCTTAATGAATCTAACACTACAGATTCATCTTGATCACATTTTGATTTTGAGGTATCATCACAAAATAATAGTAGGAGATCGTCTGGGTTCGCTACCTTCAATAGGTCATTTATAAATACAATAAAGAGAATAGGACCCAAAATAGATCCCTGTGGTACCTCACAAACGATAGTCACCATGTTAGATGTAGTATTATTCTGATAGGTGTATTGCCTCCTATTTGAAAGGAAGGAACTTAATAATTTACAACTAGTATCATCAAAACCGTAACAAGCAAACTTGTCAATTAATTTGCCATGGGGAACACAGTAGAAAGTCTTGGTTAAATCATAAAAAGGAACCCACAATGAATCCATTCTCCATGCCGTCTATGATAAAATCTAGTAGCCTTGATAACGCTTCCTCGGTACTTCTGTTTTTTCTGAATCCAAATTGGTTTCCAAAAATAATTTATTTGTTCCAAAATATTCAACTATTTGAGATTTCAGGGAAGTTTCAAAAATTTTCGAAAATATCGCATGAACATTAATATGAGGCAGTCATTTCAAAACGCGCATAAGATATCCGGGTAACTATTTCATGGAGGAAATGTATTCAGTGCAGGCGGATATGCATAGCTGTTATGACATTTGTATTCGTTTCGATAAAGTATGTCGTAGAAACGGGAATCGATCAAATTAGCCGGATCAAACTCCGAACATGCTTATGAATAAGGAATACGTACAAGTAGCCGACCGATGATAAGAATTCCTGCCTAAAATTTTGGAAATGGTGGAGCATCATGAGTGCGAAATAATAATAGAAGCAATGACTAGCAAGCAATGCTCGCGACACGAGGAATAATTGAATTACTGTAGGTGACTTGACCACGAGCTATGAAAAGTATGCCGCAAGTAAATCGTGTGACAAAGAAAAGGGTATCAAAAGTTACAAAAAGAACACTAGTTACGAGTGTTGATAGAATTCCTTCCAAAACTGTTCCAAGATTCTTTGAAGTATCTAAAATAAAACATAAGTGATACACAGCAATTATCAACCTAATTTCATACCGATACATATAAGATGAATAATATTTTGTTAATTGCCTTGGTGCGTTCGGGTACATTTTGGTTTCATCGATTAACTTGCGTTTGTGGTCGCACAATATCCAACACTAGCTGAAATTATTAGTAATTGTGCGTGATAAATTTATCATGTTTTTATTCCCTTAGCGTACTGATAAAACTATTATTTTTTGTACCAATGAACGTATTATTGGCTCAAGTAATTATTGTTTTGCATAAGAGAGAGTCAATGATCAGAGTGAAAAAAAATCACAACATACATATCAACACTGTGATCATCCGGAAATAGGGGTATGTTGTAGATGAGCTACGGACAAGGTCTGCACACTGGAAGTAGGTGCGGGAGGTTATGCCCAAGTTGTACACTGTGATTACCCGGAAATAACGTGGTATTGCCGATGAGATAATTCTAGTTAATTACCCGGCATTGAGGTCTATAATTATCCGTAAAATGACAGTGTTAAATAAGGGATCTGACATAATACTACAATTACTGATGAGACCGTCTACATTTGAATATTCTTGCGTATCAATTCAAAATTCATCAGGATAAATAAATTGAAGTAATCTGATTATACCTACCGTACATGTTTTGTGCGTGAGACGTTCGAGTGTTGAAACGAACAAGCACCACTTCGCATTCGCCTTTCACTTGCATTGTCCGAATATACCATATAAAGTGGATGATTTCGAAACCGAAACCATTACCCTCATGAACGTTTTCTCCATGGTTGAAATACACAGCTAACGTGTTTAACTGCTCAATTTACGAAATGCGCCGTTTTGTTTCCCTTTCGAGTAATTATCGTGTAGATAGTGATATTTTGGCACATTCTATTAATTCTTGTGGATTTTACGAATAAATTCTATATTGGGAAGGTTCTCTGTTTATTTACAATTGTGATATCTGTTCCATCTTCTGAATTAGTTTTAACCATGTATCGGTTGTACTTAAAACCTGCAATTTTGATATTATTTTCTTTGTTCTGTTCAATTATAAGTAAAATGTCAATACCATTCCTTCTACCCCATTTGGAACCCTGGTTGTTACTTCACTGAAGCCACCCTGAGGGCAAGACTTTCTATAAGAAAGCATAGAGACGAACTTTGTAACGAAAACACTAGCAGAAGCTCTTAATGAGGAGTAAACCTCAATGAAAATCTGGCGACCGAAAAAAATACAAGAAGATTCAGATCTGTAGACTTGTAGGATCACTAGATCCGTAGTGACAAAGCACGTTACAATACCATTTCTCCAACAATATACATACATCCTGAGAGATCTGATGATGCTAACATAGGTAACAATGGAACGTTCTTCAAGAACGCCTGATGGTGATTGGACAATAAAACGTTGGTTCCAATTCATCATGAGGGATCGATTGATAGTAACATTAACAACAAAACGTTTTTCATAAACGTCTGATAGTGATTAGTCAACAAAACATTGGTTTCATCTAACTCTCATATAACATGAGAGATTTCATGTTGATAACATAGTTACCATTGAAAAGTTTTTCATGAACGTCTGGTGGTTAGAGAACGAAATATAGGTTCTATATGATTCTCATGTATCATGAGGGATCTGATGATGATAACATAGCTAACAACGAAACGTTTCTCGTAGATGTTTCATACCATTTCTCTAACAAAACCTTAACATTGTTATTGTTTTAACATTTATCGTCATATAACAGCCTGTACATCATACAGATGTCTGTATCCACATTGATAACCAAACTTTCGGAATACACAATCTGTACATCATATCAATACATCAATTCACACCGAACATATCTATTTTGTTGCTTCACTACCGAATGAGTAAGGTGGAAATATCATATGGCGATGACAGAGTGGCTCAGTGCTCGGGCGTTTATTTCCATAAGTTCGACAGTTGCTGGTTCGATAAGCAGTCAAGTAAGGAAGATTCCTCATTCAATTTGATATAGGAGACAATTCTGGATTCATTGAATTGATTTTTTGTTTACAGTTCCATCCCTTCAGAATAACTCACATATTTATTGTTACTGTGTTTCCAGAAGGTAAACTTTCTTGAGAAACGGTATGACCGATATTTGAAATATGTTTTGCTAATGCTGATTGTTCACCATTATTTTCCCATCAATAGACAAAAATAAGTCGGTAAAAACAATATTCGTTGCCCATATGAAGATGAATGATGTTGAAAGATCAGTATTGGCAGCAATGAATTTCACAAACTGGTCACACCGTTTCTCAATGAAGTTTATTACTCTTGAAATACGGTAACTAAAAATACGTAGGTTATTTAGGAGGGATATCAATGTATAAGCGAAAGAGCAATATAATTAATTCATGTTTCTCTCCAGCAGAGGCTAATCCCTCATAGATACTTTTATTTCTGAATATTATTTGAACAGACATATTCTGATTTCTAGTTTAGTTTATTATGATGATGTCTACTTGGTAACTGAAAGGTCTTCAGTATTTGAACAGTATTTACTGGCGATTTTTTTTCTCATAGTGTTATTTATAAGAACATTATCGATGCATTCATCATTTCTAGTGAGTTCATATATAGTATTATTTAACTCAAAAGAATTATAAAGCTACTTACCAACGTTATATCAGTATGGAACCATACATTGGAGAAATGTTTTTTCAACATCGAATTCAGCAATCGCGTCCTCCAATAAACTTAACAGACATCTATACACGTTGAATGACAACAATGTTCAGGCAAAACCGCGTCGCAGATAATCATTGAGGAGGGAGAATGGTCAGTTTTATCGGGTCAAGAACCAAACACGCTAGAAAAAATATATTCCGAAACAGATGTACTCGTATATAAAAATATTATCTTCTGATGTAAAAGGTCGTTTCGGGCGCACACCACTACTCCTCAAAGGCACTGTCCATTGCAATCGAAACAATTTAATTACTATTGTTTTCTAAAAAATTCAATGAATACGTTTTTACTCCGGTATAGGCATTCCATGCAACTTTTCGAGCACGGTTCGATGAAGATTTATCGGTTCAGCTCATTCTGAGAAAAATGAAAAATGATTACTAATAAAAAAAAGGATTAACTCTAGTTCCTGTGAGAGATCAGGTACTCCAATAAACAGCACTGAATTTGCGAATTAAAAAAATAAACAATTACTCCCAGAACTATTTTTCTTCACTAATACACAGGAGAAACAAAATTAGTAGAACGTTGTGTCCTTTTTACCAGCTTATTTTTCGGAAGAAGGAAAATAGGTGAATGGAAGATGAAATCATTCGATAATTCATTTCCACATGTTTATTTGCAAAATTCACTGTACAACAGTAACGTTCCTATTTTTTACCTTCTGAATTCGGAAACACACACTCGAAGATCGAATATAATGTTTCTTCATGAGTTTCTTTCAGGAGTAGACACTCACTAAGAACCTTATGTAGTCTGTCTTCGTCTTCAATCATGTCAGTTAAATCTTGCGTTATCTTCTGTTGCTGAATGTCACCATCTTCGTTAACATAACCTAATTTTATCCCAAAACATTTTATATATCCATATAATCGATCTCCCAAGAGAAAGTTTGGTACACCTAGGAATTCTTTAATTTTATCTTCATTGACACTAACCTCCACCAAACATTCTCATATCACTCTTGATTTCCACCAATTCATCAATTCTCACCTACAAAGTTGACTTGCATTTATAACAAATAAGAACTATCATTAAACGCCAATAAGCAATGTAAATTTCGAGCAAGAACGCAAATGAACTTTCGAAACGTCAATCTAATTTTCATGGTATTTTGGTGCCTTCAAATAGAACTATATACTTTTGAATTTTCTGATCCTGTATCTCTTTCTTCATCAGGAATTGTGTTGTTCATCAGTGCTTTCATGTAATTTAGAAAATGATAGGTGAAGTATTATTGTTGATATATGTATGCAGATGACTTTTCTATTGAAATGCAATAAATACTACAGAGAAATATTCTGCATCAGTAGGGTGTTGGAGTATCATATGGCCAGTTAGTAAATTGATGTTAAGGATGATAGAATAGCTGAATAATGTTTATGAGGTGCCAGCATTGTCTAAATTTCTTTTTCTGATAATGAAACAAATGAAGCTTCTCAACCGTCAAAAGTACTAGTATGTTTTTTGGATCCCTCCATATGGGAAATTTGGAAAATTTATATATAATATATAATTTATAATTTTGTTGCAAAAATGACCTCTACTAGGTTTTGCGGGTCGCTGATCACGATTCCGCTGTAATGTTTCCCAAAAAAGTCCCTCTAGATGGAAAATTCGGGAAATTTGAGATTTTCTTGAGACGTTTGTGAATAATAATGACTAGAGGTCATTTTTGCAACAAAATTCTACTTTATTATTCATAACCGTCTCAGGAAAATCTCAAATATCCCGAATTTTCCATCCGGAGGTTTTTTTTTGGAAAAATGAAATCGGAATCGTGATCAGCAACCCAAAAAACCTACTAGAGGTCATTTTTGCAACAAAATTATACTTTATTATTCACAGACGTCTCAGAAAAATCTCAAATTTCCCGAATTTTCCATCTCTAGATACTTTTTTGGGAAAAATTACAGCGGAATCGTGATCAGCTACCCAAAAAACCTACTAGAGGTCATTTTTGCAACAAAATCATACTTTATTATTCACTAACGTCTCAGGAAAATCCCAAATTTCCCAAGTTTTCCATGTGGAGAGAGTTTTTCGGGAAACCTACTAGAGGTAATCTTTGCAACAAACCTATAAATTATATATTATATATAAATTTTCCAAATTTTCCGTCTGGAGGGAGTTTTCCGAGATAACTAACTGCGGAATCGTGATCAGCGACCCAAAAAACATACTAGGCGTCATTTTCGGCTCTTAATTTTGGATTGTTTTTATAAGAATGCTCCTCTGAGGGGTTGAATCCCCGTTTTGAGGGGATAGAAAGGCCGACCCCCACGGTCTTGATAGTCATGAATGATCTATGGGGTATCTGGAACAAAATGCAAGAAAAATTTTGAAATTCTAACTTACCATATTTATTTTTTTATTTCCCGGTTAGTTGCCTGGACTATAAAAGTCGAACCTACATTACTTTATATTATACTACTACATTATCAATATTTCACTATCGTGAAATATAAATGATTCGACCTGCCAAAATTCTGAAGCATAATAGAGTTATGAAGTGTGATGAATTTTACTGCGATTGAAAAGCATTGCCATTATGTAATCAACTTCTTATTGTACATACATGATGAAACTCATCAATCTGTGTAATTTCAATAAATTTGCTCACAATAGAACATGCCATCATGTTTAACATAGAAATGGTTGTACTAAGCAAAAATGGCCATTAGCATTCAATCAAATAGTTGAACTTATATATTCGCTTATGTATTTCAATTCTGTCATTAACGAGGTGATTGTTTTTCTCGAATAATAGAATGAGATATGAATTTTGTCATAGTACATGAACGTTCTGAGCAGTGAACTTCTATTCACCGTTCAGAAAATTAGCTTGAGAATCTAGAAATTGTAAAAAAGTAGTGGTCATTGAAGAGATCTTGACGCAATTGTAGACCCATACCATTAGTAAAGATAGAGGGAAGAAGTGAAATTATTAATATGCTCATTCCGCCCTATCCTATTCCATACATCAGACTTATCAGGTATTTGCTAAGAATCAGAATCGCCAACTTGATAATTTATAGTAAATAATAGCTTCTATCTCCATTTTTGGTGAGACTTTCGAATTCTATTGATATATTAACCTATTGTGAAATCACCCATCTCTAATTCGCAATCATATTGGGAAATTCAATTTTGAAATACGGTTACAATAATTTCATATCATTATAGTGGAGGGTTGAACGATTGAACTTTCCAATTTTTGAATTTTGAGCATATGCCGCGTCTGCATCCATCTATGCCTGCTCCATAACATGTTGATGAAATTCGATGTTAAGACCAACGAATCAGCGTTTTACTAGTTAGTCAAACTCCAATCCTGTATATTTGTCTAGGGTGAGTTTGGTCATATACAAAGTTTTCTCATCTCATTATTATTGGAGGATAGCACATTTAAACGGAAATGCTACCGGTTGCTGCAGATTAATCCTTCCATGGGAATAGCCGTTCAGTTTTCAAATAGTATATGAGAGTACATATGGATATACAGTTGATTCTTCCGGGTTATCACTGAAGGAAGCAGATTCATTTAATTAGCCAAGATTCCCCCGCTGATAAACACGATCACCTACATAAGGGATAACAATTAAAGCTATGAAACAATATGTAAAATTCTTATCGCATCAGCTTCGGTAACTATATAGTTATTCCAACACATTGAAATTGATATATTTCATGGAAATCAATGAAGTTTCGATAGGATCACCCAGGATTTGCAGCAATAATTATTAACTACTTATTCATCAGTACTGCTATTATCTATTCATTGCTGTTATCCTTCATTGAATTCAGTGAGGTATCAAAATATTCAATTTGGAAGAGGATTATTCATAGTGGCATGTGAGA
This sequence comes from Endomychus coccineus, assembly GCA_958510875.1. Classification (NCBI taxonomy): domain Eukaryota; kingdom Metazoa; phylum Arthropoda; class Insecta; order Coleoptera; family Endomychidae; genus Endomychus; species Endomychus coccineus. The sequence goes on along the minus strand of OY294068.1, from coordinate 85,610,861 downwards.
TATTCAATCTCTCAGAAATCACAACTTGACTCACCTGATTAAATTTCACACAATAACCAGCAGACATCATTAAAAGTAGGAGAATCATTATGGACGATTATTCCAGCCCGAACTATATTAATATCGTAGCACCCTTGTTCATATGGCGAATGTGAAAGTTAATGAGTTCCATTCTCACCAAATTTATATATCTGTTCAGAAGAATAGTTCATTTAGCATGACCGAGCATGAATTGTTGAAATGTTAGTCAGCATAATATTGGTCAACTCCGGAAATGGCGACAATTCAGTTATTATTGAGAGTGAAAATGAAATCGTAATTGCTCTTTCCTTGAGTAGGTACGAATCGTTTTGGTAATCAGAGTTAGAATAGACATATATTGTCATTTTGAACAAATCTGATAACACCCCATGTGTGAAATTATTCAAAATCCAATTATATGCTTAATTGCAGATGGTTTCGGTTGGAGAAATTGTTATGATGTTTCAGAAAATAATCGTAATAAAGATTCTTGACCCAGGTATGAATTATATATAAAATTTTGGGAAATAGGTCACATTAACACTTATGCTCTATATTTTCTTGCCTTCACGTACGTTTCGGTCTCACGACCATCATCAGAAGACTTATTATGTCTAAAACAGGATTACTTAAAGCTAATTGTTAATGTGACCTATTTCTCGAAAATTTATATATTAGAAAATAATCGTATATGAATTTTACATCGCTGCGCTGAAACATATCAAATCCAACCTCAACCCATGAATAACCCTAATACTGATAAAGAACCAGTACGAAAGAGAGTTCAAGAGACTTCAATCGGATATTCTAGATTATGACTCAAAAAAATAATATTTTGCTTCCGTAAATTTCTTTTCCATAAATTGTATAAGTGGCGTGACTTGAATTTTCAGTGTAAGATCAGCGGCAGTCCTATGCATAAGAACGATAAACAAAGACAGTCCAATACCGAAAGAAGCACACGTCTCGTTGATGAATATGCTCAACAATAGTGTAGCCTTATAAGTCAGAGCTCACATGAATTCACAGATTTTTTAACTCTTGCAACCATCGGTGGATTGTTGAAAAAAAAATGACAACTTTTGTTTATTGAATCTTTTGTACCATTAAAGGAAGGGGTTTGCATATAATCATTCCACACGATCCCGAATGACATTAAGTAGAGTGGACAAGGCATTATCGTTGTTCAATTTCTGCTTCTTTCGCTGTTTATATGAACCACATTTGGAATTAGTTTATTTATGTGTTTCATCAGGTTCTTTCAACATCGTTAACTGTATTTCATTCCAACTATTTCAGCAATTCCGCTGTTTATAAGTGCATTCCAACAGTGGAAGTTATAGCGCACAGTATTTGTGTATCCACAACACGACCGATATAATGGGCGTGCAGGTTCCTGATGTCAGCTGCAGGGCCTGCAGCATGTCCGTCCTAAACGGCCTAAGCGTACACCCATCGCCATACTGAGGTCCTACGAGTGGTGTATTACCATCTAAGGCACTCGTACGGAATTGACCAAGAGCCGGTGCTATAAGCCTGACGTTATCTTCCTCGACAAACAAACCAAGATTATGTGAGTTATCGAATTATATGCTCCGGCCGAGAAGAACATAGTCTTGGAAGAGAAGGAAAAAAGGAGAAAGTATCAAGTTTGAGCTCCGCACTTGAAGATTATTCCAGCATTTGTATTTATATATTTATAATAATAAATTAATGTATATCATCATAATTGTTCGATGTTAACGATGATATGAAATAATTGTTATGATATAAATCAACGTGACTTGTGAGATTATTGAAGAAGTAAACAATCGAGCATTTAATAATTTCAATTTGTATTTTTGAATTTGTTATACTTTTCATGAAGATTGGCTGATTATGAACTAATTCAATTAACTCTTGATTTGTTTCGGCTAGCTGAGTTATTTATTCACTTTTGGTATTCTTTCAAAATTGATATTATAAATGAATTTCTTCTCTCGTGAATGAATTTTTCATTTCTGGAAATTAAACAGTGTAATACAATACATTCCTACCTTTGTTGCTTCTTTGCTCTTCTCCTTATCCAATACCTATTCATGTTCTGATAATCGAATGAAACACACTTTGCAATTTCTATGTATAAACAATTAACATCCATTACCCTCCCAATTATCTTGCAGATTATGTGTACAACATGACGTTCTTTGTGGTACTCCTTAAAGAAAAACTCTTATTGCGGAGTATAATTCTGTTACTTATATTAACATTCCAATCTTCATCATAGATATTATTCATTTATTTAAGAAAATACCCTGTTCTATTTCTATTGAATCAACTTGACATGTTTCTATGATGTTATTAACTTTACTTTTTATTGTAACTCGTACAGCTTAGTTATATGATAATTGATTGACCCCACTTCAATCTGTTCACTGGTTTTTCTAGACTTTCGCCTCTTCTCCCTTCACTTCGATCCTTTAACCACCCTAATCATCCTGATTGAATCTCATTTTTCTAATAGGTTTTGCATTTACCCTCAAATGGTTTCAAAATATAGCTTCTATTTTTATCATTGTTGAATCAACCAATGAGATTGCTTGTTCCATGTTTTCTGTATTTAGCTTTCTTTTCATTCAAATTTTATATTTTTTTCAATGATGATCCCTGAAATTTTCTCTTTGAATGAGTATACGATACATTATTCAAAGATGCTATTATTATTTTGTTTTAACTGTCGAAATATTTTTATTTTTATCGATAACTTCATTTATATTCGATATTTTCCTACCTGCTTTTACTTGATGTGAATTTAACTTTCTATCATCTTCAAATTGATATAGAATTAATTGAAATTAGTTTCGATTTGTTTGTCTCTTCCTACTCTTGTTCAAATTTATAGTTCATCCTCAAATCTACTTGTTATTTTCCTTTCCTCTAGTTAATTCTTAATCCTACTTATAAAATACCTCACATCTAACTTATTTAGTTCATTGACGATAAATTTGAGTAGTAAGTTAATTGTATATTACCAGATATACAGAGAGCGGCAAAATGAGTGGGCTATTTTTGAAGGACAATAATACTTCATTGGGGAAACATACATCAAAAATAAAATAGAAACATCATTTAGAAAGATTGGGAGTTCATTTAGTGACATATTGGATGATGTTATAAATAGCAAACGTTGTACCAAATTGAACATCACATCTTGAAGCACAGCTGCAGGAATAGCTAGAATTTTTATTTCAACTTCATTCAGGGTTCATGACTTATCTTCGTACACTTTGTCCTTCAAAAAGTTCCAGATTCAGGTGAAAATTGTGTAAGACACGTTTCAGAATATTTGACGAAAGCATTAGTGAAACTGAGGATGAATTCATGTATTCTAGACAACTTGATTCTGTTATCGATCAAATATACAAAAACCGAGTCAAGGAGGATATATCCTGCATCCACAATTATCACGGCGCTTGCAATCAGCACCTACTTATGGATGATCAGAAACGCCTTCCTATTGCTTACTCAGAAATATCTTTGAAACCTTTCATCTAGCTTGGATGCTTCTCCAAATGAAGATGAAAATAAAAGACATTACCTGTTGAATATATCTTTCTCACTTTCAACCAATTAAAATGTTGGAGTGCTCCTTATTGATGGGAGAGCATCAAATAAAGAAAATGTAGAATTCGAAAGACGGTTTTGGCTCTCCTTTCTTTCGCATTCGGAAATTTTAGTGAACTTGTTAAGTTATTACAAGTATCAGATGTAACAGTAAATAGCCCCCGCAACAAAATCTGTGATTGATATGGTACAAAGCAGTGGTCTTCGAAGTTCTTCGTGTGATAACCACCAGCGTATACAAGGGAGGGGTAATGGGAGTGCCTATCCCTCCCTCTTGAAGACTCATGCGATAGAAACAAAAATCACTCCTCAAGATGCACAATAAAATTCAAAATATTCTGTGTTATTATTTATGTACTTGTAAATAAATCTATTTTTCATTTTTCAGCAGCAAGGGGAAGGGTAATTTTATCAATTAGATCATAACGAAATATCATACCACGACTATTCAGAGCCTAAAATAACTAATAATTTATAGCAACCCTTCGCGGCAGCTCATTGAAAAATAAATGGACAAAGCCGTAAAGCGGAAGTTGCCGTCAGCTCACGTAGAGAGGCTGACGCTGATGCCCGAGCTTGTCTCTGCAATAATCGTTATTAACTGGCAACGCATCCACCGAACGCAACAGATGCGTTGTATTCCTAATATTATTTCAGATGGAATAGGCGGGAGCGGTGGACAACAGACAGCCTGTATTTATTCTAATTTATTAAATCGTTATAAAAACCATCATCGCAATAGTCAACGAGAAGTGGTGAGGTGGCAGGTGGATATAAATAAAGGTGAGAAGATTGTAAATAAGTAGCTAGATATCAAGTTCTTTTTTGAGGGGCGAATTTAGATATAGGCAATGGAATATTCAAAATTTCTGAAGCCTCTCGGACTCGTTATTGTTGCGTTCCAGTTTAGTGAATGAAAATGTCATCTCAGACACTCCCCAATCACTCCTATCGGACCTGCAAGCTTCACCAAAGACGTCTACATCGATAGATTTGATTGCAACAATTCTTTGTCTGTCAACAGCTCGATTTGATTTAGATGTAGGTAGCTATTTGTGTAAAAAATTATCTGATTGAGAAAAATTTGATCCGCTTGACAAACGCTTCGTGCCAGATGAAAGTTCTAGATATCTCATTTATATTCATAATCAAAAATAAGGATTTGTTCGTCTGGGAAACTTTTCACTATGCATAAGTGTCTCACGTATTCGAAAAACAAAGCGGTCTATTATGTAAATTCTGCTCGATTTTCGCAAAATTTGGAGGAATACACTCCCCTACATAAATTTTTAAATACTCCAGTAAATAAGATTTTTACGCTTTGGGAAAAAGACCTCACAAGTCATTCTAATATTTTTATCATCAATAAGCAAGATTATATGATTTAAATTTTATGGAAAGTTCTAAAAGCCCCGAACAAAATATATTAATATTTTAGACAAATAAGCCACAGAATAGTTTTAGAATATGGACAGCGCTCACCGCCAATAATTGAATCCATAATGTTTTTAGGGAATAAAACATATCTTTAAGGGGTCATGGAGAGGGCAATTCTCGGGAATTGTTAAGACTTCTAATTTCTTGCGGGGAAGAAATTAAAAAAAAACATCAATAAACCATCCCAGCTGAAGCTATATATATATAAGAGTAATACAAACTGAACTTATCAACTGTATATGAGATGGGATAATTGATACAATTGTAAAAGAATATAAAAAAATATTACGACATCGCGTTTGATGAGATGACCGATATTAACCACGTCTCAAATAACAATGAACGTAAGATACATTCAAGATGGTGAACCGCAAGAAAGGTTTCTTGTGTTCATTGATAGTTATCGCTCTAACTACGAAAGCAAAGAATCAGGACCATCTTCTTCCTCTGTCATAGAACCTAGACTTACAGGAGAAATTCTAGTAAAAACAGTTACACATTTTCTGGAGAAATATAATTTTGACATTCATTTCTGTATTGCAATTGGCACTGATAAGTGTAATGTTATGATAAGTGAACAAGAAGGTACAGTGGCTTGGCTAAAACTGAGTCTTTCAAATTTCATGAATTCTACTGTATGAGTAATTCTGAAATTCATCTATTTCTAACTGCAATAGTGTACAAAATTTTGGAAAGGCGGTCGATCGGTATTAATACAGATGTTTTTGCATTTTCTAATAACTCATCAGAAAGAAACTTTGTTTTAAAGCAGACAAATGAGCTCAGATTCCTCTCGAAACGAGATGGGTCGAATTCCACGAATCAGTTTCACTTTTTCCTGACGGTTTGCCAAGCATAGTAGATACTTTAAGTGCTATTTCTGGTTGAGAAGATCCTGGGTGCAGGAAGTACTAGCAACTTCATTGTAAGTTTAGTTTGATTGACAAATATTTTAAGTGCTACAATTAATCTGAGTAAGCAGTTGCAAAAAATATTACTATACAGACTATATGCTAAGAATTTGATCACCAATTTGATAAATATATCAAAATTGAGACGAGAAAATGCTACTTTAAATTTTGAGATATTGCTTGAACATATCTCAAAATTGTGCAATGAGTTGGAATTTGATGTAAATATTCCAAGATTTACCCAAAGGCGGAGAGATAAGGAGAATCCTTCTCTGGCTAATCCTGAAAAATATTATCGATTTTCGTTGTATATTCCTTTATTGGATAACATAATTGATGACCTACCTTTTCTGTTTTCAGAAGAAAACATGAGAATGTTTGACTTTAGTCTCTTAATACCTTCAATATTGGTTGATAAATCTAAAACTGAGAAGTAAAATTATTGAAGAATTCTCAAACTATTCAAGTTTAATTGAAGATTCTACTAAAGCCTTAATTGAAAACAAATTATTTAGAGGAATTGATCTGCTACTAGCAGGTCTGAGAGAAGAAAATAACTTGGATGATCATATCAAAACTGCGATAAAAATATATTCACCTCAATCAAAAACCCTGTTACAAATAGGCTTTACACTACCCAGCAGTAATGTCACTCCTGCAAGAACTTTCTCGGCATTACGGCGACTCCTCACATGGTTGAAAAGTATAGGCAAGAATAACTTGCGGGTTTAGCCTTCCTACATATCCATCAGGATATCACAGTGAAGACAGAGTCTGTAATTCTCGAAAAACAGAAGATTACATTTTGTTTTGTAATAAGCGTTTTTTGCATTTTCATAAAAAAAAAATTAAAATGAGTTTTTATGTTTTATTTGTCAACTTTTTTGTCTTGTAGATCAATAAATAGTACCAAGTAATTATCCAGGGTTGTTTGATGGTGTCCTAGCCGATAGATTACCCCCCTCCCACCAAGTCATGTGGCTGGATACGTCAGTGGTGATAACGGATAATCACAGAATTAATCGAGCAATGTTTACTGGTCTGATATCTGAGAGAGAAACAGGCGCAAAAAGGATGTTGTTTCGTTCCTAATCCTATGCCAAAAATCTTGTGAGAAACCGGTATGTCAACAAAATTAGGAAAGGGAGATAGATATGCTTATGAGAATAATGTGACGTAATTTTTTCTTCAATTTCAGCTTCTTCAAATTTATTCATTTGAAGGAAACGAAAATAATCTCCTCCGATATATGCTTCTCTCTTATATTTCTATTTTTAACTTGTGAATTAATTTTTGTTTATTTATTGTCTGTGTTTTGTTATATTTTCTCATATTTCAACTCGGCTTGAACCTAACTCAATCAACAACTCTTTCTCAAATGTTGCATTTTTTATTCCTTTCATCCTTGCAAAAATACCTGCACTAATTTGATTTCTGACAGTTACATGTTATTAGTAGGTGCCTATTTGAATTGAAACGCTTGACTTCAGATATATCTTGAAACATAGTCACTTAGATGGGTAGACCAAATGCAAATAAGAACTACAATATTGACTTTCATGTTATCAAATCAGGGTGGTGAGTAGATGGGCTATACAGGTTCGGCCACAAAATCGACCTGTTTTGCATGTTAATCCCCATAAGGAAATCTAAGGTTCATTTTAGCCAAAACGATCCATTTCAAGGTGATCCACAATCAGGTACTCGTACCACAGTACGAGAAAAAATTTTGTTGAATGGACCAGATTTTCTACTTTCTGAATCCAGATTCGGGTTCTGAGGACCTAAGAACCACCTAATACCCAACTTCAGAAGCTTTGGATCAAAAGAGCCCGAGATGTTCCATTTGTTGTAAAAGACATTTGTTAATTGGAAATGGTTTTTCATCGTTTATTAATAGTAATAATGACGATAGAGTTTTGCATTTTCGTGAGGTCTATAAAATTTTAGTAATGACCCTTATTTTATCACACTTTTGACTGGACTATAAAACACTTATTCAACCTATCATATAAAACTGGTTAATTCCCTGAACATCTCAAGAGAGCGATAATAATACCTTTATATGAAAGAGGAGACAGGAGGAAGTTCAAAACTTATCGCATCTAGAATGATTATTTAGATAAAATGTTAATTTCAGCACCAAATCAATATGATTTCAACCCTGACGAGTAGATACCCATCTGAAGAATTATATAAAAACATTAATGTACTATAAGTAAGATGATAGTATGTCTCCGGAATTTTGAAGTTTAGTAGTTGCCAACAGGCATTAACCAAATTTATTAACTTTAGTGCTGACGTGAACAGCACCACAGTTTTAGTTGCCAGGGATCATAACCAAAGACGTGGAAATAGAGGGTATTTTCGTGGAAGAGGTAATTATTCCAACAATTACCACTCGAATTCAAATTTCAGGAAGCATAATAGCTACCATTCGAATAATAGCAGAGGATATTATAATCAAAACTATAGAGACCTACGAAGAAATCAGACTAAAAGAGATCGAAATCATCGACATGTCAGATACTTCAATGGAGATAATTCGGAAAATCGCATAGACCTCCAGCTAGGTCCCGCAGGGATGTTGTTGTAAAAAATTTTAATATAGACTTGTCACTTTCGAATTTTGTGGTTTTTAGCAGCGAAATGACTGGAAATAAAACAATGATACTTTAAGTAGATACATGTGCAGATATGTCGCTTTATAAAAGGAATAAAATATGTTCAGAACAACTTGTAAATAGGGAAAATGTCATCAATATTAAAGGTGTTACAGAAGGATTGAAATTGTCGATAGGAACAGTTGAAACGCAGCTTTATGTTCGAGATTATGCTCTGAACCATACATTTCACATTGTCGATGAAAATTTTCCTATACCTTCGTATGGAATTTTGGGCAGACACTTTATTACTAAATATTAGTGTCAACCGAATTACGATAATTGGAGAATGACCTCAAAATTGGGTAATGGAAATGTTGTATTACCTATTCATAACACCCCAGAGTTAGTAATTTCACCGAGGTGCGATGTAATAAGAAAAGTCAGCAGTTTTGAAAAAACAAAAAATAGTCTAGTAGTTCTGAATAAAGAGGTAGCACCCAGAGTATTTATTGCTTCGTCAATTGCGTCGAACTCCAGTTCATTGGTACGAATATTGAACACAATACTCAAAAGTGTCACCATAAAAAAAATCGACATAGAAACAGAAAGCCTATTCAATTATTTCATTCATAGTATAGCAATTAGAGTAGGAAATAGGGAAACTAATCTCATAGCAGAACTTAATCTAAACATTCCAGAAATTGCTAAAGAAGACATGATAACTGTTTGTAAAGAATATTCTGATATATTTGCTCTAAATTCTGACAAATTAACCACAAACAATTCCTATGAACGAAAATTAAATTTAACAGATCCAAATCCGATATTCGTTGAAAACTATAGATTCCACATGCACAGAAAATGGAGATAAGGATCGAGTAAGCAGAATGCTCGAAAATGGTATTATTGAGGCGTCATCGGCAGAATATAATAGTCCTGTTTTACTTGTGTCCAAAAAATCAAAAAATGGTAAAAAAGCATGGAGACTTTGTATAGACTTCAGAGCCATAGATCAAAGTAAGCTCGTAGCTGAAAAATTTCCTTTGCCAAGAATAGATGACATTCTCGTTCAAGAGGAAAATCGGAAGAGCAAAATGGTTTTCTACCCTAGATTTAAAAGCAAGCTCTCATCAAATACAGCTAGAATGAAATTCGTGACATATAACAAGTTTCAGCACAGATCATGGAACTTACAGATTCACAAGATTACCATTTGGTTCAAAAGTGAGTCCTAACAGCTTTCAGGGAATGATGAGTATTGCATTTGCGGGAATTACACCCGAAAAAGCATTTTTACTTATGGATGATTTTATAGTCATAGGATGTTCAAAAAATCATTATATGCAAAATCTCAGAGATTTTTTCGAAACGTGCAGGAAATTTGATTCAAAATTGAATCCTGAAAAATGTACATTTTTTCAACAGCAAGCTGCTTATCTAGGGCATAAAATAACAAATAAAGGAATTTTACCAGAGGATTCAAAGTATGAAATCATAAACAAATACCCGATACCGACAAATTCTGATGCAGTAAAGCGATTCAATGCATTTTTAACTATTACAGAAGGTTTATTTCACACTTTGCAGATATAACTAGGTCATTAAATAAATCAATAAGGAAGAGTGTTGAGTTCAAATGGTGTCGAGAATGCCAATACTCATTCGATAAGTTGAAATCAGCACTTATAAATCCACAAATATTGCTTTATCCGGATTTCAATAAACAATTTGTATTAACTACGGACGTGTCGAAATATTCTTGGGGTGCAGTTTTATCTCAATATTTTGAAGATCAGGACTAGCTTTCGCATCAAGAATGTGAATCGAATAAGGCAATAACAGAAAAAATATCAGCAGCTATCCATTGGGCTATTAAATATTTTAGATCGTATTTATATGGTAATAAGTTTTTCGTCAGATCAGATCATAAGCCTATGTACATTCATTTACTATGAAAAATCCATCTTCAAAATTAACAAGAATGCGCCTTGATTTGGAAGATTATGACTTCAAGGTTGAATATATCAAAGGCAGAGACAACGTGGCTGCAGACGCTTTGTCAAGAATAAACTTACAAGAACTGAAAGATATATCAAACGAATCTGCACACATTCTAGCCATAACACGCACTATGACTGGGAATGAAGTTATTGTTGATACACGAAAAAGAGAAAAAGGAGACAATAATTATCCCAAAAATTTACGAAGTGCTGGATAATTCCGATTTGATTAAAATAAAAATTTTGAAATTTGAAATTATTTTAGGATAATGGTAGGAGTAAAAGGACAATACAACGCTGAAAATAAGTTAGTGATCACTAATGACAGATTTTTTAAAGAGAAAATACTGTTCAAACTCGAAAACATAGCTTGTGATAATAATATTAGAAGAATGAAATTAAAAATTAATGACCCAATATTTAATATATGATACAATAAGTGAATTGAAAGAAAAGGAAGAAAAAGAACTCAAAAATGTAAATATCATAATATATGAGGATCCTCAAGTAGTCACTAGTGATGAAGAAAAATTAAATTTGATGCAGAAATTGCACGATGACCCACCCACTCATGGGAGGTGGCCAAAAAAAGGTACTTCAGGAAGTGAGAATACGTTATAGATGGAAAGGCATTCTAGAGATGTAGCCAATTATGTGAGAAAATGCCCAAAATGTCAAATGAACAATAGAAAATTTGTCCACATGGAGCCTATGGTTATTACACCTACTCCACTAAAGCCCTTTGACATAGTATGCATTGATACAATTGGACCATTCTTGAAACCCCAGAGGCACTAGTTACGCAGTAACAATACAGTGTGAATTGACAAAATATGTGAAGATTATCCCACTGCCAAATAAGGAAGTGAATATAATAGCAAATGCCATAATGAACGAATTTGTATTAACATATGGACCTATGCAGGAGATCAAAACTGAGTTGGGTACTGAATATAAAAATGAGGTCATAACTCAACTCTCTAAGCTTCTGAACGTGTCTGACAAATTTTCAACAGCGTAGCACAGTCAAACTATTGGAGGATGCGAAAAAAACCATAATGTATTCAACGAATACATTAGGATATATATTAATGACTCACGAAGTGATTGAGATGGATAGATTTCATATTACAGCTTCTGATACAATATTACTTCTAGTATATACCATATTTATTATACTCCTTTCGAGTTAATTTTTGCGCGGAGAGCAGAACTACTAGAGATGCTTTCAGGAATCAAGGTAGACCCGATATACAATATTGATGCTTTTTATCAAGAAGTTCGTTATCAGTTACAAGTGGTGCACAAACGTGCCAAAGATTATATTTCAAAAGCGCAAGAAAATGGAAAACGCGAATATGATAAGCAAGCTAAGCAAATGCACCTTCAAATTGGTCATTCAGTCATTCTAAACAATGAAAATAGAACAAAATTTCATTCTTGGTATGAAGGTCCCCTTACTGTTGTTGGTATCAATGGAGTTAATTGTACACTTAGAGATATAAGTGGGAAAGAAAATACATTGCATATAAACAGAGCGCGACCGTTTCATGATAATTAACAAACTCTTTCACGCAGTAAATATTGTACAATAAACGTAACTCGCGAGTGTTTAGCTTAGGTCAGTGTCTAGTAATGATAGACTATTTCTCGATGCTATCTTGTTGGTATTTGAATATATTCTTTTATTCCAGATTATTAAAATATTCATTATTATTTTTTGTATATTACAATAAGGTGCGTAGCGTTACTTTTATATCCTATTTAATTTTTTTTTACTTTCTCATTTTCGTTATTGTCGTTTTTTTGCAAATGTTCTTTATTTTGTGGCCAGAAGTAAAGTACATTCTTTCAAATAGAGGGAGATGTAATGCGATGTATTAGGAACAGCCTGTAATTACACCTGTAACATATTGTAACATACATTGCTCATATTAGGATTAGACAACATTATTCATAAATGTAATCTAGGTCAGAAGTTGAATGAAGTTCATCAAGGATGTAACATGAATGGGTTTTAAGTCTCTACCACCCTAAGAACCTAACATCACATACGTGAGAGACACCATCATAACTTTCAAAAACAACGTGACTGACGTCATGTCCCCACAAAACCTGTTATCCAATTCCCAACAAATACCTGTATATTCCTTTATCACTCTCAACGGATGTCAAATCACTCATACCAGATGCATATCGGCACATAGACTGGAATTGAATCCGCAACATCCTCACTCTTATCACTTAGGCCGGATACACTAGAGCGTTATCTACTACATTACGATCGATTGTTCACAAGTTCTTCATAACTGAACGGTTGAGGCGCCGAATTTGAAATTTATTTTCCCGGTTCGAATCCGGTGTGTAGGAAAAAATATTCATTTCAGTAGAGGTGACTCAGGCTATATATACTATATTGAAATTGATTCTTCTCAAGTCCTCCATAGCTGAGCGGTTAAGCCGCCCGACTTTGGAATTTATTCCCCCGGTTCGAATCCGATGTGTTTGTAGAGAAAAAAATGTACATTTCAGTAGAGGTGACTCACGTCATATAAACTACATTGAAATTAATTGTTCTAAAGTTCTCCATAGCTGAGCGGTTGAGCCGCCTGACTTTAGAATTTATTTTCTCGATTCGAATACGGTGTGTAGAAAGAACATTTCAGTAGAGTTGACCGAATGTGAGTACACAGATGACTGTTTCACAGACTGCAGATTGAAAAACCATAGATTGTCCAGACCATAGACTATCAAACTACAGTTGGAGGAACCATAGATTACCACATCATAGACCACCTGACCATCGATTGGGAAACCATATACTTCTACGACCGCCCATGCGTCGTTGTGGATGACCTTGGAATGGATCATGTTCGGTAAAATGAATCTCAGATTTCCTTATAGGGATTTACATGCAGAAAAGGTCGATTTTGAGGCCGACCCTGTATAGCTCATCTTTCTGTCCGATTGTTCTCAAGTCCACCATAACTGAGCAGTTGAGGCGCCGACTTTAGAATTTATTTCCCCGGTTCGAATCCGATGTGTGTATGTGAAAAAAAAATGCATTTCAGTAGAGGTGACTCAGGTTCTATATACTACATTGAAATCAATTGTTCTCAAGTCCTCCATAGCTGATTGAATAACTATGTACCTTCCGGTGGTTTTTGCTGAACAATTATATCTGATTTCAATGTGTAGAAACAAACTAACCTTCAATGATATATTTATTCATTCACATCATTTCAGTTTATTTGATTGACCAAGCAGAGTATTACATCCTTTGTAATGTATCTGTGATATAACACGTTCAAATAAGAGTACTAGAAATTGCAAACAAAGCGATGTATTATATTAAAACATATTAATACCTGGTATGTACTGGAGCTCCAGTCGTATAGAGAATAGGACTATAGTTGAGCAGCATATAGAGAATAGGACTATAGTTGAGCACATGCAGTTTTGCATGTTTCACGTCCCAGTTTTTACCAAGTCGGCTGTAGCTTCACGTCACAATTGGAGACCCTGCAGCAACTAGGATGTATCTGACAGATTTGGTCAAATTCAGTTCAGTCTATGATACTGAAAATCCAAAATCGTTTGGCACAAGATTCTTGGGTGGGGATTGAAAAACGCATACACCAATATTATGTTTGCTGCAACGTAATGGTAGATATCTGTGTAATGTACTCACCTACATCTCTATCTTGCGCGCAACATATAGTGTAGAATGTTAACTGCTGAACTTATAAAACAAAATTTGTCATGCATATAGTGTGGATATTAAATTATTTAGGTTAGATTGCAAATGAACTCTACAATGAAGAAAAATTCCAATATCAACTTTATTATGAGAATATTAGAAAAATTCCAGAATGAACTTTTCTACAGTGTATTATCCAGTGTACTGTTCATTCGTATTATAATGGATTCCCAACAAGTGAAGACCAGTTCATTCTTAATGTTAATGTTAGCATTGCTGGTTGTTTTATTTATTAACAATCTTATTCAATTCTGAACTAAATCTTTCTATACCTCTGCAAATTGAAAACATTCTCTAGTATGACAACAAATTACTTTTAAAAGCAAAAAATATGACAATTCTATGATTTTGATAAGTTCTTCAAATGAATTGTGATGGAGCATCCTTCATTACTTACAAATCAAGTTGAATATTTCAGTAGATTCGAATTACATAGGCAAAGTTAAGAGATCAAACTTCATGCACATCTATGTATAAAAACTGGTGAACAGTTACGTCACACGCCTTGATCTGTATAAAAGCCAGCCCATTTCATAGCTAAAACGGACTCACTTGCCAGACCAGCACCGAGATTGACCCGCCGTAATCTAAGCAACCCGAAGCCGTTGTGCAAATCCGAGAGATAGAAAGTGAGTATTAATTGCCGTATAAAATCTATTCGAATAATTGAACTACCATTCCAGTATATAGGTCCGATTTCAAATTCGAACTTTGTTAATAAATTTAATAGTCTACAAAACAATCCTGGTA
This sequence comes from Endomychus coccineus, assembly GCA_958510875.1. Taxonomy (NCBI): domain Eukaryota; kingdom Metazoa; phylum Arthropoda; class Insecta; order Coleoptera; family Endomychidae; genus Endomychus; species Endomychus coccineus. The sequence goes on along the minus strand of OY294068.1, from coordinate 85,595,773 downwards.
GCTTGGACGAATACGATTCAGCTCCTGCGAATTGTTTTTCTAGAGACTAAGTTAGAATATTGCCCGAGACCGATTTGTAGAATTGTGAATAAATTCACAGTCAAAATCGCCTGGAAAATCAATCCTGGTAGCTTGGACGAATACGCTTCAGCTCCTGCGAATTGTTTTTATAGGAACTAAGTAAGAATATTGCCCGAGATCGATTTGTAGAATTGTGAATAGATTCACAGCCGAAACGCCTGAAAAATCAATCCTGGTAGCTTGAACGAATACGATTCAGCTCCTGCGAATTGTTTTCCTAGTGGCTAAGTTAGGATATTGCCCGAGACCGATTTGTAGAATTGTAAATAAATTCACAGCTGAGACCGCCTGAAAAATCAATCTTGGTAGCTTGGACGATACGATTCAGCTCCTAAGAATTGATTTCAGGGGATACGTTGTGATACTTTCCGAGACCGACGTGTGCAATTATTAAGTCAGTCATAGCCGAAAATCACTGAAAAATCAACCTGGTCGGTAATGCCCCGCTCATTAAGAAATTACGTCTGAAATACAGGTCAGCGTGAACATACGATCCACACTCCGTCGAAGTTAAGGGTTTACTAAATATTTAGATTGTCGCAATTCATTGCTAGACCTAGGGACAAAAACTTGTCTATCATCTCACACAGATGGTGGAAACTCCCGGCGCTAACCGACGATAGGAAACCATCTAATCAGCGAGTTATTTTATACACGGAAAACGAACGCATCAAACAGCCTGTTCTGAGCAACATTTTGTAAATAGATTGTACATAGCTAGTGTAAATATACCGAATGTGAATAGGGATAATTAATAAACTTAGTTGAACAAGAAATGTCTGTTTTATTTGGCAATCCACACGAAAGAGAAATATCAATTCTAAAACCTATATAAAAAGGGAACCTGGACCCTCAAGAAACCCGAGCAGGTCAGTTACTGTCATAAGAGGACAGTAAGTGACAACCTCCCCCACTTGTAATTAACCATTCAAGCGGAAGGAGGTTACAAAATGGCGCCCGAGATTTAAAGTAACGGAAACTAGATAGAAATTGCTCTCTTTGGTTGCCAAGTAAAAATCGAAATGGAGAAGAATAATGACAGAGGTAAACTCATGGATCACTTCGAAGGGAAACGGGATAGCCTGGAATTCTTAGAACGATTTCCCGAACTCAGGATAGCATATGGAATTGGAGAAGAAGATTGTTTGCAGGTATTGCCCGAATTATTGGAAGGCCAAGCCTCATTGTGGTATAGAAACAATAATACGCAGTGGCAAACATCGTCGAATTTTATAACAGATTTTGAGTTATATTTCCTTCCAAATAACTATCGACAGGACATCTCAGCTTCAATCGTGAAAAGGGTGCAAGGCCCTCAGGAAGACACAAAGGGATTTATAATTGCTTTGCAGACTCTGTGCAGAAGGAGTCAAGTTATAAGCAAAGAATGAAAGAGGTAAACTCATGGATCAGGTCCGTAAATGGGGTGTACACTTCGAAGGGAAACGGGATAGCCTGGAATTCTTAGAACGATTTTCCGAACTCAGGATAGCATATGGAATTGGAGAAGAAGATTGTCTGCAGGTATTGCCCGAATTATTGGGAGGCCAAGCCTCATTGTGGTATAGAAACAATAATACACAGTGGCAAACATCGTCGAATTTTATAACAGATTTTGAGTTATATTTCCTTCCAAATAACTATCGACAGGACATCTCAGATTCAATCGTGAAAAGGGTGCAAGGCCCTCAGGAAGACACAAAGGGATTTATAATTGCTTTGCAGACTCTGTGCAGAAGGAGTCAAGTTATAAGCAAAGAAGAGGAATTGAACAGAATTTATAGAAACCTGCGGCCAGAAATCCGACGTTACGTTAGGCCTAGGGATTTCTCTTCTCTGTCGGACCTAATCCAACTCTGCGAAGAGTATGGAAATTTACAGGAGTTAGGAGATGATCGGAGAAAATGTAGTATCGAACCAAAAGAGACTGTAAACTACATACAATCGGATAGAGCATTGCCACGGAGTATAGATCGGCAAGAAGTATGTTGGAGATGCGGTGAAAAGGGACACCGGCGTTTCGAGTGTGGAGGTATTTTTAAACGATTCTGCTCGCGATGTGGCAAACAGGGTATTCTGACTCGCGAATGCCAATGCAGGAATACGAAACAGGGGAAACGAGCGGACGTCCAGCGGACAAGCAGGAACCGCTGGAACGTCATAGAACACATACCTGTGATAAAGGATGTATCCTCTACTACCGAGGGCACAGTGGACTCGAGGATACATTTCAAGGTTGCATTAGGGAGGCAAGTGTTCTCAGCACTAGTGGACACAGGATCAGTTAGGTCCTATATTGATGGGGAGGTGGCCGATCATTGTTCGAGATGGAATGTTCCACAACAGGAGGTCAAACAAAGGGCGTGTTTAGCTAATGGGGCCACAGTACCAATTAAACGAGGGTTTTATATCAAATGTACTGTGGATAACCAAGACAAGGAAGGACATTTTCTGGTCTTACCGGGAATGATGTCCCAGATTATATTAGGGATGAATTTATTATATAAATGGCAGATAACCATTGACCTGCGAGAGCCCGATATGCCCAGGAACGCGGTTGAGACCCAAACAGAAATAATAGGTAGTATTTCTAAATTGGAGACTAGTCAGGAAGAGAGACTAAAAGCATTCCTGAAACACGAGCTGTGAAATGTATAGGCGTGAAAGGATGTACGCCGCTGGTTAAACACCAAATCAAGCTGAAGGAGCCCACCCCTATAAAACAGCGGTATAGACCACAGAACCCTGTAATGCAGGAAATTTTGGACGAGGAGGTAAAAGAAATGTTGGAAGAGGGAGTAATTGAGCCATCGAACAGTCCATGGAGTTCACCAGTAGTGTTCGTTAAAAAGAAAGAGGGTAAGCATCGGTTCTGTATAGACTCCAGGAAAGTTAACGCCGAGTCAGAAAAGGACGCATATCCGTTACCGTATATTACTGCCACGCTTGAAAAGCTGAAAGAAGCAAAGTATGTGTCTACCCTGGATTTAGAACAAGGCTATTGGCAGATTCCTCTTACTGCCGAAAGTAAACCTGTCACTGCCTTCACTGTCCCCGGCCGAGGACTATATCAATTTACAGTGATGCCTTTCGGATTACATTCAGCACCAACCACATTCCAACGCCTACTCGATAGGGCAATAGGACCGGACATGGAGTCAAATGCGTACCCGTATATCGACGATATAATTGTGGTTAGCAAAACCTTCGAGGAAGATTTGGCCCATTTAAAGGAAGTGCTGAGAAGATTGAGGATGGCCAATCTGCAAATTACCACAGAAAAATGCCACTTTTGTAAGCCGGAACTACCGTATCTAGGGCATGTAGTGGGAAAGGAAGGGATAAAAATAGACCCAGAGAAGGTAGAAGCTATCGTGAAAATGAATCCTCCAACGAATGTACGTAGCTTGAGGAGATTTTTGGGAGTCGCGTCTCGGTACCGCAGGTTCATTCCTGAATTTTCAAAGACGGTGGGGCCCTTAACGGAACTATTGAAGAAACAAATGAAGTTTCAATGGCTTCCCGAGCAACAGGTAGCTTTCGAGAAAATCAAGGAAAAACTTACGCAGGCTCCGGTTCTAACGTGTCCTGATTCCTCCAAACCATATACGTTGCAAACGGACGCCTCAGATAGCGGGCTTGAGGTTAGGTTAGGTTAGGTTCACAGGAACAAATGATAGCCTTTGCCAGCCGAACGCTAAGTTCCCCGAAAAGAACTATTCCGTAACAGAAAAAGAGTGTCTGGCCATTATCTTTGGAATTCGAAAGATGAAAATGTACTTAGAAGGGTACAAATTTACCGTTATCTCTGACCACAGGGCTTTAAAGTAGTTACGCGATTTGAAAAACTCATCCCAGAGGCTGGCCAGATGGGTCATAGAACTGCAGCAATATGATCTCGAGATTGTGTATCGGAAGGGTGTATTAAACAGAGTAGCAGATACTCTGTCCCGAGCTCCATTGCCGGATCACGAAGAACAAGAAGAGATTGCCCTTATCGAGCCTGTTATACCGGATCCCTGGTGGGAAGAGAGAGTTCGAGCCGTCAACGAAAAACCCGAACTACTTCCGGATTATCGAGTGGAAAACGGTAATCTATACAGATACTTTCACGAGGCCAATGATTACACGAAAGGAGCCTCTCCCGAACCATGGAAGTTATGTATTCCAAAGAATGCCCGAACACGGGTTCTGTACGAATGTCACGATGAGAACACGGCAGGACACTTAGGGATTAATAAAACAATCGCAAGGGTGGCTCAGAGATACTACTGGCCTGGTATGTTCAAAAAGATATCCCGCTATGTGAGAAAATGCGAGCACTGCTTAAAATACAAAGCTTCGCAACAGGCACTTCCGAGATTCATGCAGCAAAGTAAAGTATCCAAACCATGGGAAATTGTGAGTGTGAATCTAGTAGGACCCCTACCTCGATTAAACAAATCCAACAATTACTTAGTCGTGCTGCAGACCAAATGGACAGAATGTCAAGCAATTCGGACAGCGAACACGGAAACTGTCATGAGGGTGCTGAAAGATAGGATCCTTATGAGATTCGTATGTCCCAGACTGTTAATTAGTGACAATGGGGCCCAGTTAGTCGCTAATAAATTTCGGGAATTTTTAGAAGAGTTTGGAATCAAACACAAACTGACCGCTCCCTATATCCCACAGGCCAATCCAGTAGAGAGAGTTAATAGAGTAGTAAAAACGATGATTGCGCAATATTGTGAGGACGATCACCGTACATGGAACGCATATTTGCCGGAATTAATATTTGCCATCAATACGGCCCGACATGACTCAACTGGATTTACCCACGCATATTCAAACTACGGTCGAGAAGTGAACCATCCGAAGACCTTGTTTCGGGAAGTTCAGGGACCAGGTAACGACGATGATGATGGAAACCTCGATCCTACTAGACATGAGGAACAGTTAGGAAAATTGAGAGACGCCGTCAATTTCGTCAAATTACAATTGAATAAAGCCTTCACTATCCAGATTCGACACTATAATCTGAGACGGCGCAATTGGGCACCTAAAGTAGGGGAGGAGGTGATGTGCAAGGAACACCCGCTATCCTCGGCAGCTCAAGGTTTCGCCGCTAAGCTGGCCCCGAAGTTCGCAGGCCCGTTTAAAGTAAAGAAAATCATTTCACCGGTAGTGGTCGAGCTGGAAAACGGAACTAGTCGTAAACCCGTTCGAGTCCATGTAAAGGACTTGAAAAAAATTAACTGTTAGCTAATGTAATTTTCCTTCCCCAAGAGTAAATATGACTTCACTTCCGGAAATTAGAACTCCCGGGAAAGACGCCGAGGCTGTCATCCGATTGAGAAAGAGGCTGCACGAGTTATTTAGTTCCAGTCCGGAGTCACGTCCACAACTCCAACTGTATTATTCGCCGATCCCCAACATGACACCGCCTACGCCCGATCTACACCAGCAGCAACCTTCCCTACCAAAGAAACTATCAACCCCCTGTGTAAATAACCCCCTGAAATATAGTGACAGAGACATCGTTAGTGGAATAAATAGATTAAGTGTAGATAATAAGGAACCATATTTCATTGAGAAACGTTTACGAAAAATGCATGACTATAGGGTGTATGATCAAACCGGCCGGCTAGTGACGCGCATCAAAATATCGTGTGTCTGTGAGGTCTAGCAGACGTATGAAACTTTGAAAATTTTAGGGAGAACATTTTCTAAGAAAGAAAGGGGGGTGTGTAATGAAGCGTCCTTCATTACTCACAAATCAAGTTGAATATTTCATTAGAGTCGAATTGAATAGGCAAAGTTGAGAGATCAAACTTCATGCACATCTATGTATAAAAACTGGTGAACAGAATTTGCAATCCGGTCACCTGTTCACGTTACGTCACACGCCGCGATCTGTATAAAAGCCAGCCCATTTCATAGCTAAAAGGGACTCACTTGCCAGACCAGCACCGAGATTGACCTGCCGTAATTTGAACAACCCGAAGCCGTTGTGCAAATTCGAGAGATAGAAAGTGAGTATTAATTGCCGTATAAAATCCATTCGAATTATTGAAGTAACATTCCAGTATATAAGTCCGATTTCAAATTCGAACTTTGTTAATATAGTCTACAAAACAATCCTGGTAGCTTGGACGAATACGATTCAGCTCCTGCGAATTGTTTTTCTAGAGACTAAGTTAGAATATTGCCCGAGACCGATTTGTAGAATTGTGAATAAGTTCACAGTCGAAACCGCCTGGAAAATCAATCCTGGTAACTTGAACGAATACGCTTCAGCTCCTGCGAATTGTTTTTCTAGAGACTGAGTTAGAATATTGCACGAGATCGATTTGTAGAATTGTGAATAAATTCACAGCCGAAACGCCTGAAAAATCAATCCTGGCAGCTTGGACGAATACGATTCAGCTCCTGCGAATTTTTTTTCTAGAGACTAAGTAAGGATATTGCCCGAGATCGATTTGTAGAATTGTGAATGAATTCACAACCGAAACCGCCTGAAAAATCAATCCTGGTGGCCTGGACGAATACGATTCAGCTCCTTCGAATTGTTTTTCTAGTCGCTAAGTTAGGATATTGCCCGAGACCAATTTGTAGAATTGTAAATAAATTCACAGCTGAAACCGCCTGAAAAATCAATCCTGGTAGCTTGGACGAATACGATTCAGCTCCTGCGAATTGATTCCAGGGGCTACGTTGTGATACTTTCCGAGACCGACATGTGAAATTATTAAGTCAGTCATAGCCGAAGATCACTGACATATCAACCTGGTTCGTAATGCCCCGCTCATTGAGAAATTACGTCTGAAATACAGGTCAGCGTGAACATACGATCCACGCTCCGTCGTCTAGACCTAGGGACAAAAATTTGTCTATCATCTCACGCAGATGGTGGAAACTCCCGGCACCATCTAGTTATCTTATACACGGAGAACGAACGCATGAAACGGCCTGTTCTGAGCAACATTTTGTAAATAGATTGTACATAGCTAGTGTAAATATACCGAATGTGAATAGGGATAATTAATAATATTAGTTGAACAAGAAATATCTGCTTTATTTGGCAATCCACACGAAAGAGAAATAACAATTTTAAAATCTATATAAAAAGGGAACCTGAACCCTCAACAAACCCGAGCAGGTCAGTTACTGTCATGAGAGGACAGAAAGTGACAACCTCCCCCACTTGTAATTAACCATTCAAGCGGAAGGAGGCTACAAAATATGGACTACTACAATGCTCTGGTTAGTGATCATCAAACGCATGCTCAAGATTAGTACCAGAGATGACCGATGACGCACTTGAATGAGTTTTATTATTATTCCCCAGAATTTAGAGATTCTTTTCGATTTGTTTTCTTTTATTATTAGGAAAATCATTTTTGAGTATAATATTTGTTGTTTCTGATGTTTGTTGGTGACAACAAGGATCTTTCTGTATTAATTGAGGTCAATTTCCGAAAAAAATTGTGTGTGTATGTGTGTGTGTATGTGTGTGTGTATGTGTATGTGTATGTGTATGTGTATGTGTATGTGTATGTGTATGTGTATGTGTATGTGTATGTGTATGTGTATGTGTATGTGTATGTGTATGTGTATGTGTATGTGTATGTGTGTATGTGTGTATGTGTGTATGTGTGTGTGTGTGTGTGTGTGTGTGTGTGTGTGTGTGTGTGTGTGTGTGTGTGTGTGTGTGTGTGTGTGTGTGTGTGTGTGTGTGTGTGTGTGTGTGTGTGTGTGTGTGTGTGTGTGTGTGTGTGTGTGTGTGTGTGTGTGTGTGTGTGTGTGTGTGTGTGTGTGTGTGTGTGTGTGTGTGTGTGTGTGTGTGTGTGTGTGTGTGTGTGTGTGTGTGTGTGTGTGTGTGTGTGTGTGTGTGTGTGTGTGTGTGTGTGTGTGTGTGTGTGTGTGTGTGTGTGTGTGTGTGTGTGTGTGTGTGTGTGTGTGTGTGTGTGTGTGTGTGTGTGTGTGTGTGTGTGTGTGTGTGTGTGTGTGTGTGTGTGTGTGTGTGTGTGTGTGTGTGTGTGTGTGTGTGTGTGTGTGTGTGTGTGTGTGTGTGTGTGTGTGTGTGTGTGTGTGTGTGTGTGTGTGTGTGTGTGTGTGTGTGTGTGTGTGTGTGTGTGTGTGTGTGTGTGTGTGTGTGTGTGTGTGTGTGTGTGTGTGTGTGTGTGTGTGTGTGTGTGTGTGTGTGTGTGTGTGTGTGTGTGTGTGTGTGTGTGTGTGTGTGTGTGTGTGTGTGTGTGTGTGTGTGTGTGTGTGTGTGTGTGTGTGTGTGTGTGTGTGTGTGTGTGTGTGTGTGTGTGTGTGTGTGTGTGTGTGTGTGTGTGTGTGTGTGTGTGTGTGTGTGTGTGTGTGTGTGTGTGTGTGTGTGTGTGTGTGTGTGTGTGTGTGTGTGTGTGTGTGTGTGTGTGTGTGTGTGTGTGTGTGTGTGTGTGTGTGTGTGTGTGTGTGTGTGTGTGTGTGTGTGTGTGTGTGTGTGTGTGTGTGTGTGTGTGTGTGTGTGTGTGTGTGTGTGTGTGTGTGTGTGTGTGTGTGTGTGTGTGTGTGTGTGTGTGTGTGTGTGTGTGTGTGTGTGTGTGTGTGTGTGTGTGTGTGTGTGTGTGTGTGTGTGTGTGTGTGTGTGTGTGTGTGTGTGTGTGTGTGTGTGTGTGTGTGTGTGTGTGTGTGTGTGTGTGTGTGTGTGTGTGTGTGTGTGTGTGTGTGTGTGTGTGTGTGTGTGTGTGTGTGTGTGTGTGTGTGTGTGTGTGTGTGTGTGTGTGTGTGTGTGTGTGTGTGTGTGTGTGTGTGTGTGTGTGTGTGTGTGTGTGTGTGTGTGTGTGTGTGTGTGTGTGTGTGTGTGTGTGTGTGTGTGTGTGTGTGTGTGTGTGTGTGTGTGTGTGTGTGTGTGTGTGTGTGTGTGTGTGTGTGTGTGTGTGTGTGTGTGTGTGTGTGTGTGTGTGTGTGTGTGTGTGTGTGTGTGTGTGTGTGTGTGTGTGTGTGTGTGTGTGTGTGTGTGTGTGTGTGTGTGTGTGTGTGTGTGTGTGTGTGTGTGTGTGTGTGTGTGTGTGTGTGTGTGTGTGTGTGTGTGTGTGTGTGTGTGTGTGTGTGTGTGTGTGTGTGTGTGTGTGTGTGTGTGTGTGTGTGTGTGTGTGTGTGTGTGTGTGTGTGTGTGTGTGTGTGTGTGTGTGTGTGTGTGTGTGTGTGTGTGTGTGTGTGTGTGTGTGTGTGTGTGTGTGTGTGTGTGTGTGTGTGTGTGTGTGTGTGTGTGTGTGTGTGTGTGTGTGTGTGTGTGTGTGTGTGTGTGTGTGTGTGTGTGTGTGTGTGTGTGTGTGTGTGTGTGTGTGTGTGTGTGTGTGTGTGTGTGTGTGTGTGTGTGTGTGTGTGTGTGTGTGTGTGTGTGTGTGTGTGTGTGTGTGTGTGTTATTATTATTATTATTATTATTATTATTATTATTATTTATTAAACCAATATGTATTTACATGGCATTCTACATCACAGGTTAGTGTTACTTACATTATGTACAATATATATATATATATGTGTTATAATATAGAAATATAAAAATTAAAAATATGTTAATTATTTACAATCATAGTTTCATTCACGCTATACTTCCAGAAAACTTCAAAACTTGTCCGTTTATGGAGCATAAAATATGTTTAATACACCATCTTCTCTGAAATTGGTCTAAGTCTGATTTACCCATGTGGAAAGAAAACTCGTTCAGGATTCTATATTTCAGTTTTCTTATGAAGTTCTCTAAAATAGACTCTGGATTGGTTATTTCTCCTTTCATCATTTGCGTGATTGATCTATATATCGTGCTCTTCGTTAAGTTCAGTAAATAGTTTACGAGGTTATTTTCCATGGAATTATTAGCATACCCTCCGTACAAGTCCTTCATTGAAATTCGATTTTTCCCTAGAATATTCTTGATAAGGCCTATAGTGAATGTCCAAACCTCTGTTGTTCCTGAACATTCCATGATTATATGCCATCCTGTACCAATCTGCGTCTGGCACAGGGGGCATAAATTGGTATCACGAATCCCCGCATGATGCAGAAACACTGAATCGCCTAGTCTGTTTTTTGCTAGTCGCCATGATATTTCACCATCTATACCCATTGTAGGGCTGTGGAAAAAACTCTTCCATTGAACTTCATCGGTCAACCAATTCCCTTGTAAATCTTCCTTTGTGAATTTAAAGAAGTTTGCCGTTATTGCTTCTTGTAGGTTTTTACGTGTACACTTGTTGACTGGCTGTGTATTGTTTTCTTTACCCTTAAATGTGAGTATGTATTGCTGGCTCTGATTTCTTGTTACCTGTTGGACGTTTGTATAGTGTAACTGGAAATAAGACTTTATTCTTTTATACTGAATGCTTAATTCTTTTTTCATTACATGACTAAGTTCTCCCAGTTTTTCTAAAACTGCGTCTTCAGATAACCAGCCATCGGGATCTCTAAAATTGCCTACTGTTTTGAATCGGTGTTCCATCCATAAGCAATTGAATAGGGGGGGTACAGTTTCCTTTATCAGGGTGGTCTTAGTGGTCGGTATTAGACCAATATCTTGAATGGTTCTTGGGAATTTTTGTACTGCTATATCTGCAGTCCTCAATGCTTCAATTAGGGATATTGTGAACGGCGAGGTATCATATGCAATCTCCAGTTTTGGTGTAAAAAACACTTGCCAAGTAAGCTCAGATGGATTTGATAATCTAAACAGATCATTCATTATTATGGCCCAGTTATCATTTAACGTTGAATTGATGAGTCTCTGTGCTAGATATATTCTAAATGTTTTAACTTTGGATTGTAGGTGGACCAACCCAATTCCCCCTTTCGCCATACTTAAGCACAGGTGTTTTTGTGATGTCCAATGTTTCCTTGTCCAAATGTAGTTTATGAATTTCTTCTGTAAGGTGTCTAGATGTCGTTTGGTGAATGGTAGAATTTGTAAATAATGCCATAATTTGGGAGCGATGAATTGGTTGATCACAATTTTTTTACCAATTAGAGAAAGACTAGGAGCTCTTTGCTGCCATTTCATAAGTGCATTGTCGACTTTATTTAGCAGGGAGGTGTAGGCATTCTCAGAATCACTTAATACATTGCTCGAGAATTGCATTCCTAGCACTTTTATGTTTTCATTCGTCCATTTAATATTTACAGGTCTGTCTGTTCTAAATTTCCAAGAACCTGTCCAAAAACCAACAGATTTTTCAAGATTTAACTCCGATCCAGACTCTAATTCATATATGCAATATATGTCTTGAATCATTCTAAAATCGCTCTCGTGACAAATGAATATCGATATATCATCCGCGTAAGCACTAATAACTAGTTTCCGAAATTCGTGGTTTGGTAATTGTACTCCTTTCATTTTGTTTTGGCAGAGTGATAAGAAGGGATCCAGAACAAGTGAGTATAAAGGCCCTGATAATGGGCATCCTTGCCGTATTCCCCTATTAAATTCGATTTCGCCAGTTAATAAGGACCCAACTCTTATATGACTTTTTGCTCTTGAATACAGTGTTTTGATTGCATTTGTGAAGAAATCTCCACATCCAGTAATCTTTAGTATATGGAATAAATATCGGTGGTGAATTCTATCGAAGGCAGCTTTTTGATCCAAATTTAGGATGGCCAAGGGTGTATTGTCTTTATTAACTTTATATATCATGTCTCTGTGTATGTGTAGGGAATCATATATGGTTCTCTTAGGAACAGAATAACTTTGACCAGGACTAATGAGTTTGTCGATTACCTTGGACAATCTAGTAGCTAAAGTTTTCGCAAGAATTTTGTAGTCTGTCGTCATAAGGGATATTGGTCTCCAGTTTTGCAGTTGCAATATATCACCTTTTTTAGGCATGAGAGATATAACAGCCTTTGAAGTAGATTGTGGCAATTCTTTCCTCTTAATTATTTCGGTGGTTACTTTGCAATATGTAATTTTCAGCTTATTCCAGAATTTAATGAAGAATTCCGTAGTCAGTCCGTCTATACCAGGAGCTTTGTTTTTGTTCAGTGAAAAAAGCGAATTAGTTAGTTCTTCTATGGTAAATGGACTGTTTAAAGTAGCTTTGTCCATTTCCGTAACCTTCTTTAGATTTTGATACAGAGGGCTATTTTCGGAAATAATTTTCTTCTCATCATTTGAATAATTGGATTTGAAGTGTTTCCGTATTATCGTACATAATTTTATTGGATTAGAAATGATGTTTTCACCATCTTTAATTTTGCGAATAGGTTTAGTAATAGGAAATCTAATTCTATTGAGGTTGGGCTGGTCAGAGGATAACAATTTATCATACTGGAATCTTTTCAACAATTTTTCGGAGGTTCTTTTATAAGCATCTTGGGCTTTTTTAAAAGTAATGGTTATATCTTTCAAGTTGTTAGGTGTAGGTTGATTTAAGTTAAGTGCTATTTTTAATTGCTCTTGCAGTATTTTGAATTCCATATTTCTATTTCTTCTTTTTTGTTTGATGAAGAGTATTGTTATATTTTTGATATTTATTTTCAGTCTGTCCCACCACTGTAATAAGTCACGATCGTGTGGTAAAAGTTTTAGTTCATTCTCAATGAAATTGTCCATATTAGCAACATATTCATCGTCGTCAAGTAATGCGTTGTCAAACTTCCAGTATGGTGGTGGATGTCGTGTTTTTTGTACTGTTTTAATGTTTAGAGAAATTGCCAAATGGTCGGAGAACGAATTTAGCAAGTTAATTCCACATAATTGGGAAGCTAGGTTGTTTATGCAATATATCCTGTCAATTCTAGAGGCAGAGGGAGGAGTTGTAGAAGATATATAAGTGAACCCTCTTTGTTCTGCATGGAAATATCTCCAGCAATCTAACATGTTATTCTCGTCTAAGGATTTGTTCAAATCATTCGAGAAATTTGGGAATCTCTCTGTAGATCCGTAACGGTCAATGGTTGGATTCACAGTACAGTTGAAATCTCCACCTAATATAATATGTTGGCTTGATATTGTTTCCAAATGATTAATTAGAGTCCTTGTAATTTCTGTTGCCTTTTCATTATCATGTGGAAGATAAATATTTATAAAATTCCATGATTCCTGTCCTATTTTTAGAACTATTTCTTGAAGATACGAATCGTACAGAATTTTGTGCTGCTCTATCTCTATTTGCGCATTGCTTTTTATTGCAATTAATGTGCCGCTATATTCCAATATTGCTGGGTTGATGAAGTATTGGTATCTGGTATTATTCATGTGGTGCGGTGGCTCTATAATATTTGTTTCCTGCAATAATGTAACATCGGGATTGTTATTGTCTAGAAAAGTCTCTAATTCTAATAATTTAAACTCACTTTTGATGCTTTTTGTGTTTAAAGAAATAATTTTCAAACTACTATCCATTATAAGAGTTTGGAAAAAATAAAATGAGGGATTTATCATATCAGAAGAATTGATTAATACTTTCGTTTGATGACCAACGATTTAATGAATTCTGGGATGAGTCTGTTGCTTCTCGTGTGTCACTTTGTCCTTTATCCTTTGAAATACGTCTGTTTAAAGTGATAATCAGTCTTTTGCACCTTTCTTTTAATGCACGCTGAGAAATATAGGGTAGTGTGTTTTTTGTGAGTTTTGTTAGTCCTTCTACATCGTTTGTATATTCCTGCGCGATTTTTAATGGGTTATCAAATGGGTTATCATTTTGTTTTGCTTCTTTTAGGAATTGTACAAAATTACAGCAATCTAATATTTGATCAGGATTTTCTTCCCAGAATTTTTCTATTCCATCATAGTCATCTGTTGAACTTGTTCTTTCAGTTTTCCTTCTCTTTGTCTTTGTCTTTTGTCTAGAAGTTTTTGGAACTTGGAATATTTCTTCTGAATTAGATTTTCCTACTTCCTCATTGGTTTGTGCATTGTTTTGGTTCATTTCATCCTCTATAGCTTCGTGAGTGGGCTTACTTATTATTGTATCTGGCAACGTGGTAGAGGATGAGGCTGGTCTTTTATTTTTGTTGATAATTTCAGTACTGGTTGTGTCAATTTCTGTATGTTGATCTGTTTTGTGGCACTTGTGTGTGTGTGTGTGTGTGGCACTTGTGTGTGTGTGTGTGTGTGTGTGTGTGTGTGTGTGTGTGTGTGTGTGTGTGTGTGTGTGTGTGTGTGTGTGTGTGTGTGTGTGTGTGTGTGTGTGTGTGTGTGTGTGTGTGTGTGTGTGTGTGTGTGTGTGTGTGTGTGTGTGTGTGTGTGTGTGTGTGTGTGTGTGTGTGTGTGTGTGTGTGTGTGTGTGTGTGTGTGTGTGTGTGTGTGTGTGTGTGTGTGTGTGTGTGTGTGTGTGTGTGTGTGTGTGTGTGTGTGTGTGTGTGTGTGTGTGTGTGTGTGTGTGTGTGTGTGTGTGTGTGTGTGTGTGTGTGTGTGTGTGTGTGTGTGTGTGTGTGTGTGTGTGTGTGTGTGTGTGTGTGTGTGTGTGTGTGTGTGTGTGTGTGTGTGTGTGTGTGTGTGTGTGTGTGTGTGTGTGTGTGTGTGTGTGTGTGTGTGTGTGTGTGTGTGTGTGTGTGTGTGTGTGTGTGTGTGTGTGTGTGTGTGTGTGTGTGTGTGTGTGTGTGTGTGTGTGTGTGTGTGTGTGTGTGTGTGTGTGTGTGTGTGTGTGTGTGTGTGTGTGTGTGTGTGTGTGTGTGTGTGTGTGTGTGTGTGTGTGTGTGTGTGTGTGTGTGTGTGTGTGTGTGTGTGTGTGTGTGTGTGTGTGTGTGTGTGTGTGTGTGTGTGTGTGTGTGTGTGTGTGTGTGTGTGTGTGTGTGTGTGTGTGTGTGTGTGTGTGTGGGTGTGGGTGTGGGTGTGGGTGTGGGTGTGGGTGTGGGTGTGGGTGTGGGTGTGGGTGTGGGTGTGGGTGTGGGTGTGCGTGTGCGTGTGCGTGTGCGTGTGCGTGTGCGTGTGCGTGTGCGTGTGCGTGTGCGTGTGCGTGTGCGTGTGCGTGTGCGTGTGCGTGTGCGTGTGCGTGTGCGTGTGCGTGTGCGTGTGCGTGTGCGTGTGCGTGTGCGTGTGCGTGTGCGTGTGCGTGTGCGTGTGCGTGTGCGTGTGCGTGTGCGTGTGCGTGTGCGTGTGCGTGTGCGTGTGCGTGTGCGTGTGCGTGTGCGTGTGCGTGTGCGTGTGCGTGTGCGTGTGCGTGTGCGTGTGCGTGTGCGTGTGCGTGTGCGTGTGCGTGTGCGTGTGCGTGTGCGTGTGCGTGTGCGTGTGCGTGTGCGTGTGCGTGTGCGTGTGCGTGTGCGTGTGCGTGTGCGTGTGCGTGTGCGTGTGCGTGTGCGTGTGCGTGTGCGTGTGCGTGTGCGTGTGCGTGTGCGTGTGCGTGTGCGTGTGCGTGTGCGTGTGCGTGTGCGTGTGCGTGTGCGTGTGCGTGTGCGTGTGCGTGTGCGTGTGCGTGTGCGTGTGCGTGTGCGTGTGCGTGTGCGTGTGCGTGGGCGTGGGCGTGGGCGTGGGCGTGGGCGTGGGCGTGTGCGTGTGCGTGTGCGTGTGCGTGTGCGTGTGCGTGTGCGTGTGCGTGTGCGAGTGCGTGTGCGTGTGCGTGTGCGTGTGCGTGTGCGTGTGCGTGTGCGTGTGCGTGTGTGTGTGTGTGTGTGTGTGTGTGTGTGTGTAAAAGAGGGCTCCTTTTGAGATCGCTCATTTCAATATCAACAATTTTGGTTGTTTTTATAGCAGTATTATACCGGGATATCAAAAATTATCTAGGTCAAGGGTGGTTGTGGAATCTAATACTTTACGTTTGAAATTATTATGTCACTGTCACACTGACATCATCAATAATCTACAAATTTCATACCTTTTTATTTCAGTTGTAAAACAATAATGAACTACAAATTAAAAATTATCTTGGTCAAGGGTGGTTGTGGAATGTAAAACGAAATGTTAACTTTGAACCTTTTACAAGGTCATAATAGCCACAAACGGGGTCGAAAACTGTTTTAAATTGGTTAATTTTCGATAAATCGAATGACGTTCACGTGAGGAGCGCGTAGCTCGCGAATTAGAAAAGTGCAAATCTTCGGAACATATAACTTCCTTGCGAGGACTTTTCGCATGCGGTTTTCACTCCATGTCGTTAGTTTATGAACGGGGCCAACTAAATAGCATAGTCTCGGGCCCCAAAATGTCGATTAAATAAGAAAACTTAATTAAAATAGAAACAGGTACTCTCAGGTCTCTGCTACGCGCGTCGAACGTATAAACTCTAACTGACGCGTAGCGAGCTCCTCGAGGCATAATGTCAAAATGATTACGTTCTTAGCTAATTACATTGGATGTCTGGCGTTCATGCAATTGTGTTTTTATACAATTCGAACCTTCTAATTTCGATAGGCCATGTGAAAATCTCGGAGTCTAAAGCGCTAGAGTGTTATAACATTCGTATAAAATAGCGAAATTTCTTACTTTTAGAAACTTCAAATTGATTGATTTGACACAAGGTTTGATCAATACGGCATTTGTGATAAATAAAATGTATGTATATAAAGTACTCACTCATTTTCTTTCACTTTCATCATTTTCTTCATTAATAAATGCACTTTGTTTATTCAAATTTAAAACACTTTATACACAAAACATATACTTTCTCACAAACAGCTGCTTACGTATTCGCCCGATAACGGAGCAGCTCGTCTCGATCCGTGCGAGCTTCGTACAGTCGTATCATATACATACACGTTAGGCGAACGCTCGGCCGAGCAACATGTTAGGTGTTTAGGTGTCAGATTATTCCGTTACGGAATTTCTTGATTGGGTCGCCGCGCTCAAAGCCCGCGATAAAAGCTATATGCAATAGCTTAAAAATTTGGGAATTAGCTAACGTTGTGGTGAAAAAATATATGGCTTTGAAATTAGGTTAAGCTGAAAATGATGCAATTCTAGATGATATGTTCGTGAACGTAACCAAACCTCTGAAGGAAATTGCTAAAAATGCTGGAATAATCAAAAAAAATTCGTTGATTGAACCTAAAGGTATTGTTTATACAGCAACACGAATGGAAAGCATACCAATCTCAAATATTGTAACTGAAGAAGAAGAATTCGTGTATAATCGCCAAGATACTGAATAGGATGTGTTTGCCCCAGAACCTACTATCGATCAGATTCGTGAAAAATTCAGAAAACTTAAGAAAGATAGTTCAGCGGCTTTAGTGTAATTCAACATTAGACAAATAATTCATGGGTAATCAACCTATAGAAATTTCTAATGAGAGTAATATAATCATTAAGGATACTCCGTTCAAGAGTACCAAAGAACTGTAAAATTTGATATTTTACAGAGATGTTCTACCAACACTTATACGTTGGAAGATGGGCAAAATTACAGTCAAATGATAGAAATGACTAGTCCTCATAGAGATGATAAAGATCAAGCTGATCGAGTGAGAAACACTCTAGAATACAAACATGTAATGAAACATTTGACTATTTCCATGAAAAGACCTAGGTCCAAAACGGACACTAATAATGCATCTATCAAAAATGATATGCTTGAATATAACTAGAAACCAATCGGATACGTCTATTGGGATGACGTGAATGAAATTATTCTAATTTCCCTGAAAACACCCGTGCTTACTGCTTCATCATTAATGACCGTATCATGGGAGTATTCTTGGATTACCGGATCAGTTCGGAATTAAGTGTGAAGAACAAAGTGATGAGCTACATGAATCATCATATTATTATTTAAGTTCTGAATGTTTTGCTACCAAAGTAGATATGTTTTTTTTAAGCTGAATGTAATCATTATTGAATTTGATATTTCATTTATCAAACGGTAGGTGGTAATGTGAACATCCGGAGATCCTAGTTTGTAAGCTATGGTCGCTGGTTGCTAGGAATGGAACATATTGAAACAACTAGTAACATTTGCTCTTCAAGTCTCCGCTCAATGTAATGTGTAGTAATTTTAATAAAATTTCAAAAACGAGTGATATCAACTTTGATTCGCCATCTGATATTATATCGAAAGCGCCAAAAGATTCAAAATGATTTATTTGATAATTTCCATTTATATTATTATTATAATGTATTTTCCTGTAATTGGATGTATTCTGTTGGAAAATAAAGATTATTATTATTATTATTATTATTACTATTATAATTATTATTAGATACACATAACCCTATATTCACGATACCATAAATTTCAAACCCTTATCGGTGAGGCTAATCGCTATATAAATAGTATATTCGTGTTCAGCACGTTATGTAGATTCAGAATATGCAATCAACAGTTCCGGTGTGATTGAGTGTCGACTATATTACCAACTTCCGGTTACACTCTGATGATGATGCTAAAGTCAATAAAAACATATTTCACAGACATCATTCATAGATGGTGTGCAGCTATCTGGATATCTCTTGACAGCTCACATACACCATTACACACATCATGACACGCACACCACAGACGTTATGACGCGCATGTCACAGCGGTCATCACAGTTCATTGATACACCTGTCATAGATACCATGACAGTTCATTGATCCACCATGACAGTTTCCGTGACAGTCGCAAATGACAGAACCGCCATAACAGTTCACGTACGCCATGACACACATGTTATGACAGATTAATCATGACAGTTCACGTGACAGATGCCATGACAGTTCACGTGACCTCTCACAAACAACCTGTAGATATCATAAACACTCTTCACAAACAACCTGTATATACATTCAACCAGCCAGACCTGCAATAACAGATAACACTATCTACAAACACCGGAAGTCGATCGCCAGCACAGGCAACTCGTCATCTTAATCTTCTCATGCGCATCATACTGACCTCCCAGTTAATACCAGATATAGTAAAAATTAACCTATCATACTAAAACTACAAAAGTTATTCGACAGAGATGCTTCTATTTTCTGACTCCTGGAATATATCATATATTAACACCTAATATAAAATCTTGTGATTCCATAACACTAATCTTATCAGAATGAAGCTTGTTGACATAAGAAAAACATATATTCATATAACCCAACTGAATTTTTTTAAATTCTGCATTCATTCGGAATTGTATTCCAGTAGGTATCGGGACACTTTGGCCCGCCAGACAGAGAGCCTTATCAGATGTAGGCAACCAGTGATACACTCGTGCATGCGCGGTATGCCCAGACAGGTATCGGTAAGTACTGACCCTGTATTACCGGCCTGGGTAGACGGTTAGGGTGTGGTCTCGCCTCTAACCTCTAGGTGTTACCGGGTAGACGGCTAGGGCTTGATCGTTCAAGGTGGACAGCGAGCAATATGTGAGGTTAGGGATAACTTCAATGTAAAGCAGCATCAAAATATTTTTTTCTACACACGGGAATCGAACCCGAGAAATGAAATCCAAAGCCGGCTCCTTAACCACTCAGCTATGGAGGACTTGAGAATAAGCGAATTTAATATTGTAGATATAACCGCGATGTATCCGGTCTGAGTGATAAGTGCGAGTATATTGCAGTCTATATGATGCAGGTATGTCACGAAGCGAGGTATGGAATGTGAGACTTCATAGCGCTAGCCCATAGGGGTTTTGAAATAGTGTTGTTTGTACATGCCGTCAGTCACGTGATTTTTGAAAGAGACCGGGCATTCATCGGAGGTATCATGGGAGGGCTGCTGTTCCTTGTATGCATAGATGGAATGTTATATATAGTATAGAAATGATATCTTCTGCATCTCTCTCAAACGCGATGTTTATAAGGAAATTACTTTCAAAAACGTTTATTCAAGCTGTCTGTACCTTACTTGATTGCTATATTACAAAATGCGATTTCAATCATCTTAAACATATATGGAAATTATTTTTAGTATACAAAATGGAGTTGGGAGACTTCAATGGGGTATGGAATGTGGGGTTGTTTATGTATGACGTTAGTCATGTGAATTTGAATGAAGCTGGCGCGATCTCCAACGAGACAGGTGTGTATGTGAGGTTATACAGAGTGTGCAGGTATAATGATGTCTATCACGCAGGTCTTCAACGAGGTATCTACCTTGCAGGAGCCTTCAATGAAATGTGAGGTTGTTTGTACATGCCGTTAGTCGCAGGGTTTTGTCTGAGTTATAATGATATCGTACGCGGCGCATTGTCTGCCCCCACAAGTCTTCAATAAGGGCCATAACATCTAACATGTGATAGTTTACAAAAATGCTGCTACTCATAATAGCGATATTATGAAGCGTTTGCAGAAATAACTATTAAATCATCTTATTCAACTTGGAATTATCGTAATGATGCGCGCGATCCTTCAATGTTAAAGTAGTTTCATAAGTTATCCGAAAGTAATATGAATATATAAAATGTTTGTCCAAAATTAGTTCCGAAGTAAACATAATTCGCTATAATATTCATTCATGTATGTTTCATAAATTATCCGATATAAATCAAATAAGTTTATGTCGCAGGTTGAACAATATTCACTATCATATTTTGCGGTAGAGCTACAGCTGGTTCGAGAGATAAGAAACATACGCCGATCACCTTCAAACGCGATGAGAATACTTTATTTTAAATCACACATGTAGTATGTATATATTCGAATCATATTGATTGTAAATCGCATAATATGACCCGAAATCTAGCTGCTGCTGGGTGTAGCCCAATACCTATACAGAATCTAGACGAAGCGGTGTTACGCATCACGAACTGTCTGTACAGCTCGATTGCTATATAACAAAATACATTTTTAATCATCTTAAACATATAGATGTGCTAATATTTTTTTTTTTTTTCAGTATGCAAAAATATACTAATAAAACATTTTTCATCGACACACACATTTCTTCATAGGATAGTTAGCTTTTTATAAAATTCAAACAATTTCAATGGGAAACATATATGCGAGGGAGTTTTATAGAGATCGAACTCATTTCCCCAACCACCCAAGAGGTAGAACTATGATGAGGAATAGATGTGGATAATAATCATAGAATATCTTCATAAGCGCTAATCTATATGACATTCAAACACATGCTTCATAAAAGTCTGAATATTGAGTAGAGCTATAGTATCTTCATAAGCGATCATTATCAACATTCCGACACTTGTTTAGCACGTGATTCAACAGCCTATGACGTCATCATCGTTCACGAACTATGATGGGCTGATGAGGAATAAAATACCAATAATAATTATATAAATATCTCCATTAGCAATCTGTACTATCTTCCTTCACGAGCACAACTTTTACAAACTCCATACGTTCGCGTAAAAGATTATAATGATAAACACATTTTTGTTCACGGGTTTACATAATCATATGAATATCTTCATAAGCGCTAATCTATATGACATTCAAGCACATGCTTCATAAAAGTCTGAATATTGAGTAGAGCTATAGTATCTTCATAAGCGATCATTATCAACATTCAGACACTTGTTTAGCACGTGATTCAACAGCCTGGCATCATCGTTCACGAACTATGATGGTTCGATGAGGACTCAAACATTGAACAGATGAATCTTTGAGGTTAAATATCTGCTGTAGAAATTACCCCACTTTTATTACCTTTTATTTGAGAATATCGATATTTCCCATGTAACGGATTATTGCCTAAAGCTATTTTGTATGCAACATTGTTATCATTTGCGAGCCTACGAGGGCCTGTATGTTGGTCGGGGCTAAATGAATATGTTTGACTATTATTACCTGTGGATTTATTTGAGATTCTTCAAGTTTGAGATTGATAACCCACATGAAGAAAGGTGCTTCAACGATTTGATATCAATGAATATTCGTTATTCTGAATGTGACAACTTTATCAGCTTCAACACTCGAGATAAGAGAGCATATTTACCGCTGATGTAGGGAAAATCAATATGATGCATACAAATTGGGGTGGGTGAGAACATCAGACTATAGCTTTATGTGTATCGAAATACATAAGGATTTTGACGAGTAAGTGGTGTTTTATTGAATTGAAGATCCGGCGACCATCGTTCACGAACGATGATGACGTCACTGCTTCAAGCCAATGACAGTAACTGATTCAATCCGGCGACCATCGTTCACGAACGATGATGACGTCACTGCTTCAAGCCAATGACAGTAACTGATTCAATCCGGCGACCATCGTTCACGAACGATGATGACGTCACTGCTTCAAGCCAATGACAGTAACTGATTCAATCCGGCGACCATCGTTCACTAACGATGATGACGTCACTGCTTCAAGCCAATGACAGTAACTGATTCAACCCGGCGACCATAGTTTACGAACGATGATGACGTCATCATCCTTCACGAACTATGATGGGCTAATGAGGAATAAAATGTGAATAATCATAATGTTTGTAATACATTCATGCACATGTTTTATCGCATGATTCAACACATGCTTTAGTATTCAGACACGTGTTTCAGCACGCAGACACGTGTTTCAGACACGTGTTTCAACATTCAGACACGTGTTTCAACATTCAGACACGTGTTTCAGCATTCAGACACGTGTTTCAGACACGTGTTTCAACATTCAGACACGTGTTTCAACATTCAGACACGTGTTTCAGCACTCAGACACGTGTTTCAGGCACGTGTTTCAACATTCAGACACGTGTTTCAGCATTCAGACACGTGTTTCAACATTCAGACACGTGTTTCAACATTCAGACACGTGTTTCAGCACTCAGACACGTGTTTCAGACACGTGTTTCAACATTCAGACACGTGTTCCAGCATTCAGACACGTGTTTCAGCATTCAGACACGTGTTTCAGACACGTGTTTCAACATTCAGACACGTGTTTCAACATTCAGACACGTGTTTCAGCACTCAGACACGTGTTTCAGACACGTGTTTCAGCATTCAGACACGTGTTTCAACATTCATGCCTATTTAACATGTATTTGATACCTGATTTTGACAGAAGCGTAGAAGTACCCAACCGCGTGATCAGACATACACAATATAACATCATCATCTAGTATATAAACAAATGCTTATTAACATATGTTCCAGTATGATTTCGAATCGCCTTCAGGCATGATGAAGATTGTTAAGCAAAAAGACTCGTTGAGTATTATGAACTTAGGCTCAAGCAATGAGAATGTTGAACAACCACAACGTCACAACTCTTTGCTGCCTAATACTCTACGAACAATAATCTGTGGTCCAAGTAATTGTGGGAAAACAAATGTGATGTTATCTCTATTGTTAGATGCTAACGGCCTGAAATTTGAAAACGTGTACATATATTCAAAGTCTTTACACCAACCAAAATACCAGTTACTAAAGGAGACATTGAAGAAAATTGAGGGGCTTGGATATTTTCCTTGTACCGAAAGTGATGAGGTCATAGACCCCACAGAAGCGAGACCTAATTCAATCATAATATTCGATGACGTGATGTTTGAGAAACAGCAGAAAATTCGTGCTTATTTTTCAAGAGGGAGACACAACTCAATTGATAGTTTCTATCTTTGCCAGTCTTTTGCTAAATGTCCAAAACATGGATTGCGCGACAATGCCAATTGCTTGATTATTTTCAAACAGGATGAGCTCAATTTGAAACATATATTCACCGATCATGTAAGTACCGACATGTCACTCGAAAAATTCAAAGAGATATGTAGCGTATGTTGGAAAGATGAATATGGATTCCTTATGATAAACAAAGACTGTGATATGAATAAAGGACGTTATCGCAAGGGTTTTGATAGTTATATATATATATCTAACATGTATATATACTTTCATTTGAAATAGACAACCCGCTCAGCATGGACGTGGGTGTGCTAAAGAAAAAACAACAATTGAAGAAAAAAATTTGGGAGTTAGCAAACGTTGTGAGGAAAAAATATATGGCTGTGAAATTGGGTAAAGCTGAAAATGATGAGATTCTAGATAATATGTTTAAGAATGTATCTAAACCTCTGGAGGAAATTGCGAAAAATGCTGAAATAATCAAACAAAATTCGTTGGTTAAACCTAAAAGTATTGTTCCTACAGCAACACAAATGGAGAACATACCAATCCCGAATATTGTAACTGAAGGTGAAGAATTCGTATATAACCCCCAAGATACTGAGGAGGATGTGTTTACACCCGAACCTACTATCGATCAGATTCGTGAAGAATTCAGAAAACATAAGAAAGATAATGCAGCGGCTACAGAGGAGTTTCTGCAACAATACCCCACATTAGCACGTTATTACTTGGAAGGATTCCTATTGGATGATGATGTTAAGAGATATGATGATAAAATGGGTTTGTAATATAATTCAACTTTAGACAAATGGTTCATGGGTAATCAACCTATAGAAATTGATAGTGAGAGTAATATAATTATCAAGGGTACTCCGTTCAGAGGTACCACAGGACTGTATAATTTGATATTTTACAAAGAAGTTCTACCTGATACTTACACTGTGGAAGATGGGAAAAATTACAGTCAAATGATGGAAATGACTAGTGCCCATAGACGTAATAACGATCCAGCTGATCGAATAAGATACACAGTGAAATACAAACATGTACTGAAACCTTTGATTAATTCCATGAAAAGACCCAGAGCCAAAACATACACTGGAAGTGCATATATCAAAAATGATATGCTTGAATATAACGAGAAACCTATCGAATATGTTTATTGGGATGACGTTAACGAAATGGTGGATAGACTGAGACTTCTTGTTGCATCCTCGTATGCCGGTAACCATAATGAGATAATCTCTATAATAGAAGAATTGATAGAGGCCGGGGTAATTGAACAAAAACCAGGTGTAAGACAAATTCATCACAGTTATAAAGATGGTTTCAATGGATAAGTTTGGCAGAGCCTCCTCTTCCATGTGGATATATGATACAAATGTATTTAATAATAATTTCAAACAAGTTCACGGACAAGGATTATTCCTAACGAGCGATGGAAGTTATGATATGGAAAATCGTAGATTGTGCAACGTAAAATCACCGAATGATGATGGAGATGTTGCAAATAAAGTATATGTTGATAAATTAACACACAAACTGAATCTGAAAACGGAAACCAGTCTTAAAGATACCTTCAATGTTAGGTTTGATAATTTGATCAAAGATATCAACAAGGATCTGGATGAACATAACTTAACGAATGATAAGGTTATTCTCAACATTGATAAACATCTGATGGACATTCAGAATAAATATAATGAAATGGGAATCTATATAAAATCAGAGTATAAAACAATCAGTGATAGTGTAAGGGAAAACAGAAATGAATTGGAAGAGATCAATAACACATTTAACAGTATGAACATGCGTCTAAATGACATTACTAGTAAAGTGGAGGCGTTAGAACGACGGATGACATCTGTGGAACCTTCTAAGAAGAGACATTCATCATCCATAACATCAAAGCAGGCCTCTGTGAAACGTATATCTCCAAATCCTGTGAATATACCCAAAAAATTAATTCTACACTAGATTTCCACATTGATAAGATGAGTGAAAACAAGTTGTTCATGAGCTTCATGAGCACAGAAGAAAGAACTTTTACCAGCGTCGAACATACATAAAAGGACTTCAATATAGGTGGAAGGGGTAGGAATATGCAATACGACTAGGACGATGAATCAAGAGTCAAGATTGAGATATTTGAAACATATATTGTTAAGATTATACTTAAGTCTTTTGTATTGAGATAATTAATAAAAAAAAATTATTTTGAGATCTTTGGTCTTCCCTCCACCCCTCGTTAAATAACGGTGCAATCTTGAAGTTCAAACGGGAGCTTGTTTATAAGCGTATTGAGAACAACTTCTCCCACGCACGCTTCCATACAGACTGATGAGAATTCAAGATTGCACCGTTATTTAACGAGGGGTGGGGGGAAGACCAAAGATCTCAAAATAATTTTTTTTTATTAATTATCTCAATACAAAAGACTTAAGTAAAATCTTAACAATATATGTTTCAAATATCTCAATCTTGACTCTTGATTCATCGTCCTAGTCGTATTGCATATTCCTACCCCTTCCACCTATATTGAAGTCCTTTTATGTATGTTCGACGCTGGTAAAAGTTCTTTCTTCTGTGCTCATGAAGCTCATGAACAACTTGTTTTCACTCATCTTATCAATGTGGAAATCTAGTGTAGAATTAATTTTTTGGGTATATTCACAGGATTTGGAGATATACGTTTCACAGAGGCCTGCTTTGATGTTATGGATGATGAAGGTCTCTTCTTAGAAGGTTCCACAGATGTCATCCGTCGTTCTAACGCCTCCACTTTACTAGTAATGTCATTTAGACGCATGTTCATACTGTTAAATGTGTTATTGATCTCTTCCAATTCATTTCTGTTTTCCCTTACACTATCACTGATTGTTTTATACTCTGATTTTATATAGATTCCCATTTCATTATATTTATTCTGAATGTCCATCAGATGTTTATCAATGTTGAGAATAACCTTATCATTCGTTAAGTTATGTTCATCCAGATCCTTGTTGATATCTTTGATCAAATTATCAAACCTAACATTGAAGGTATCTTTAAGACTGGTTTCCGTTTTCAGATTCAGTTTGTGTGTTAATTTATCAACATATACTTTATTTGCAACATCTCCATCATCATTCGGTGATTTTACGTTGCACAATCTACGATTTTCCATATCATAACTTCCATCGCTCGTTAGGAATAATCCTTGTCCGTGAACTTGTTTGAAATTATTATTAAATACATTTGTATCATATATCCACATGGAAGAGGAGGCTCTGCCAAACTTATCCATTGAAACCATCTTTATAACTGTGATGAATTTGTCTTACACGTTTTTGTTCAATTACCCCTGCCTCTATCAATTCTTCTATTATAGAGATTATCTCATTATGGTTACCGGCATACGAGGATGCAACAAGAAGTCTCAGTCTATCCACCATTTCGTTAACGTCATCCCAATAAACATATTCGATAGGTTTCTCGTTATATTCAAGCATATCATTTTTGATATATGCACTTCCAGTGTATGTTTTGGCTCTGGGTCTTTTCATGGAATTAATCAAAGGTTTCAGTACATGTTTGTATTTCACTGTGTATCTTATTCGATCAGCTGGATCGTTATTACGTCTATGGGCACTAGTCATTTCCATCATTTGACTGTAATTTTTCCCATCTTCCACAGTGTAAGTATCAGGTAGAACTTCTTTGTAAAATATCAAATTATACAGTCCTGTGGTACCTCTGAACGGAGTACCCTTGATAATTATATTACTCTCACTATCAATTTCTATAGGTTGATTACCCATGAACCATTTGTCTAAAGTTGAATTATATTGCAAACCCATTTTATCATCATATCTCTTAACATCATCATCCAATAGGAATCCTTCCAAGTAATAACGTGCTAATGTGGGGTATTGTTGCAGAAACTCCTCTGTAGCCGCTGCATTATCTTTCTTATGTTTTCTGAATTCTTCACGAATCTGATCGATAGTAGGTTTGGGTGTAAACACATCCTCCTCAGTATCTTGGGGGTTATATACGAATTCTTCACCTTCAGTTACAATATTTGGGATTGGTATGTTCTCCATTTGTGTTGCTGTAGAAACAATACTTTCAGGTTTAACCAACGAATTTTGTTTGATTATTTCAGCATTTTTCGCAATTTCCTCCAGAGGCTTAGATACATCCTTGAACATATTATCTAGAATCTCATCATTTTCAGCTTTACCCAATTTCACAGCCATATATTTTTTCCTCACAACGTTTGCTAACTCCCAAATTTTTTTCTTCAATTGTTGTTTTTTCTTTAGCACACCCACGTCCATGCTGAGCGGGTTGTCTATTTCAAATGAAAGTATATATACATGTTAGATATATATATATAACTATCAAAACCCTTGCGATAACGTCCTTTATTCATATCACAGTCTTTGTTTATCATAAGGAATCCATATTTATCTTTCCAACATACGCTACATATCTCTTTGAATTTTTCGAGTGACATGTCGGTACTTACATGATCGGTGAATATATGTTTCAAATTGAGCTCATCCTGTTTGAAAATAATCAAGCAATTGGCATTGTCGCGCAATCCATGTTTTGGACATTTAGCAAAAGACTGGCAAAGATAGAAACTATCAATTGAGTTGTGTCTCCCTCTTGAAAAATAAGCACGAATTTTCTGCTGTGTCTCAAACATCACGTCATCGAATATTATGATTGAATTAGGTCTCGCTTCTGTGGGGTCTATGACCTCATCACTTTCGGTACAAGGAAAATATCCAAGCCCCTCAATTTTCTTCAATGTCTCCTTTAGTAACTGGTATTTTGGTTGGTGTAAAGACTTTGAATATATGTACACGTTTTCAAATTTCAGGCCGTTAGCATCTAACAATAGAGATAACATCACATTTGTTTTCCCACAATTACTTGGACCACAGATTATTGTTCGTAGAGTATTAGGCAGCAAAGAGCTGTGACGTTGTGGTTGTTCAACATTCTCATTGCTTGAGCCTAAGTTCATAATACTCAACGAGTCTTTTTGCTTAACAATCTCCATCATGCCTGAAGGCGAATCGAAATCATACTGGAACATATGTTAATAAGCATTTGTTTATATATTAGATGATGATGTTATATTGTGTATGTCTGATCACGCGGTTGGGTACTTCTACGCTTCTGTCAAAATCAGGTATCAAATACATGTTAAATAGGCATGAATGTTGAAACACGTGTCTGAATGCTGAAACACGTGTCTGAAACACGTGTCTGAGTGCTGCAACACGTGTCTGAATGTTGAAACACGTGTCTGAATGTTGAAACACGTGTCTGAAACACGTGTCTGAATGCTGAAACACGTGTCTGAATGCTGAAACACGTGTCTGAATGTTGAAACACGTGTCTGAAACACGTGTCTGAATGTTGAAACACGTGTCTGAATGTTGAAACACGTGTCTGAAACACGTGTCTGAATGCTGAAACACGTGTCTGAATGTTGAAACACGTGTCTGAAACACGTGTCTGAGTGCTGAAACACGTGTCTGAATGTTGAAACACGTGTCTGATTGAATCAGTTACTGTCATTGGCTTGAAGCAGTGACGTCATCATCGTTCGTGAACGATGGTCGCCGGATTGAATCAGTTAATGTCATTGGCTTGAAGCAGTGACGTCATCATCGTTCGTGAACGATGGTCGCCGGATTGAATCAGTTACTGTCATTGGCTTGAAGCAGTGACGTCATCATCGTTCGTGAACGATGGTCGCCGGATCTTCAATTCAATAAAACCCCACTTACTCGTCAAAATCCTTATGTATTTCGATACACATAAAGCTATAGTCTGATGTTCTCACCCACCCCAATTTGTATGCATCATATTGATTTTCCCTACATCAGCGGTAAATATGCTCTCTTATCTCGAGTGTTGAAGCTGATAAAGTTGTCACATTCAGAATAACGAATATTCATTGATATCAAATCGTTGAAGCACCTTTCTTCATGTGGGTTATCAATCTCAAACTTGAAGAATCTCAAATAAATCCACAGGTAATAATAGTCAAACATATTCATTTAGCCCCGACCAACATACAGGCCCTCGTAGGCTCGCAAATGATAACAATGTTGCATACAAAATAGCTTTAGGCAATAATCCGTTACATGGGAAATATCGATATTCTCAAATAAAAGGTAATAAAAGTGGGGTAATTTCTACAGCAGATATTTAACCTCAAAGATTCATCTGTTCAATGTTTGAGTCCTCATCGAACCATCATAGTTCGTGAACGACGATGCCAGGCTGTTGAATCACGTGCTAAACAAGTGTCTGAATGTTGATAATGATCGCTTATGAAGATACTATAGCTCTACTCAATATTCAGACTTTTATGAAGCATGTGCTTGAATGTCATATAGATTAGCGCTTATGAAGATATTCATATGATTATGTAAACCCGTGAACAAAAATGTGTTTATCATTATAATCTTTTACGCGAACGTATGGAGTTTGTAAAAGTTGTGCTCGTGAAGGAAGATAGTACAGATTGCTAATGGAGATATTTATATAATTATTATTGGTATTTTATTCCTCATCAGCCCATCATAGTTCGTGAACGATGATGACGTCATAGGCTGTTGAATCACGTGCTGAACAAATGTCGGAATGTTGATAATGATCGCTTATGAAGATACTATAGCTCTACTCAATATTCAGACTTTTATGAAGCATGTGTTTGAATGTCATATAGATTAGCGCTTATGAAGATATTCATATGATTATTATCCACATCTATTCCTCATCATAGTTCTACCTCTTGGGTGGTTGGGGAAATGAGTTCGATCTCTATAAAACTCCCTCGCATATATGTTTCCCATTGAAATTGTTTGAATTTTATAAAAAGCTAACTATCCTATGAAGAAATGTGTGTGTCGATGAAAAATGTTTTATTAGTATATTTTTGCATACTGAAAAAAAAAATATTAGCACATCTATATGTTTAAGATGATTAAAAATGTATTTTGTTATATAGCAATCGAGCTGTACAGACAGTTCGTGATGCGTAACACCGCTTCGTCTAGATTCTGTATAGGTATTGGGCTACACCCAGCAGCAGCTAGATTTCGGGTCATATTATGCGATTTACAATCAATATGATTCGAATATATACATACTACATGTGTGATTTAAAATAAAGTATTCTCATCGCGTTTGAAGGTGATCGGCGTATCTTTCTTATCTCTCGAACCAGCTGTAGCTCTACCGCAAAATATGATAGTGAATATTGTTCAACCTGCGACATAAACTTATTTGATTTATATCGGATAATTTATGAAACATACATGAATGAATATTATAGCGAATTATGTTTACTTCGGAACTAATTTTGGAAAAACATTTTATATATTCATATTACTTTCGGATAACTTATGAAACTACTTTAACATTGAAGGATCGCGCGCATCATTACGATAATTCCAAGTTGAATAAGATGATTTAATAGTTATTTCTGCAAACGCTTCATAATATCGCTATTATGAGTAGCAGCATTTTTGTAAACTATCACATGTTAGATGTTATGGCCCTTATTGAAGACTTGTGGGGGCAGACAATGCGCCGCGTACGATATCATTATAACTCAGACAAAACCCTGCGACAAACGGCATGTACAAACAACCTCACATTTCATTGAAGGCTCCTGCAAGGTAGATACCTCGTTGAAGACCTGCGTGATAGACATCATTATACCTGCACACTCTGTATAACCTCACATACACACCTGTCTCGTTGGAGATCGCGCCAGCTTCATTCAAATTCACATGACTAACGTCATACATAAACAACCCCACATTCCATACCCCATTGAAGTCTCCCAACTCCATTTTGTATACTAAAAATAATTTCCATATATGTTTAAGATGATTGAAATCGCATTTTGTAATATAGCAATCAAGTAAGGTACAGACAGCTTGAATAAACGTTTTTGAAAGTAATTTCCTTATAAACATCGCGTTTGAGAGAGATGCAGAAGATATCATTTCTATACTATATATAACATTCCATCTATGCATTCAAGGAACAGCAGCCCTCCCATGATACCTCCGATGAATGCCCGGTCTCTTTCAAAAATCACGTGACTGACGGCATGTACAAACAACACTATTTCAAAACCCCTATGGGCTAGCGCTATGAAGTCTCACATTCCATACCTCGCTTCGTGACATACCTGCATGACTAACGTCATGTAAAACAATTACCTGCATCATATAGACTGCAATATACTCGCACTTATCACTCAGACCGGATACATCGCGGTTATATCTACAATATTAAAATCGCTTATTCTCAAGTCCTCCATAGCTGAGTGGTTAAGGAGCCGGCTTTGGATTTCATTTCTCGGGTTCGATTCCCGTGTGTAGAAAAAAATATTTTGATGCTGCTTTACATTGAAGTTATCACTAACCTCACATATTGCTTGCTGTCCACCTTGAACGATCAAGCCCTAGCCGTCTACCCGGTAACACCTAGAGGTTAGAGGCGAGACCACACCCTAACCGTCTACCCAGGCCGGTAATACAGGGTCAGTACTTACCGATACCTGTCTGGGCATACCGCGCATGCACGAGTGTATCACTGGTTGCCTACATCTGATAAGGCTCTCTGTCTGGCGGGCCAAAGTGTCCCGATACCTACTTATTCCGTCTATTAATTCCAACTACAAATATCACATTATAAATTATGCAATACTCAATTGTTATATTCAGTATAGTTTATTATATTATTTCTAGATATTGTTGTAATTGGAGAAATTTTAGTACATTTCAATCAGGAATGGAAAGAGAATAATTATCACAAGCATTAAAATGGAAATTCTTGTGATAAATTATTTATTATTATTCTCATTTTTATTATCTTTGAACTTGTCCAAAGCTCGATTTGCAATATGTTCTTCGTACAGTCTCTAGTACGATGCTCATTGAACTATTTTCACAAGGATATTGAATTTATTATTCACCGAAGGAGATTGAAATACGCATGCTTCATCATTGAAACATCCAATAATATAATAAATTGTTAATTTTTGATTTCGAAAGCTGAAATTGATAGCATCACTGTAGCATTCATTTTGTTAAGTAGAAAGTTATTTATTCTTTCAGAATGAATTTCACTTGAACGGGATACTCTTCGAAATAATGTATAATCACTCAACGACCCTTTGGTTAATCTCTAATTTAACGTCCTATGTTTAGCTCAACTTGGAAGATTTCAATGAAGGTATTAGTTCATGAACAATTGTATCATCTCAAACTTATCGTATTCTATAAAATACAAGCACTCTAATCTGGTAGATTCACAGTTCATTGAATAGCTGTCGTAACAAAGTACTGTGAACTTCATGAAAGCGTAATAATTTGGCAAAGCGAGGTTTTTTCCATTACACCAGGCTTATGTGAAACGTACCCGCAAGAGGCGGCAGCATATCGAATTCACACGCATCAATAATTTGAGTCTGTATACGTGAAGTTTATCATGAAACAATCCATTATAGCGTTATTTGATACGTATCGGTAAACTTTCATGCGAAAACATGCAATAAGTAATGTATGTTATAATATCATTTATTGTACCGTAAAAAAGACAACACAACATTTCAGGACGTATACATTGTTGCAATAGCAGGTGGATAATTCTCCAAGTAACACACTCTTATTATGCTTCAAGCTTTATAAATATTGTATTAAGGGAACTTTTATGGTATATTGACTATATTAAAACTTTGTTCGACTTCGATTTGCTTAAACAGCAATTTGGGAAAATAGCATTGTTGAAAGGACCTTGAAACAGCAAAAATATGAATCCGATTGGTCAGCTATATGTTGCTATATTACAGTGTTCCTAACACATTTCATATACACAAAAATAATGTCTCATCATAATGTATTACATACGTCTTTATAAAACAGTTGAAAAGTGGTTATAAAGTATGGTTGTTTCTAAATGCCATCAGATCCCTGAACGGTAATAAATTCTGCGAGGAACATTGATCTCATCAATATTGGTAACACCGTAGAACAATATTAGCATCAAGGCTTACAATGATGTTTGAAAAATGCTTAGTGGGTATATCGAATTTGCTATCAACTATTTCTATTAATGTGAACATGAAGGGATAACTTCTTTATCAAAACTCGAAACAAGAGTTTTGCTCATTCTATTCAATATTACAAAAGCCTATGGGTATTGGAATTTACTATGAATTTGGAAACCCATATAAGACAAATTCCCTCATAGGAAATGGTTCAGTGTTGGAAGTTCCGGGAAAAAAGTATAAAATACATATGAAATTAAGAAGGTCCACATAAAATAACCCTGCCAGATGGTGGTTAAAGGTATGTTCCAGCAATAAAATAATGTCAAGGTTAAAACCTAACCTCAAAACGCAGAGCACGCGCGTTACATATGCCAGAATACCTACAACAATAATACTGCAATACAGATTCAATACAGCAAAGATAGTACCATTAGGCTACATAAAGGTTATATAGAAGTATGTAGCTCCTGACTGTTGACGATTCTGCCTGCACCTGATTGGTTATTGTGATTAATATGTAACTGCTTTATAGAAGTGCATAATTGAAAAAGACTGGTTTCAAAGTGAAAGATACTTTTATATAAGGAAAAGGATATATACTGGGTTTTTAAAAGATATTGTGATGACCTTCTTAAATTTCGATGAGAGCCATATTGATTACATGAAAGTGAGTAGCTATAAAGTAGCTACTTTATAACTATTTTGGTATATTGTCATATGTTTAAGACGCAATTGATTTATATTATTTTATGATAACAGTTGTGAAATGTAATTGCATAAAGCATTTGAAACGTTATCACCACTTTATTTTGTAACAACCTAAGGCGGATTTAATAAGGAAAAAGTTGGAAAATAAATGGTTTAACATTTATGAATTACCTTAATTTAAAGAGTTCCACAGGCGCGCTCCTTTGATCGAGGCATCTGTGTATATTTCATCAGGAAACCTTACTTTGCATCTAAATTTTTGGTCTGCCTCAGACAAAATATACAAATAACTTTCGCCATTTAAGGTATATTCTACATAAACTCAAATATGTCACTAATATACAAGTGAATATGTCATCTCATAAAGAATCAAAGAGAGCAACAGTAATAACGTACTAATAACATGAAATGTTTTTTTATACTATCACGGATACCGTCACCCAGTAAAATTATAATGAAAGCGGCAGGACATATTTTGAAAATCTTACAAATTTTTTTTTATTGCTTACATAGCTACAATACAACAATTTAAGAGCAGTTTCTCTATTGGAGTTGATGGAGAAATCCCCATACAGATACTTCATAACGGAAATTTATGGACCCTTATAAAGTATTTAACAATGCAGAAAAAAAAATCTTTTGTACAGCTATACAGCAGCTTTATAGTAGCTTTATAATATATTTTATAAAAGCTTGTAAGAAGAAGCGAGAGAGTTCCAATAAGGCTGATTAAAAGATTATAAAACATTATGAGGCTGTATAAGCTGTGCCTATTTCCAGTACATAAGTGATTTCGACGCTGCCAAGTCAAACCGGCATAAGCGCCATTTACTAAACTTTTCAGGAAACAAAAAAAAACAATTTATCTGATTAATACCAATATTTTCTATTTTGCCAATAGCTGAAACAAACGATTTATTTTTTTCACAAATTTTAATAATAATTGACCTTTATTTCAGTTAATACAGTTTTCATAATGAATAAAAACAAAAAAATGGCGCGTGACAAGTCAACATACGGCAATGGTGATTATACCAAAAGCGTCCCTGGCGTTTGGGTCAATCAGTTCCAATAGATAATGACCAATGTGGCGCTTGCTTGGTGGTTATGCCATTTTAGAAAAAAGAAGTGTTCAAAAGTATTGTCGCTTTTACCAAAAGAAATGAAAATTCATACAAAACTATTTCCTAGAGATTCATGGCGGAAATATGTACAATTACAACCGAACATAAGTGTTAGGTCCGTAGTAAAAAAAATCAAATTTTAATAGTGAGACATTAAGATGAAGCTTGGCCAATTTTGTTTTTGATACTTTTTTCGATGATACCATGCATACTGGCATGTAAGTATTCCCAACCATAAGGTAAGTAATACTAATCCCGGTAATATTCTTTGCATTCTCTAAGAAATATCTTAACATTACCATCATAAATTTATTCTTATTTTTGCCTGTTCAGTTATCAAAGAATAATGATATTTTTTGGTACTTTCCACTATTGTCATCTTCGGTCAGGTAATGTAACAAATTCGAGCAAATTATTACTTCCACGTTTGCCGTCTTTTTCGCCCCATATGTAACAGAACTCCTTTCTTGTATTTATTTCGTATACGGTAAAATTATATACCGCATATTTTCTACAAAATCCAATAATGATACTTTCTCCATGTGGCGTGGACAAAACTTTGTGTAAGTCGAAGCTAGTTACAAGGAATGTATTCTCAACAGCGGCTTGCTTCTGTCCCTGCAAAAACATTTTTATCATCGCTTCTTTTTCTTGAAAATCTTGGTGATAGTATTCTTGTTATTCAATGAAATACAAATTCTCAGGCAGATGTTTATAGTGCTCACACTTGGAAAATTTGCCTTTTTTTGGTACAAGAATTCTAATGTTAAAATGAGTTTTTCAAAGTTGCATGAACTTAGTTATCTTAAGTACTGTCAAATTTTTATCCTTGCTTTTGATTACTTTTTGATACATTCTATAAACGTTATTGAAGCTTTTAACATTTGCGGATAAATAGTTTTTAGAACTTGAATTTCTGCAATAGTGTGATGGGACGAGTGGTAGAGTGTTAATGAATTCCTTGAAGTCTATTACTTGCTGCTCCGAAATTCTATTGTATGGCCTATGGTGTCCCCTTTGATCGGGAACAGGAAATTTGTAGTCATCCTTGTTGCTCGAAACTGTTCTTAGTAACCCAGGAGTTGTGGGCATGGTATTATTCAGAAACTGCTCGCAACTCTTTGTCTAACGCCGTTCTTTTTCAAAAAATAATCGTTTGATAAATTTCGATGCATCATGTTTCTGGATTTGCGTCTACGTTTTATCTGGCCTACAGATATACTTTCTTCACTCAAGTATGATCTTTATTTAGAGCTATCCTTCAAACTTCAAACAAAGTTGAAAATTCTCTTACTTTCCATTTGAATTTGAATTTGCACTTATTCTGACATTTTTTGTTAAGGCATGGATTGGGCTTTATTTTCTTTGCGTGATCAATTCTTTTGCTAGTGTTAATATATTTCTATCCTGAATCTCTTATCAGCTGTCGTCATTTCTTTTTGCTCATTTTACGCTCAGTGCCTCCTCTTCTAGTAAAATGTTTTCCAATTCACTCCCATTTTCATCTCCAAATTTTCTTCCCAATTTTTGATGCTTGGCTGCTCTTCATCAGAATCATCGCTTTCCGAACCTCCCGATTGTAACTCATAATCATTATCGTTGCTATAATCACTAGATTTCGCGTCAGTTATACAGGTGTCCCAGGTTTTAGCAGCAGAACTTCAACAGCCGATAGAAAATTTGAATTTGAGAAAAAAAGTTCCTATTAACATATATGCATAGACGCTTAGTTTTTGAGATACAGGGTGTTGAGATTGAAAAAAAAAATTTGTTTTTTGCAAATATCTCCGAAACCGTTTATCGTACAGAAAACAGCTTTTGCAAGCATTTTCCACTCATAGTAAGCTTTGTTCTGTGCTATAAACATTTTTTTTTAGTCATGATTGGTGAAGATTTTGAAGGGGTAGTGGGTGTTTTTCGCCCCATCTTCCACGCCACTGGAAAAAGTACGGTTTTGAGACAACTATTTGGACCGCCAATGTTTTCTACACAAAAAAGGTGCTCCTGGTCATAAGCTCTACAGTTGACCGTTTTCGAGAAAAATTAACTTTTATGTTGAAAGACATGATCAATTTTTTGGTTTTGTTCCTTGTTCTAATGTTTGAATAAATTTTCAACATAAAAATTGATTTTTCTCGGAAACGGTCAACTTTAGAGCTTGTGACCAAGGGTACCTTTTTTGTGTAGGAAACATTGTCGGTTCAAACCGTTGTCTCAAAACCGTACTTTTTCCAGTGGCGTAGAAGTTGGGGAGAAAAACACCCACGACCCCTTCAAAATCTTCACCAATCATGACTACAAAAAAAAAATTTTCACACAGAATATAGCTTATCATGAATAAAAAATGTTTGCAAAAGCTGTTCTCTGTACGATAAACAGTTCTGGAGATATTTGCAAAAAACTAATTTTTTTTTCAATTTCAACTATGCGT
The DNA here is from genome assembly GCA_958510875.1 of Endomychus coccineus. NCBI lineage: Eukaryota > Metazoa > Arthropoda > Insecta > Coleoptera > Endomychidae > Endomychus > Endomychus coccineus. Next base: position 85,557,931 of record OY294068.1, on the reverse strand, counting down.
CTGTGCATATATGTTAATGAGAACTTTTTGCTCAGAAACAAATTTTCTATCGACTGTTCTGCTACTAAAACCTGGGACACCCTGTATATTCATTGTTATTCGCAGTCACATTTCCTCCATTTCGATCATCCGCCCTTGTAGTAAAACGCGCATGAGAAGAATTACAATAGGGTATTTCCTTGATCATGATACTTTCCTGCACTTTCAGAGAAATTGGTGCTTCTTTGTCAAAAATTATGTTATCATCTAAAGCTTCCGTTATATCAATAAGGTGGTAGTCTACATTATCAGTTTTCAAACTATAATCGCTGTCATTGAACCCTGTACTGGAGCATTCATGTATAACAGGAGGTTTCAAAGTATAATTTTCAGTAATATTACATTCAGGAATATACATTGTTCTAACGGTATTATTTTTGGATCTTTCAATATTAAAATTAGCAGTCTCTTGATTAATACTCATTAATATTGCCATTGCCAATGAGATCTTTTTGTAGAGTCATTGATAAGAATGACATTTGCGCCAATAACCGAACATCATCTTAAATGAATAAGAAGGGTAATTTGGAATACCCTTAAAATTCACTCAATGTTTAGAAGCATTAGTACAATGCCACCAAAAGGAAAATAGAAATATACTTCCCATTACCATATTTTTTGCTGTGTTATTCACATAATAATACAATAGGATGATGGCTTTTGGGCCAAATGCGTTTTCAATCACTTGTTTTGGCACAAACGCCCTATAAGTCACTTCAAATTACAGATTGAGTATGTCGTTATAATCAAATAATTATGTAATAAACTAAATGTAAAGTGGATTGATGCAATAATGTATGATAAAAATTATGAAAAAGTAAGTATCTTAGTATAAAACGGGAACCAACTTGTCACAATGCTTCTCTTATGGCAGCTTGGGCATTGTGTCGCTAGTCAACCGGTATTGGTTGAGACACATGACTTAATTGGCGCTTGCGCAAACTTGCGAGCAATATTGTGACGAGTATAATTTTTTGTCATTCTCATAGTTCGAAGCGGCCTAAAAAACTATATCCAATGGTATCCTTGACTCAAAAATGACCATTTTGGCGTTTGTGCCATTTGGGCTTTGGCAGCGCCGATTTATTGATGTTGAATAGATGTTCTAAACATTCAATTATAAAGAAATGCGATTCTTAAAAAGATGGTGTAGATGTCTTAAACTGCATCATATAGCATTTTGTGTTACTTGGGTCATTTTATCTGGTTTACAATAGTTTGAAATATTTTAAACCGGATTACTTAGTGCGAGGGAACGAGTCTGGATAGTTTCATGACATATTAGATACCTACATAACACTTATTGGATTGTGTTCATTTGGAAATATACTACCGCTGTTATACCGAAACATGCATCATACAGTTCTGTTACTCCGTTTCTTAGTTTCCCCATAGAATAATGCTTGATTGGCACTTATATCAGATAATTAATTGCCGATCTTTTCTACTTGGTTCCCCTAGCTTCATTATGATCAACTACGATCTACAGGATCATCCAAAGTTGGCGCCCGAGGTCTACTATGGCAAAAGTAATGAAGATAATTAAATTCTTAATCTAAGATCGCAAATACATTTTCATTTTTCAAGTACATATTCAGCTTAAAGTGACTTCCCCGTAATTTTTTTCTCGGGAATATACCCATAGTTGAGAAGTCCTCGGCGTTGTGAATAACTTCCACCATAAACATTTTTCTCTGTCAGATCAAATCAAGTTTTCCATGATAAACAATTGTCATCTTTGTCATACACAATCAAGGCGAGTTTTGTATGTTATGTAATATCTCAACCGTGTTCATTCACAATAAATATTGTCAACTTCTAGAACCTTTCAAAATGTATACACATAACGAAAATGTTAATATGCTTTTGGTTTATGGCGAAGCTCAACAATATAGTTGGCGGGATATCATGCCTCTTCAGCAGAATGTACTGTCTTATTTCGTAGGTTCGGATCGGAACACTTGATATATATTTACTTGTTTATTGATACAGAAGAACTTCTCTACAATATGTTGCTTAACAGACAATGAATAGTAACAAGAAACTATGTACAGCATAAAATGCAATCTGCTATATATCGCGACTCATCGTCCATTGCAGTCTTCGTCCTCTTCGCGGGCTGATTTCAAACTTTCCGTGCGTTGGTGCAAGATTGTGACAGCATAGAGCTGCAATTCATGACCCATGGAATATGCACTAGCATAGCTCCCCACCTTGATCAATATTTTGTTCAAAATACATTAGTTATAACATGAAGATTATTCAAATTGTCAAATTTTGAATGTTTACTTGCATTGGTACTGAGGAACTTATCTACGATATGTTGTTTAACAGATAATGAATGGTAACAAAAAACTATGTACAGCATAAAATGAAATCTGCTATATATCGCGAATTATCGTCCATTGCATTATCAACCGTCCTCTGCGCGCTGTTTTCCCCGTTCCGATTTAACCTTCCATGCGTTGGTGCAAGATTGTGACGGCACAGAGCTGCAATTCGTGACATATAGAATATGAGCTAACAATAGTCTTCTACTATAGCTTCTACTAGCTATTCAGTTGTATCGCGACAAACGTCCTAAATATCATGTTCCCGATGCAAAGGTATTTGTAAGACTGGAACACACTTTGAGACAAAACCAAGATGAATTTTCTTTCCGAAAAATTAACTGTTGCTAGACTTATTTGTGATGGTGATATGGTTGCGCTAGCTCAGCAATATTTCGATAATAATCCCAAGAACTCTATAAGGCAAACTATAACGGGAATTGATTCAAAATTTACTTCTGTGCATCGAGTTTTGAGAACAAATTAGTACCACGCTTTTAGATGACACAATTTAGAACTTTTGTATGAGCCACATATTATTATTATTATTATTATTATTATTATTATTATTATTATTATTATTATTATTATTATTATTGTTACTATTTGATATAGCTAATAAGCCAAGGATTAGGATTTAGGTTCAATTACTATAAACACATTGTCCAAAGTTGTGAAGTGATATATAGGAACAATAATTTGTCAATAAATCGGATAATAATGAAGATAAACAATCAGTTTTTATGTAACAAAAACAAGCCGCCTGCTACTGGAGGGGAAAACACAAGCTTCAGGTAGATATTTCCAATTTATCCTAACGATTTTTAAAGTGTTAACTGACGTAGCACACAACATCACAAGGAAGATTATTCCATCCAGAAGAAATTCTTTTAGCAAGGTAGCCCTGATGTGACTTCAATGATTTGAAGTGTCCCTTTTTAAGTTTCCAATGGTGACCTCAAACGTTGATCATGGTTAAGACTGGATAGGTGGCTTAGATTGTACTCGAATAAGCCATTTAAAATACGATCATTCTCGATCAGATCTCCTCGAAGTCGACGTACCATTAATGTTCTTGCGTTGAGAATGCTGGGCCTTCCTTCGTTACATAGTCTGTGGATCACCAATGGAATACGAGTAGCATAGCGCTGTACAGATTCCAAAGTCTTCGCATCACGTGATCAGTCGATACTCCAAATCTGGACCGCGAACTCAAGAATGGGCCGTGTATAAAGGTTACAGAAGTGATAAGGGGAAATTTTGTGGAATGCCTTAGAAAATGAGTAAACAGAAATTTTACCTTTTTTTGTTTTTTTTTACGTATGTGCTGACTCCAAGATAAATCTGCCGAGATGGTCAGTCCAAGATCCTCGTGCTCGTTTACCGTCTTTAATTGAATATCATTCATGTGTTATGTTGTTTGAACGGAGTGGATGTGTTTAGGTTCCATGTTGTGATTAGTGAGTATATAATAGGAACAAAGGTAAATTTTAGTCATAGTTAATAAGTTTTAGATAATTCATTTGTATAAGATTTAGGTAAATATTGTCCTTGCAAGTATTTTAAATTAAGATAAGAAATGGACCCTTACGTAGTAAATTTTGATGCAAATTGTATAAAAACTGAAATAGTAGATACAGCGATACAAGCAAATGAAGTATTAAATCTAAACAATAGAAACAATAACTTTAAAATTCTCCACTTAAATATTAGAAGTGCCTCCAAAAACTTCAATGAACTTGAATTATACTTGTCCCAATTTGATTCTAAGTTTGATGTTATTGTATTGAGTGAAACTTGGTTACTCCCTAACACTGGTTTGTTTAATACGGACGGTTACAATTTAATCTATAACAATGGGTCATACAATCAAAATGATGAAGTGCTAACAATTTGAATGTTAAAGTTACTGTAGAAAATATTGGTTTAGTAGCAGCGATAAAAGCAAATTTAAAATTATTTGGTCGTGAAATTGAAATACACGCTCTCTACAAGTCACCTACTATTCCAATATCTGTATTCAATGCTGACTTGGAAAACTACTTGAAATTGGGAAATTATAATTCAATTTATAACATTCTTGTAGGAGATATAAACATTAATATTCTTCAAGATAACTCCCAACATGTGTCTGAATATTTAAACATCCTGGCGGAATACGGATTCACATCAACAATAAATGTCCCAACACGGGAATGTGGTAAATCATAGACATGCATTGACCATATTTTCATCAAAACAACAATAAATATGGAAAACATCTTACACTTAGTTGTGAAAACTCATGAAACTGACCATTACTCAATAATGAACCAAATAGTCTTTAGCGGAACCAACATCAAAAATAATACAAACCCAAAATACTACATAATAAAAAAAATCAGATATGATAAAATTAAATATGAGCTAGATGGATTTGATTGGAGAGAACTGTATGCATTAGATGATGTCGACAAAGAGGTAGAATTATTTGTATCACTGTTACAGAAGCTAATAAAGAAAAATACTGACACTATCCATCGAAAAATCAATGGAAATAAAAAACGTAAGCCATGGATGAATGCTCAAATGTTGCAGGCTATATATGAAAGAGATAAGTTATTTCTGAGATTGCAAAAATATCCTGACCATGAAACTTTCCTAAACTAATATAAAAAATGTCGAAATAAAGTAGATAGAATAGTTAAGAAAGGACGATATAATTATTTTCATAACCAAATTAACAAAAACAAAGACAATTCGAATAACTTGTGGAAAATAATAAATAAAATCCAAGGCAAAACTAAAAATTACCAAATAAATGAGATAAAAGACGTATCAAGAACAAATATTAGTACGATAAATCCCATAGAAATATCAAATATTCTTAATTCAGAGTTTATAAACGTTGGAAAAAAGCTAACAGCCAAGCTAAAAATTAATAAAGAATTTAAAAGATTAAAAATTATAAATCAAGAAAATTTTTTCCCATTTCCAACCGATGAACATGGAATAATAACAACAATAGAACAATTGAAATCAAAAAAATGTCCTGGAATTGATGGAATATCATCAGAAACCCTGAGGGACTTAAAGTTATATATTGCTAAGCCACTAACATTTATTATAAACAACATTCTCTCTTCGGGTATATGTCCGCAAAAATTTAAAATTTCCGTGGTTGAACCAATTTTCAAAAATGGCGATAAGACACTCCCCACCAACTACAGACAAATGTCATTAATAAATAGTACCGCAAAAATTTTCGAAATGCTCCTTGAAACTAGAATCACGAAATTTCTCAATAAACATAAATTACTTTCTGAGAATCAATATGGTTTTCGCGAGAGGAAATGTACACAGGATGCAATAATAAAGATTACAGAAAAAATACAAGAAGCATTAGATAAAAAAAAGGCAAGTATGTGTATTTTTCTGGACTTAGCGAAGGCCTTTGACATGGTCAACCACACTTCTCTACTAGAAATATTGGAAGAAATGGGGATTAGAAATCTGCCTTTGTCATTAATTAAGAGTTATTTGTCAAATAGAACCCAACTGGTGGAGCTAAACACTATTAAAAGTGAAGAAGAGACCATAGAATGTGATATGCCGCAGGGTACTGTTTTGGGGCCACTTCTTTTCATAATTTATATGAATAACTTACTCCAAATAAATGCTTGAGTTACTATTATCAGTTTTGCTGATGACACTGTCATATTCTTTGAAGAAGAAAATTGGGAATATTTACTGAAAATTGTAGAAAAAGATATGCTTCTATAAAGGATTGGTTTGACAATCAGAAGTTGTCAATCAATATAGATAAAACCACATTCTTACATTTTGCTCAAAATATTACTGGCTTACCTAACTATGAGAAACTCAATATAAAATACTTGACAATAAAGAGATCAAAGAGTTGCAAATATCTTGGAATTGTAGTGGATAACCATATGGGATGGGACTACCAAATCGACAATTTATGCAGTAAGCTTCGTAAGTTGATATACACATTTCAATATCTCAAACATATTCTGAATAAGTCAGCTCTTAGAATGGTTTATCAGGCTTTAGTAGAGCCCCACTTAGAATACGGTATCTTATCTTGGGGAAGTGATCCCAAAACTTACTTATGTAAAGTAGAAATTATCCAAAAAAGGATAATGAAAGTTATCTATGGAAAAAATAATACTTACCCATGCGAACAACTTTTCAAAGATACTGAATTAATGGACATCAAACAGCTATACTTTTATTGTTTTTGCTTAAGGCAGTATTCAGAACCAAAATCTACATTAAATCATCCTTATTTAACAAGAGGGAAACAACAACTAATATCCTCAAAAGTATTGAAAAACATAGGACAGCGAACTCTTTCATTTATAGGGGGGAAAGCATATATTCTCTTCCCGATGCCATTAAATCACTTTCTGTATATAATTTAAACAAGAGAGAATGTAAAAGTTATATTAATCAAAACAGATCGAAAATACACATTTTTTTCAATAGAACAATACCATAATACAATACGTTATAGTATAAGTTAAGTACAAATCAATTTCTTACATCTATGTAAATTTTACAACCTTATTTTATTCATTAAATAAGAATTGTGTTTGTTAAATTTTGATAAGTGTGAGAGATAAATACTGAATTTTAATGTTTTTGCGTATTTCTAATTGTTCTATATGTTTATTTATCATATACTTCATTGAATTGTATACTGCGTTGCTATTGAATATTATATATCTATGTACATATGTTTCACTCTTTTCCTATACCGTGGTTTCACTGTTTATCATATTAATATTATATTGTGTTGTTATTAGATTATATATGTATGTGTGTATTTAGACATAATTGTGCTCATATTATCTCTTTGTGTAATTATGTTACTATTCGGTACTATATTTAGATACGATTATTTATTTATACCATACCACATTCAAGCATTTTACCATAATGCTTAAGTGGTTTTACCTTATTTGTAACATTCCAACTAATTATTGTATAATGTATCATTATTTTGCTACAAATAAATATTATATTATACAAGGTGTCGAATGTTGTCCTTGAGGGCTTCCAGGGTCTCGGACTTGTTCACGTGAACACGGGACTTCAAAAAACTCCACAAAAAAAAGTCTGGAATGGTTAAATCGGGCGATCTTGCGAGCCAGTGCAAATCGCCAAAACGAGAGATGAGGCGACCCGGGAACGCCGTCTTCAGAATATCGGTTGTGGCTCGCGCAGTGTGTGCCGTTGCTCCTTCCTGTAGGAACCACATAACCTCCAGTCCTAATTCGTTCAATTGCGGCAGAATAAACTCGGTTAACATGGCTCTATAGCGTGCACCGTCCACTGTTGTCGTTTGACCGGCGGCGTCCTCAAAAAAAAAGGCCCGATGACTCCTCCAGCGTGAACAGCGCACCATGCAGTCACTTTGAGCGGGAATAATGGCTCCTCGTGCATCACCCGTGGATTTTCGGTGCCCCAGAAGCGATAGTTTTGCTTGTTCACGTACCCGCTGAGGTGGAAATGAGCCTCATCGCTCATTATGATTTTGGTCGAAGAATCGTCCACTTCGTCCTGGAGATTGAGGATGGCTTGAGCGTAGGTTACACGCGTTTGGCGGTTGGCAGGCAGCAGCTGATGCACGAACTGGACTTTGTACGGAAACATGTGCAGGTCTTTGATTTAAATTCGCCTTAGGGACGACCGGCTGATGGCTAATTGCGAGGCACGGCGTCTGGTCGATGTTTCTGGCGACAGCTCGACATCCTCGATAACAGCGGCGATATTCTCGGCAGAACGGGCGCTCCGGCGCCGGCCACTCTTGGCAGCGTTTCGTGTGGTCCCATACTCTCCAAGGTTGGTGTCCAAACGGCGCAGTGTTTGCGCAGTCGGTGCTGGACGACCGGGGAATCGGCGACGGAATTCGCGCTGCGCCAACACCACAGACGAATTGTTACGCAAAAAAATAGACACGATTATTTCGCGTTCTTGGGGAGTGTATCGCTCCATGGGTTGTTCACTTGTATTCTACATCTGTCTAGTTCACAAATGTCAAAATAGATTCGACATTGGCCGCCATTTGCAAAAATAAGGGCATCTTCCAATAAGGTGATTTCTTTTGGCCCACCTGTTATTATATATATTCAACTTGTGAATGTTGTGGGAGTTACGCTTACCCATGTGCAATACACCAAGCTTTTCAATATTAAGAGGAATCTTCCATAATTTACACGATATCGATATTTGGTCCGAATCATCTTGAAGAAATTTGTATCTCCGGCTAAAATTTGTATAGATCTTACTATCATCGACATAAAAAGAGATCATCGACTGTACATAATTACGAATATCTGAGATATATGGAATGATAAAAGAGGCCCCAGTACTGACCCCTGGAGAACATCACCCTAAGCGTCATATTCTGAAGAGTGTGTGTTGCTAATATCCATGGCAAATTTTCATTGAGTCAGATAGGCCGGAATCCATGCTAATAAATTGCTGCTGATTCCAAGATGTTCTAGTTTGTGAAGTAATGGTTTTGAAGGATCACGGGTGAAAGCCCCAGAAAACTCCAAGTAGATTATTTCAACTGGTTCGTACGGAGCAACCTGGTACACATCCGTGTTGTTCAGAAGGATTTAACTTATTATTTAGAGAGCATTCCATCACATTTTCAGAGATAATTGCTTCCATAACTCCAGCAACTATTGGAGTTAAACTGATGGCACCATATTTATCAGGGTCCAACTTATCACCTATTTTAAAGATGTAAGGTGTAACAGAGGATATTTTCCAGACATCAGCTGAACATGTGTAGTGAATGAATTATTCTTAATAATTGATAGGGGGATATATACAGAATGATTTCAACGTTCAAGTAAAGTAGATATTATTCCATTCAAACCAGGGGCACCGTTGTTAGCCTGCTTGTTAAGATGTTCTTGGATATTATTTATTTCAAGTGATATTTCTGAAATTATTATCATAGTCCTCGATATTTCCGGTTCTTCCATAGACTTTCCAAATATGACGTTTGTGTTTATTCATTCCTAAAACGTTTCTCGTAATCCAGTGTTTTAATGGATTTGAAGGATATAATCTGTATGAATAATTATTTTTCACAGATTTGTCAATAATATCCATAGAAGTCCATTGATCGTTTACATTTGAACCGTCAAGTTCTAAATACCAGTCAAGTGCCTGTAGGTCACTGTTCACTTTTGAGAAATTTATGCTCCTGTAAGAATTGTAGACTAATACATATATAACTCCATGATTCGATTTTCCGACGGGTAAGAGAACTTTAGGTGAAATGAAGAGATCTGGATCGTTAGTTAACAGTAGATCTAATGTAGATAGTGTCTGATTTTGTCTAAATCTTGTTGGCTTGTAAGGGAACACTTGAACGCTAACTATGGAGATAGGTGGTTCGAAAATAAGGAACTCATACAATGGCCATCTCTAAGTCTTCAGTAATGCTTACAGAACTGACTAGACAAGTGGAGATCACCTAAAGGAAGAAATACGAACAGCCTGTGGAGCTTTCTGAAGAGAAGTGCTGGAAAAGGCTACAGTGCAGGTACTAAGATGATTGAAAATATGTATGGAAGTTGAAGTAGGATTTCAATTATTGTTTTTTTTATTGAATTTTCACAATTAAATGTGGTAATCGAATTTGAGTTCAACTTTTAATTTTGGTCCTACTGATTGTCAATTATATTTCATGGAAAACTTGATTTAATCCACATGGACGGGATTTCTTGAATGAAGCATTCTCTACCTTTCTAGGCCTATAACTTTCATGCAAAAATAGATGAATTTTTAAGATGGAAATATGGGAAAATATTGGTACATTCCTAGTAGAAAAATTCCGGCGGAGTCAATACGGCCATTTTTGAACTTAAAAAATGTTTATCTCTCTGAAAATGTACCTCAGGTCCTCATATTTGCGATCCTGAGTTCATAATTCATCTGTTTCTTACTGTTGCCGTAGTCATTGGGCGACAACTTTAGAACATTCTGTACATGGGGGCAAATTTCGATATTTGGGTAAAAGCTAACTCGTTAACTGTAAGAGATACAAAAAAATGGATGACACATACTAGATCTCCCTTGTTTGAGACAAATTCATAGGGTAAAACAATAATTGCTATAGCCTCTTGTTTCCGAGTTATGAACAAAAGTTCGATTTTTGACTTCCAGATATCTACATTGAAAGTTAAGAAAAGCAACTCTCACATTATGATGCACTTTTTTCTGTTTCTTACAGTGGTCTTGGTTTTTGAAGGAGAAGCACAGGCTATGGTTAAGTAAGAAATAGTGTATTTTTCTCTTCTTAATTATGTATCAATCAATCAATGAATGCGGGAACGGATAACTCCAGTGCACTTGGATCGTTTGTTGGGTCCATTGTGCGTCTCTTGATCAATATCAAGGGACGGAGCAAGCCTATATTATATCAAACGTGTAGTTATCAGTCACACAACTGACAAAATATACCCGAATTACGGAATTTGCAGGAAATATACAGAGACGATTCATCGTATGTAATGTAGGGTAGAAAACGTATTAAACATTAAATTTTCATAATTCGCATGGAATCAGAAACAAAGGAAATGCAAGGTTCACAATAATTCTTTTGGGTGTATAAATAGTATTGACAATAGCACATTGAATATCGAATAATGAAGGAAAATATAACCAAATAAGGAACAATGATCGCCTCATGAGGCGAACATGTGTGATCCATTGAGGACACTACTTCACTGAAATTAGGTTTTCTATTCCATGTCATGAGCTAATATCACACCTCAGTAGCCCCAAGCGCTCCAAAGCACATATTCGACCTACCTTGGATTATTGTTCACATGTTTGGAGTTCAGGTTTCAAAGTCAGAAGGGATCTTGCATTTGTTCAGTAATGCCACATTGACCACTTTGGAAAATCGCGTATAATTATTGACAAATTAAAAAGAACTATGATGATTCAGTAGTAGAGACCACTGGGATCAATTCCAAGATATACGCACCATCGAAATATATTTCATCTAGAAAAACAAGAATATTGTTGATTGATAATAGTGGCGAGGTTAAGGAAATAACAATCCCATAATCAAATAGAATATGAAGTAGTGAACATTATTCATGACAAGAGACAAAAAACAATTATACGTCTGGATCTGAGAATTTTCTAGTCAATGATCGTTTTCCCCTCCATATTTTTTGAACCGCCGCCGATTCCTATGAAACTTTGGGAACCTCTAGGAGATGGACCAAAATGGATTATTGAACTAGTCTCAGGTTGCACTTTTACCCTGGGAGTGAATGTCATCCTATCTCACGAGAGAAAATTTTAAAATTTAGAATGACACCAGGAATGAACAGAGCAATAAATTCTTAATAAGATAGGTCCTGTACGTTTTTTGTAAAGGTCATCTTTACTGAAGTATTTATGGTTGAAATTGCAATTTCTTCGACAAAAAAAAACATGTTTTCGATCAATTTTTCGAAAATAACTCAGTGAGCTTAAATTTCATGGGAAAAGTGTCAAGACAAAAATTGAAAGCAATGAATAAATAATGAACTTGATGGTTCATAGCCTGTCCCTGTAGAAGCTATATTGAACTTCACAGCTCGGTGAAGGATGCTCCTTATTCACCGGAAACAGAAATGAAAGCATTCAAATGATCAAACTAGGTACATGAATATATCTTTGAAATCAATTTTTTGGTTGTTTCGTTATCATGAAAAATAACGACAAGAATAAAATGTGTCTCTCTTTTCAAGCAAAAAACCAAAATGAAGTTGATGGCTTATCAGTTCTCAAGTTGACCAGAATGCATTGATAATCCCTCTTTTCGGGGTATAACCAATATGCTCAATAAGTTTTGCCGGTATAGGATGAATATATGATGAAACGATTCATTATTTTCGTAAGTTTCCAATTTTCCTACCAAATTAATTTCTTTGATTACTTTGGAACACTGATGAATATTAAAAAATTGAAGGGGGATTAAGTTCAGATTTGAACAAAGAGTTTATTTTCCTTATCACTATACGATAAAAATCACTTGAGATGTACACCTTACAATTCTTTAATAGAGTGCAGGAGCCACTATTTTTGAGGTCTTTGAGCTTCAATATTATGAAAAATAAACTTCCAATTAGGTTCAGCCTTGCAACACCACTTGCGCCTTTTGGAATTACCTATGATTTCATTTCTTGGAAGACCAGTTAACTCAAAAATTAAATGATATATGTTGAATGAACCAATTACAGATGATCAGATTTTTTCTTGCTTAAAAAAATAGGTAATGATGCAATAGTGGAGCTCTAAATGGATAATTTTGAAGGTATTCTCATGCAATTTTGAGCAATACTCTGTCTTCTACAGATCAGTTTCCAGATCGCTGTTATTCAACTTAGACTGCTTGTATTTCTGCTTTAGGTGAACAGAGCGCAACCTTCACCGACCTGCAACTCATACCATATTACTTCACTATAGAAATGTGAGAAACATACTTCTTTGTATGTAATTGCCTTCAATTTTTGTCACGTTCCTTTTTTCGATAAAATGTAAGATTGGCGAGATATTTTCGAAAAATTGAAATCATTTCTATTTTTCACATAAAGTGTACAACTTCAACCGAAAATAAATCAGTAACGACGAACTTCACCGAAAAAGTATATGGAATACTTTTTGCGTAGAACCCATTACTGTATACATTCCGGATTGTTGGAAAAGCGCATCCTGGGACCGGGTTAAATATTTGTTTTGGTCCATTTCCTATATCATAAGAATCGGTGACGTCATTGCCTGAACTAACAAATGTATGGGGTTGTTTGATTCTCAGTACATAATTCCTGGAAACGAAACTTAATTTCATGTAGAAGTAACCTAGGGTAGCTTGAGGATGTTTCAATAAATCACGAATTCCTGAATATTTCACATAAGACACAATACTCTCGTCATTACTTCGCATACAGGCAACATCTGTTCATGGGTATACCTGCTGCAATTAAAGCCAATTGCCCAAGGCAAGCCAAAGCGGATCTCAACAATACCATACATTTGTTTCGGTCACATGCTTGTATCATTTTATGATCCAGTATCTTCGACTATCAATCCATTCATCATGAATACTTGGCAAACATAATAAATGGAACCAAATTGCATGAGTCACAGTAGCGTGTCTTGCTTTCGTGTATAAACATTCAAAGAAAATTAGTAACCTCGTTTATATTCGATGAGAGTACAAAAAGTTCATTTGAACAGCATATTGTTGGTATTGTATGTGGAAGTTTTCGTGCTTCGATTAATTATTTGAATTTTCCCTGGATTTAATTCGAATGAACTTACCTAATAAATCAACTAACTTCGTATTTCATGTGCAGGGGTTCTATTTTTTTACTTCAACTCTACTTTACATAGTATATCCGTTTCAAGTCTTTCTGAATCGATCTATTTTTGAAATGACGTCTGTGTATGCGTATATGCGTATGTGACCCACTGTGTAACAATTTCGCCGTTCTTATTGATAGTACGGATTTAAAATGTTTGCAAATAGCTTCAAACTAGTATTTACACCACCTGCTAGTAGTACTTTGGACATCCATCTTCAGTTTCCGGAGGAAGCTATAGCATTTCATTGAACCCATCAAGACAACTGTATTTTTGGTTATAAATATATATAATATACTTAACTGGAACAGTGATAGTTATAAGAGAGTGTATGCCTATAAATGAAAGTTCAATGATGTGTAATGTCACATATCATGAGCACAGTCCGACACCACTAGAACACAATTCTATTATTATTTTAGAAGGAAGAATTTCTCCTACTAAAGAAATGATGTACATAATTTGGATATGTAAGAATGTATGATGTACGATTTGCAGGCGGAGTTCAGTCTAAATGGAGAAAAAAAGAGCTCAACCTGGAATTTCTATTAAATTGTTTCGCATCATATTGGTTTCGGTACTCCGTTCAAAAGACACGCAGTCGGAACCAGGAATCTCGCCCCCTTCTACAGTAAAATCTGTGTTAATAAACAGTAATTATTAAACCAAATTCGAAAGCAAGAATTTTGTATCCAAAATTATATCTAAGGGACTTTAGGAGCTTGTTACGAATTTGAAGTCTAATATTCAATTAGCTTTTCGTTTGTGAATAAACATTAAATAGCGACCCCTAGTTATGACTTCCGAGCCAAAATACTTGCATATTTGAATCTAGGTCAATGATATTGTTTATTAACATAAACTTCTCTGCAAAAGAGGGAAATCTCTCAGTTCTGACAGGGTGAGTTCTGATCTTGATACCAAACCCAACATAATGCAAGAAGAATTTTTTGAAAGGCATCACTCCATGAATACTACGTAGCGTATAATTTAATCGACAAGAACTGTAATGAACGTTTTATTCCTGAAATCTGTTATATTTACATTGTATACTATTCCAGCGATATCGAGTTTCTATTAGCGTGATTTATACCCTCTCGCACGGGTTCTCCATTTATCATGATCCAACACTTTTCGATAAAAGAAAATGGATGGATCTCTCGATATAGGATGCTTTCATCATATTTATTCGCTTAGAACGTTGACATAGATACTTTGATGCGATTATAGATCACGTTCTCCAGATTTGTTTGTTTTTCATTCGCCGTTTTTCAAACTTATTTGTGAGACACAACATTCGGAGTGATATTCTCTCATCAAGGGGGTTTCATACTGTAGAAATTTTCATTCAGCAATTACTGCGTATCATAATTTGGCTCTAGAACCGTAGGGACTAAAACTTGCATTCCACTCACTCACTTAAGAGACTGAAGTGCCACATTTACTTCCTTGAGACTTGTTATAATACGTGAATATGACAAATTGATACAAGTTAGCCGATAACTAAGGCAATATTATGTTTTTAATACAACGAGAAGCAGGCTGTATCCCCGCATTATGATTTCCTCAATTCTGAATTCGAAGCATTCAATTCCGTTCTTTTATTTCTCTTCATTCTACCTGCATCCCCATTTGTAGGTTTCATCTTATTTTGTCTATATCATATTACTGAAGATCGCCTATATGTACTCATACTTTTTATATCTTTATGAAGATGAGATGCTAGTTGCCGAAACTATAGTAACATTAGGGTTCTATAATATAAGGCATAAAAACAAAGTAAAAGTGTTTTATTGCATCTAGTCCAGGCTGTGAACCGGACAATAAAAAAAACATGTAAGTTCGAACCGAAAAATTTTAGTTGCATTAGCTTCAGGAGGTTTTCAGGATCATTCATACACCTTAAAACCTCTTGGGAACCCCAACCTCACCCATTGGGGGCGAAAATAGCCCGAAATCTCTCTCAAATTTGCAACATGCCAAGTCTTGAATTATATTTTCTACAAAAAGAGGTATTTTGGCATTTCGAGTGCACCTGGGTAGTTTTTTGGGTCGCGGAACAAGAATCCGTAGCCAGATTTACTTGCAATTCATCGTAGGTGTGGTCAAATCGACAAAATTGGCCAATTTCGCATTCCTAATATGTTATTTTACAATTTACGTGTTTTTGGCATTTTGAATGCATCAAGGTTTTTTGGGTCGCTGAACACGAATCCGGTGACAGATTTACTTGCAATCCATTTTAGGGGTGGTAAAATCGAAGAATTTGGCCAATTTTGCACCACTAATATGTTATTTTGCAGTTTACGTGTTTTAGGCATTTCGAATGCACCAAGGAAGTTTTTTGGGTCGCTTAATACAATTCCGAAACCAGATTCACTTAAAATTCATCATTGGGGTGGTGAAATCGACAAAATTGGCCAATTTTGCATATCTTATATGTTATTTTGCAATTTAAGTGTTTTTGTCAATTCGAGTGCACCAAGGAGGTTTTTTGGGTCGCTGAACACGAATTCGAAGACAGATTTACTTGCAATCCATCGTTGATGTGGCAAAATTGACAAAATTGGCCAATTTGGCACCTTTAATACGTTATTTTGCAATTTACGTTTTTTATTATTTCGAGTGCACCAAGGAGGTTTTCTGAGTCGCTTAATACGATGCCAAATCCAGATCTACTCGAATATCATCGTAGGAGTGGGAAATTTACAAAAATGGCTAATTTGACACGCCTCTAAATTTTTATTACTTATGCATTTTAATATTACCTCGGAGTTTTCTCCTTTTTCAATATTAAAAGGATAGGAATATTAGTAATTGTTTGAAAAAGAATACAAATATTTAATAACTACACTTTGTTTTATTCTTAACCTTATTTTTTTATACAATTATTTACAATACCTAATATTCATCATTTTCAAGAATTGACTCGCCTCTATTATTATTACCACGTTGATCTCCATCTTCATCTTCATTTTCGCAGTTGGTAAAATCTATATTATCATATAATTGTGGATCATCATCTTCCTCATCATTGGCAGACGTGTCGGTGTCAACATTGGCACAAGTAGAACCTTTGCAATGTGTACAGTTCACTGTACATCGTACTCCATTCTTTCGGCAGCCGCATGATCTACCACATCTTTTTTCACATCCACACGAAATTGTATTTAATATTTGTTCTGGTGCTGGTACCTCTGTCATTCGGACAGGACTGTGTTCACCCGCCTGTATTTCCCATCCCCAATTTGTGGGTTGCAGCTCTTCATTGGAATTCTGAAAATATCCCATCCAAGTCTGCACTTGAATGTAGACGCATTTTAATTGTTGTTTTATACCATCCACAGAAGGGGGCAGATTTGTTATAAGAGGGACCATAAATATCATAATAACGGATCAACTGATAATTTTGTTTGAAGAAGAATAAACCGCTTTGATAAAGTAGAGACTTCATTGTTAACATTGACAATGGATAAATAATCTTATAGAGCCTATATTAATGTATAAAACCTTCATGAATCATTAGAAAATGAATGAAATGAAAAAGATATGACCTTTTTTTTGTTGTCATACTTGATAATTCCTCCATAAACAACGCTGAAGAATGATGTTGAAAATCTGCCACCGGATTTGTGTTCAGCGACCTAAAAAACCTCCTTGGGGCACTCGAAATGACAAAAACACGTAAATTTCAAAATAACTTATTAAGGGTGCAAAATTGGCCAATTTTGTCGATTTTATCACCTCAACGATGAATTGCAAGTGAATCTGGCTTCGGATTTGTGTTCAGCGACCCAGAAAACCTTCTTGGTGCACTAGAAATGACAAAAACACGTAAATTGCAAAATAACATATTAGGGGTGCAAAATTGGCCAATTTTGTCTATTTCATCACCCCAACATTGAATTTTAAGTAAATCTGGCTTCAAAATCGTTTTCAGCCACCCAAAAAACCTCCTTGGTGTAATCGAAATGCCTAAAACACGTAAATTGCACTCGAAATGCCAAAATACCTTTTTTTGTAGAAAATACAATTCAAGACTTGGCATGTTGCAAATTTGAGAGAGATTTCGGACTATTTTCGCCCCCAATAGGTGAGGTTGGGGTTCCTAAGAGGTTTTAAGGTGTATTAATGATCCTGAGAACCTCTTGAAGCTGATGCAAAAGAAATTTTCTGATTCGAACTTACATGTTTTTTTATTTTTTATAATAGCTAAAATCCCGGTTCACAGCCTGGACTAATCAATATGGTTAATGATCACAACGTAATAGCATCCACATCGATTATCTGAGATAATAGTAGTACTAAATTTACCTTATCCGCTCCTTTGAATAAATTGAGGAATTTGGTTCAAGAAAAATCAAGTTCACTAGACCAGGTAATTTAAATATTTTCCAACGAGATATGTGCTCGTACGACGCTGAATCCTTTAGAACTCTTGTTTTGAATAGAACGGCACATTTTCAAAGATTATGGGCTATTGGTGAAAAACAGCTAAACTTTGTGGCAAAAACCAGCATAAAAATTCATCGTACAAATACGGTAAAGGTGAGGCAAAGAGCTACGCGTATTATATATCTCCAAAATTTGTAAAACCTTTTCATTGCAACAATGGAAATCTCAAACAAGTTGAGGATCACGATTCCGAAAACAAAAAAAATTAAGACCTTTAACCTGATGTGAGACGCGAAATTTCACCACGAAATGTGACTGCAGTTTCGCCAGTAAGACTGTCATTTTGAAACCAGAACAGTTATGAATAAAGAGGAGAGTACAGGTCATATTATATGTTATGGTGAATTTATTGAATTTGAGATTATGCATGAGCTCCAGTGATTATGAAAAATAGTCTTTAAGCATGTTGAATTGGATTAGTCTATTGAAATAACCGATAATTATCAATAATCCCCAGCACTCACCGGTAAATTTGATTAATTGACATGTTTATGATGATATGAATTGAACTTATTGAAAATAATCAATTTTAATTTGATTTAATTAAGAATACATTTGAATACATGCACTTTGACATGATATGTATTCAAAGACAAGGGAAATCAATTAATTAAATAAACAGCCTTCCAAATAACCTACAGGTATATTATTCTCGTGAGTATGTGAAAACTTGGAAAACTAACCTGTAAAAATTTCAACAAATTAACCTGCGATAATGTTGCCGTTTGGAGTATTGAATCTACGCGAAATGCGAAAAAAGTGGATGCTTGCGATTCCGGATAGAAATCGTTTTAACGAGGTCTTTTATGTGTGCGAGCATGTATAACGAAAAAGGGGAAATTATTTTTGAGGTGAGTAATACATTTTGACAAGAGTAACAGTTCTATTCCTCTCTCAAATCAGAATAGTAAATATTGCGTTACGTGAAAACTTGTTTTACTTAATAATGTGATTGTTGCCATACTTCGATCCTAGCGCTAGCTGGTGGCTGAGCGAGGGACTACGAGTTTGGCGACTCATGTCAAACATACGAGTTCCCAGACCTGTATGTACGACCGTGTGTCTGTCTCATCTTTAGTATTAGAAAATATATGAAAAGGTTTTGAAGCCAAAATTCAAAATATTCAGAGATAATATCAGCTGCTTAATCTGAAATTGAACCAAAATAATTGAGAGTTTCTGTCTATTATTATTGTTAGATCTGGAGTATATACTATGGAAGGCTTATTTTTCTTGTGTTTTGGAAATTGAGTTATTTATGGTTTCAATATTATAGTCATTATTTGCTGCTGTCGTTCATTACGTCTAAATCTATGGATAGGTCTATATTGCTTAGGGGTAATGTAAGAGTCCCATTGAGCATTGCATTAGATGATGCTAGTTTGTAAGATATTGGATGTGATTGGGGATAGTTATATCTGTATAAGTGAGAATATTGAATGATGATAGACAATCTTTCTTGATCATAGTATGATCTAGGAAATTAATTTTGTTATAGGTGTCTGTTTCTAGGGTGAATATTATTAATGAAATTGACAAATATTGATAATTGACTTGAATATCCTGTAAAACATGCTGCAATATTTCTTACCGTCAGGTGCGTACAAGCAAATAGACACGACGTTGACCTCCTCGATAAACTAAACAAAACTTTTTGTGTCATAGAATTCTCTGCTCCAGCAGAGAAGAAGATAGTCTTGAAAGAGGAGGACAAATGCACAAAATATCAAGATCTCCTGTCTGAGCTCCACACGCTGTCCTGTGTATGGCCACAAGATCGTATTAGTGGTTCTGATCATCTTTTTTTTTGAGCGGAATTCGGCCTTTGCTGCGTTCGAGCTTGAAGAACATTCCGGCCTGTGAGAACTCGGAGCAGATCTTGATAGAACGGATGCAAAAGGCAGTCATTCTGGGTTCTATGAGAGTACTCAGGGCACACGATTTAGGAACCTGAAGCTACTTACCGGCGTCAGAGCTCGCAGCAGCCCCTACCAGGTTTTGATGTAAAAAGAAAGAAAGCTTATATATATTCTTGTATTTGTATTCTTGAACCATTCGTAAATGTATGTTACGTTTTCTTGGTATTTTGAATCTATAATATTGCTAAAAATTAAACTAATTTTTACTTCATAATATTGGAGAACTCAACATGTAAGCTTCTACTTTATGAGGTTACTGGAAAATATAGAATATGTATTATGGCAACTGGAATAAACTTTTAAGTTCGGTAGGTGATTTTCTTATCTCAAATTTGAGCCTAATAATGTATTTTTCACAATGTTATAGGTGAACAATCAACCAAAACATCAATTAATGAAAAAATAGAGAATAATCTGTTTTTGTTATTTTTCCAGTTTGAAAACGAAAATGATGTCTATAGGGGAAAGTAGTGTACCTTGGGCCGGTGTGTACCATGAGCCAACCCAAACTTCTAATACTGTGTGATTTTAGTGATAACAAGGAAATTATGTTTATGCTGGCAACCGCGCCCTATAATCGCAGAAGAAGCGATAGATTCGCTGGTCGGTGCATCGTGAAGATCAGTTAGCATTTATGTTTTACGTGTGTACTAGTAAAATTTTCGCAGTGAAAAGATTTCGTAATAACTAATACAGTAAGTAATATATTTTGGTGTGCATTGTTTATACATGAACTATATCATTTTTAGAGAAGACTGATCTCAATATGGAACATTATAATGAATGTTTAGTTGCATATTTTTTAAATATTATCTTATAAGTTATATGTGTGTACCTTTGGCCAGTTAACATAAGTGCACCATGGGCCGGCTCAAGGTACACACTACAGTGTACCATTGGCCAAGGTACATTATTTTGTGTAAATGTAAAAAATGTAAAATTTTTTCATGTAAATTAAAGCGTACCTAATATTGGTTTATTAATATAGATGCCACGAAGCAAAGTAGGTATAAAATGGAACAAACCAAATGGCCAAATTATAGAAGAAGTAGTGCGATTGATAATTCTAAATTCTTTGTCAATTCGAGCTGCCGCCAAGACGTATTCAATTCCAAGAGCTATACTTCAAAGACATGTGCACAAAGCACAGGGAGTAGAAGAATATCACTATACAAATAAATGCAATATTAAGCAGGCTTCATGGAAGTTGAAGAACATGAGTTAAGAGATTATTTAATGACTGCCACTAAAATGCTCTACGGATTGTCTATTCTTGAAACCAGGAAATTGGCTTATAACTTTGCGAAAACTATTAAAAAAAAGTATCCTCCTAGTTGGGATGAGGACCAAATGGCAGGAGGAGATTGGTGCAAGCATTTTATGCAGCGAAATCCACTTCTAGCCCTTCGAAAACCACAGTCAACGAGTTTGTCAAGGGCTACAAGTTTCAACAGACATAACGTAAAGCTATTTTCCGATAAATTAAAGTCTGTGTTAGATGAACATCAATTTTCTCCGCGAAATATATATAATATAAACGAGACGGGAATCACCACTGTGCATCAACCTGTAAAAATTATAGCACCTAAAGAGGCCAGACAAATTGGTAGTGTTACTTCCGGGGAAAGGGGAACAAACATTACTCTTATATGCTGTATAAATGCAAAAGGTAATAGTATCCCACCCATGATGATCTTTCCGCGGATCAACTTCAAGGATCACATGTTGAAAGGGGCTCCGGTAGGAACACTTGGCTCAGCTCATCCCAGTGGATGGTCCAATGGTGAACAGTTTTTAAAGTTTATGATGAATTTTATAAACCATGTAAAGCCGTCAATAGAAAATAAAGTCCTTATAGTTTTAGACAATCACAAAAGTCATATCACAATAGACATTATCAACTTGGCACGAAAAAATGGAATTGTTTTGTTGAGATTCCCGCCCCACACCAGTCATAAATTACAGCCCCTAGATAGTGAGGTATTTGGCCGATTCAAAAAATTTTATAACAGCGCATCTTCCAACTGGCTACAGATGCATCTAGGGAAACCGATCACCATATATGATGTGGCTGAGCTTGTGGGTTGTTCTTATGCAGATGGGTTCAAAATGGGTAATATTCAATCAGGATTCAAAGCTGCAGGAATATATCCGCTAAATGAAAACATTTTTAAAGATGACGAAATTTTGAGTTTCAATGTAACTGATCGACTCCTAGAAGCAATTGACCCACCCCTAGAAGCAACTGACCAAATACCAAACCAAACCAGACACGAAACAACTCCACCAACTGAACCGTCGTCTAGTAAACCTAATTAAAATCTGGACAGCATCACTTCAAATGAATCTACTAGTGACTTGATTTCTCCTCATGTTATTCAGCCTTTTCCTAAAGCACCTCCGAGAACTAACCGGGTCAGACGACAACCTGACAGATGCAGAATTCTAACTGAAACACCGGAGAAAAATGAAATACTGGAGAAGACACTAAAGAAATCGTTGAAACAACAGAGGAAACTTGTGACACGCAAAGTTGTTGACAGTTCATCAGAATCGGAAGTGGAAATGAGTGACAGTGATTCTCTTGAAGATGTGGATTGGATGCAAGAGGATAGCGACTCCGAGACCTTGCTTAATGAAACACTAAGTGATAACTTCGAAATCATTGTAAACGAATTTAACATAACCAAATTAGAAAGGAAAAAACAAGTCCATTATTATATAACCGAAGTAATAGGCATGACAGATACAGAGCTTCATGTTGAGTATCTCAAACGCGTTGGTGACCAATTCATTTACCATAAAGAAGACTTATTCACTATCAACAAGACAGACTTTGTTATTAAATTACCCCAGCCATGTAGTCGTGGGTCTTCAAAATGACAGATTTTACAGTTTAAAGACATTGACAGTTATTGTTACAATTTGGAATGAAAATATTGGTTATTTTTATAAATAAAACATTAGAGTAAGTAGTTCAACATTTATTGAACATTGTAGCTCAAGGTACACCGTATGTCCAAGGTACACTGCCTAGGTGTACCTTGAGCCACTTAACATTTTTTTTTCAATTTTTAATAAAAAGTACAATAAAAACAATTTCAATTATTGTATTGTTAAAATAGTTTGCTAATACCTTGTACTTATCCACTGACCTAGTATCAGGATTTTTTTTCTATTTTGTAAGAAATATGATAAATTTGGAAAAAATGGCCCAAGGTACACCACCTTCCCCTACTCAGTGAGCATTCTGATTATTTTTTATTGGATGTGTTCATTGTGGAATAACATAAACTGGTCTTTAAATTGAGAAAAGGTATGAATAAGGTGCATTTAAAGAATATGATTATTTGGTCTAATTTCTGATGTAATACTCCATCACATTATTTTGAAATAATAATCGTGCAGCAGTATTAAATATATTATACTTATTCATACATTTTCGATGGGAAAAAAATACTTTTTTACTCTAAAATCAATATTCAAATAAATCTTTAGTGATAAGTGTAGAGACGCATTCCCAGTAGTATTTTTCCCATTAAATCTACCAGATAGTTAATCAACTCGAGCAATGTTTAAGCTTCAAGTGGGTATACGTTATCTTGTGTAACCTTGCGAAGTCTCTGCTAATCATATTTATAGTCTCGCTCATATTTTCTATTCGCATGTTGAATTATAACACGGCCAATAAACTATCATATAATAATTACGATTCAGGTGTTAGAATACTGAAAGTGATATAACATAGTCTATATATTCAGTAGAGGATTCAGAATATAATATAACCTGGTGAACTTATGACAATATTAGATTAGGATAAATTCCCTTGTTTGTTGAATATTGGTTGAAGTTAAATAAAAGTTCAATCCCGAAGTCAAATAAAACTCCTGTGCTACGCAAACTTTATCCATTTATCTGATTTGGGAAGTTGCTATTCATATCATTCACATTTTAACCATCACCTAATGCAGCTGCTACAAAAAAATATTGACTTGTATTCAAAAATACATTGGCTGTCATCCTAGCTTAATCGTAAGCATGATAATGAAATCTTTGTACGAAGGAAATAGTGAGGCTACGTACTACTTCCTTTTCGAATCAAATTGGGAAGATGCTACAATATCACGGGTTGCATAAAATATTAATTTCCCATTTTATAAGAAAAGGGTTCGACTTCTGATTTTATATTTATTTCTGCTATTTTTCATATCTACATTAATTTATTTGCAATCTATTTGTAAAAAAATATTTATATCAAAGGAGTAGAGATAAAAGAATGAAGCTTAGAAATGCTAAGAAGTCCCAGTAATATCGCAATGAAAATAATATAATGAGCATATTATTAGTTACTACAGGAAGTCGTGTTTTGTTTGGATAATGTCTATAGTGATTACCATCTCCCTTTAAACATATAAATTAAGGCAAAAAATGTATACTATTTGTCATGACATTGAAAGTTGATCTAAAATGACAACATAATATGTGATTACAACTCTGTTTTACAATTTTTGTATCAGTGGAATATCAGTTTTTTGAACTCGAGCTACGCCCATAGAATCTGATAACACCTGTGTAACAGGTAATTGATATTGGCGAATAAGTGATACCAGTCACATAGTCGTTTAACTCCATGAATATTGCCATTTCCAAATCTTCTTGCACTTCATACTCTTCTTCATGTTTCTGTTAAATCTTTGGTTTTCATTTATCAAATTTTGTGACACAAAGGAATAAATCTGACACTTTATATGATTTGGTAGATCGATTACAATGCTACTCAGTGAGGAAAGTGAACTAACTCAAGATGCTATTCTGTTAAGAGTTTACTTCTCAATTATAGCTGAAGGAGTATATCATAATCAATAATTACTAGGACCTGCAAATTTTATGCTAAGTAATTCTTCAAATTACAACCCACAGTTATAAATAGGTACTGTCAACTTCAGATTCGGAAGCTTATATGTGATATCATCGGCGAATACGATGTGTAATCGCGAAGAATGGAGTGTGATTTATAATAATGCAAAAGTTATGAGGTGAGTTTATTTGAATAGTGTGGTATAATTGAAATTGATCTTATGTATCTAGTTTCAGTGTAATGGATTTTTCATCAAGATACAGCAAGCCATTATTTCTCAGGCTCCGTTACTACAGTGTAATAACTGTCTATTCAATGCCATATTATATGAGGAAATATTGATATATAATAGGTGGATAGATAAAAACGAAATATTCCGAAGTATTTAGATGTGCAAAATAACCCCAAGCAGGGGAGGTATCTATCAAAAAAATTACAATAGCGTGTTTTATGTATACGCTAAATTTCTTTACAACGTCATGGAATTCTTATTGATGTTACACTATAGAATCCTTGAAAGGGTTTGGCCATTAGAATCTAAAGCCACTTCAGATCGTTAGACGCCTGATTCCTTTAATATTTGACTTCTACCTGTAACGGGTTGCGTTACGAGAGTGTATAGAACTTGATAATGAACAGATTAGATTTCTTTTCGGCTAGCAAACTTGTCATATAGTTATTTAAAGACATCTGCCGGTCGATAAAACATCGACTATGGAAACTAGCATTCCTGATGTGTGATGTCGCTAAATATCGCGAAGTGGGAGGTAGAATAACGGAAGTCGAAGAGAATTCATTGTGGTGTTAACCTTTAACAGGGTAATTCGAGATTTATATTTCATTGTCTTTACATACATTTTCTAAATTTTTGCTTCCGAAATATGATGCATATCAGGCTACATATAATTTGATTTAGATTTGTTATTAAACTTCTGGATGTACAGTACCTGAATGTGATTATATTTCGGAGTTTCACTCGACTTATCCTAGGTCACCCAATCAGATTTGCATTTAGCATGATCCCAGGTATATCTTTTTCATCATTACAGGGATTGTTGTAGTCATTGTATGAAATTACTCTAACGAGACGTGGGCAGTTGTTACAGACAATATTTAATTTCCACCTTTTTACTTGACCCCGCAATTTGTGCACATGTTATTTGCGCGATTTTGTAGATCGCCACTCTGTTATCCTAGTACAAGATGCTTAGGGTGGTCTCATTAGACAAACGTGCAATAAAGATTGATAAGGGTGAACACGAAACAAATAACCTAATTACTGCTTATTAGGTATACATATATTTATTACACTCTCACGCCGTTCGGGAGTTAATACAATTTACATTATCAATCCACGTGTACAATTCATTTCAAGCAAACCAGCATTTTATGCTAACTAGCAAATTTCAACCTTTCAAATAATATTCTTTCAGATACAATTCAATTATTATTCTTTAAAGCCACATTTTTAGTATTATTAATTCAGTCACATGTTAACTATTTGCTAATTTTAAATATCAATTGTTATCGATTATTTCTTTCAGATTAAATTAAATTTTTGCCTAAATTGATATCTTGTCAAGATATCCATTTTGTAATAGTGTTTCACAATTTGGGAAAGATAACATTATCGGTTGTGGAATCACCTGGTTATTCCAACCGACGGTGTTGCTTGTCCTTTTGATCTCAAGTCAGGTACTGTTCGTTCTTTGAAATTACCGGGTTTGGACGTCTGAGGTTTCACACCCCTTCACTCCAAGGCGGTTCAGTGACTTTCCTGACAGGACCGACTTCCAGTTCCTACGAGTTCCAAGGAGGGTAACATTTTCTTGTTTGAATGACCATAATTTCATTCTCTGATTTTGTTGTTTATCCGAAGTTGTATTCCACTAATTTTTATAGAATCATTCGAGGTCTACTGTAATTCCTCTTATTGGATATTTCGTTCTTTTCAATTTAATAATTGATTTAATTTTATAATTGTTTTCATAAAATTCAATTTATGTTACAAACCGATTTAAATTTATAATTGTTTTCATAAAATTCCATTTACGTTACATATTGATTTAATTTTATAATTTTTTTCCTACGAATTCAATATTATTTATATTTCCAATTGGTATTCTAAAAAATTTGTAATTTAATTTTCTTTATAATTCAAATTCTGATGGAATATACGAATTGTTAAGTTGAACTTGTATTGTTTTTCTGAATTTCCATCGACTGTTAAACCATCTCGTAGTGCTTGTATTCTTGACTGTGAATTCATTTAGTTTTATAGTATTTTTTAAGCAGTTGGCGCTCGGGCAATTCACCAGTCTTGAATCACAAGGCATGTTTCACTACGAGCCCTGAGATTAATTAATTTGAATTGAGCTAGTTGGGCCAATTAAAACCGACCCAAAGCGTGTCCGTTTCACTGGCGCCCTTCTCTTTTACGTGGTCTTGAACACAGTTGATGGTTGTTTAGAAAAATATATATCTGAAGTGAAACATTGGTCATTTTATTATATTTTTTATCTCACTTGATATTTACTTGAATTTGCATATATTATATTTTGAGATTTTCATATTTTTTACCTATTGATAGGTGTATTAGTCACTTATACCTTTTATCTGAATATGATTAAGATTATCTGGAATTATGCGATCAGGTGTTTTCAGCTTTTAGGTTTCAGCATTGAATCCTATGTTATAGGTTTTGCTGTTTTATCTGTTTCTTTTTATTTGTTCCTATAGTTCATTGTTTTAAACAATGTAGAGTTGTGTTTCATATGTGCTATTAATTTTTTTCCACTATGGTGAATTGTTAGTCAAATCATTTGGGTCGTTTTCTGTTTTTCAGTAAGGGATACTTCCCTAATTTCTATTTAAACAGTTTCTGGAACTCAATTTTAATAAATTTTTTTTCCTTTATAGCAAATAACGAAAATCAAAATTTGGAAATTGTACCTTGAGATCTTTATATTGGAAATGATGACTGAGCAAAGAGATGGCAGTTACAGAGATGAGGGATATGATCCTAGCAGGTTGCTAATGTTGCGGTGGATTTTGAGGTTCGCATTTATGACTGCCAGTTTGGGAAAGGAACAACCCTTGATTGTCACAGTAGATGAATACTGTTATGGAAGCTGCAAATTATTGGTGATCTGCGGGGGATCCTCTGTTGCTCTGATCTGCATCGGTCTCTCTTCTGTTCGGATGATGTTAACTATCATTATTTATATTTTTAAATTTACCTTTTGATTTTTCATGCTATATTACTTTTGAATATTCATCGTTTAAGTATCAAAATTTTTCCATTTCAGTTACTGTTATTTTAGATTCATTATATTTTGTTTTTCTGTAACTCGTTTTAGGGTTGATCACCCTTAAAATGTGGTGGAATTTGGAAGTTTGACGTGTTCACTCTTCAAAACTTCATAGTTTACCTTTAGCATAGTTAAAGCTATAGTTTTTGTTACCCATTTATGGATTTTGAATTTGGAAGTGTTTACTTCTGATTTGGGTTTGAATTTTCAATAATTGCATAAGTTAATTTGGGATCTGCTGGTCCATGTTATGACAGTGTTTGGAAATTGACCCTGGTATGCTATTTTTGGTAGGTCTATCCTCTTAGTGTTGCAACACTCAAGAGTAGACTGATTCATAGCAAGTTATTGTCTGGAAAACGTATATTTTCAGAAATAAGCTCCAATTTTTGAGTCAATCCTAGAGTAGGCAATTTTTAATTTGGGATCATAGGGTCCATTTGTTGCTGAAATTGGGGGTGACTATGAGTTTTTTGAGAAAGTAGGGAATATAAATTGGATTCAAAGTCCCCTTCCTTAAAGTCTTCATGAATTAAACTCATTGTAATAACGAGTTGAATTTTTCCAATGTTACAACATTAATTTGGAGTCTACAGGCTCATAGGTTGTAAAGAGTGGAAAAACTCGGTTATTTTTTATAGGTTATAGGTAATAGCATATCCTGGGGGTACATCTACTATAGTTGATTCAATTTTTTAGTTTTTCTTGATTATTATCTCACCTCTTTCATAGACCAAATGATTGTGATGATTCATATTGATATATTTTTATAGCTTAGCACATATGAGCATTTTTCTTTGTTATCTTCTGTGTCAGTTCCTACATTTGAAATGATAGGATTTGTAAGATTTCTGGTTAAATCAGTTTTCTTTGACTTTTTTTTTGGCTTTTGAAAAATTATGAAGCTTCACTTCAAATTTTTAATTACCTCTTGTTTAGTGTTGTATTATATACATTCACTATTGTAGTCCGGGGTGTAAGGCACTTTAATTTGGACTTACACTGATGCGTGGGATAATTTGAGTGAAAACACCCATTCACTATCGTGAACTAAGTTCACTTTTGTGCCAGCTACTTTATTTTTTTTTGCTTTTTGGTATCGGTACAAGGCTAATGTTTTGTGTACCCCGAATGTTGGGATTGGGTTTGATTATTTCCAAACTAAACAACACAGTTGCCGGATTATTGATGTGTTTAATAATCGGTTCAGTTGGTGATTGGGTATAAAGTTGTATTGATCCTTTAGTACTCGATTCAGTTGTTTGATTGTTTTGGAATATATATATCTTTGTAATTTTTGAGAAGTTACAGTTATAACCATTAATTACCTTCTCACTGAGATTTTTTTTAAGCTGGTACATTATATATCTATAATTGGTTGATTAATCCATTTGGGATAGTTCACTGTTACATTTATGTTAATTTTTTTTTTCCTGCAAATGATTTTTGGAATCAGTATTAGGGCTGTCAGCCATTACATTACATTAAATTTTTTTGTCGATTCCTTCAAGTATTTTGTCTAGGGGTGTTAACTGAACGATTGTGAATGTTACATTATTATAAAATGTGTAGGACATTTTAGTTTTCATTTTAAATTTCTACTTCTTTTTGAGTATCGTACAAATTAATATATCGTAATATTGGAACTGGTCAACCAAAATTTATGTGAAGACCACAAAACTCCTTTTGAGTATCGTGATTCTGGAAATGGTCAACCAGTCTCTACGTCAAGACCGTTTTCTTGTTGTTATTCTCTTAAAAAAATTTTGAAGCTTCACTTCAAAAATTTTTCTCGTGGTAGAGGGGGAATGTAACGGGTTGCGTTACGAGATTGTATAGAACTTGATAATGAACAGATTAGATTTCTTTTCGGCTAGAAAACTTGTCATATAATTATTCAAAGACATCTGCCGGTCGATAAAACATCGACTATGGAAACTAGCATTCCTGATGTGTGATGTCGCTAAATATCGCGAAGTGGGAGGTAGAATAACGGAATTCGAAGAGAATTCATTGTAGTGTTAACCTTAAACAGGGTAAGTCGAGATTTATATTCCATTGTCTTCACATACATTTTCTAAATTTTTGCTTCCGAAATATGATGCACATCAGGCTAAATATAATTTGATTTAGATTTGTTATTAAACTTCTGGATGTACAGTACCTGAATGTCCTTTTGATCTCAAGTCAGGTACTGTTCGTTCTTTGAAATTACCGGGTTTGAACGTCTGAGGTTCCTCACCCCTTCACTCCAAGGCGGTTCAGTGACTTTCCTGACAGGACCGACTTCCAGTTCCTACGAGTTCCAAGGAGGGTAACATTTTCTTGTTTGAATGACCATAATTTCATTCTCTGATTTTGTTGTTTATCCGAAGTTGTATTCCACTAATTTTTATAGAATCATTCGAGGTCTACTGTAATTCCTATTATTGGATATTTCGTTCTTTTCAATTTAATAATTGATTTAATTTTATAATTGTTTTCATAAAATTCAATTTATGTTACAAACCGATTTAAATTTATAGTTGTTTCCTTAAAATTCCATTTATGTTACAAATTGATTCAATTTTATAATTGTTTTTCTACGAATTCAATATTATTTATATTTCCAATTGGTGTTCTAAACAATTTGTAATTTAATTTTCTTTATAATTCAAATTCTGATGGAATATACGAATTGTTAAGTTGAACTTGTATTGTTTTTCTGAATTTCCATCGACTGTTAAACCATCTCGTAGTGCTTGTATTCTTGACTGTGAATTCATTTAGTTTTATAGTTTTTTTTAAGCAGTTTCACTACGAGCCCTGAGATTAATTAATTTAAATTGAGCTAGTTGGGCCAATTAAAACCGACCCAAAGCGGGTCCGTTTCACTGGCGCGCTTTTGTTTTACGTGGTCTTGAACACAGTTGATGGTTGTTTAGAAAAATAAATATCTGAAGTGAAACATTGGTCATTTTATTATATTTTTTATCTCACTTGATATTTACTCGAATTTGCATATATTATATTTTGAAATTTTCATATTTCTTACCTATTGATAGGTGTATTAGTCACTTACAACTTTTATCTGAATATGATTATGATTATCTGGAATTATGCGATCAGCTGTTTTCAGCTTTTAGGTTTCAGCATTAAATCCTATGTTATAGGTTTTGCTGTTTTATCTGTTTCTTTTTATTTGTTCCTATAGTTCATTGTTTTAAACAATGTAGAGTTGTGTTTCATATGTGCTATTAATTTTTTTTCACTATGGTGAATTGTTAGTCAAATCATTTGGGTCGTTTTCTGTTTTTCGGTAAGGGATACTTCCCTAATTTCTATTTAAACAGTTTCTGGAACTCAATTTTAATACATTTTTTTTCCTTTATAGCAAATAACGAAAATCAAAATTTGGAAATCGTACCTTGAGATCTTTATATTGGAAATGATGACTGAGCAAAGAGATGGCAGTTACAGAGATGAGGGATATGATCCTAGCAGGTTGCTGATGTTGCGGTGGATCTTGAGGTTCGCATTTATGACTGCCAGTTTGGGAAAGGAACAACCCTTGATTGTCACAGTAGATGAATACTGTTATGGAAGCTGCAAATTATTGGTGATCTGCGGGGGATCCTCTGTTTCTCTGATCTGCATCGGTCTCCCTTCTGTTCGGATGATGTTAAGTATCATTATTTATATTTTTAAATTTACCTTTTGATTTTTCATGCTATATTACTTTTGAATATCCATCGTTTAAGTATCAAAATTTTCCCATTTCAGTTACTGTTATTTTAGATTCATTATATTTTGTTTTTACGTAACTCATTTTAGGGTTGATCACCCTTAAAATGTAGTGGAATTTGGAAGTTTGACGTGTTCCCTCTTCAAAACTTTATAGTTTACCTTTAGTATAGTTAAAGCTATAGTTTTTGTTACCCATTAATAGATTTTGAATTTGGAAGTGTTTACTTCTGATTTGGGTTTGAATTTTCAATAATTGCATAAGTTAATTTGGGATCTGCTGGTCCATGTTATGACAGTGTTTGGAAATTGACCCTGGTATGCTATTTTTGGTAGGTCTATCCTCTTAGTGTTGCAACACTCAAGAGTAGACTGATTTATAGGAAGTTATTGTCTGGAAAACGTATATTTTCAGAAATAAGCTCCAATTTTTGAGTCAATCCTAGAGTAGGCAATTTTTAATTTGGGATCATATGGTCAATATGTTGCTGAAATTGGGGGTGACTATGAGTTTTTTGTGAAAGTAGGGAATATAAATTGGATTCAAAGTCCCCTTCCCTAGAGTCTTCATGAATTAAACTCATTGTAATAACGAGTTGAATTTTTCCAATGTTACAACATTAATTTGGAGTCTACAGGCTCATAGGTTGTAAAGAGTGAAAAAACTCGGTTATTTTTTATAGGTTATAGGTAATAGCAAATCTTGGGGGTACATCTACTATAGTTGATTCAATTTTTTAGTTTTTCTTGATTATTATCTTACCTTTTTCATAGACCAAATGATTGTGATGATTCTTATTGATATATTTTTATAGCTTAGCACATATGAGCATTTTTCTTTGTTATCTTTTGTGTCAGTTCCTACGTTTGAAATGATAGGATTTTTAAGATTTCTGGTTAAACCAGTTTTCTTTGACTTTTTTTTTGGCTTTTGAAAAATTATGAAGCTTCACTTCAAATTTTTAATTACCTCTTGTTTAGTGTTGTATTATATACATTCACTATTGTAGTCCGGGGTGTAAGGCACTTTAATTTGGACTTACACTGATGCGTGGGATAATTTGAGTGAAAACACCCATTTACTATCGTGAACTAATTTCACTTTTGTGCCAGCTACTTTATTTTTTTTTGCTTTTTGGTATCGGTACAAGGCTAATGTTTTTCGTATCCCGAATGTTGGGATTGGGTTTGATTATTTCCAAACTAAACAACACAGTTGCCGGATTATTGATGTGTTTAATAATCGGTTCAGTTGGTGATTGGGTATAAAGTTGTATTGATTCTTTAGTACTCGATTCAGTTGTTTGATTGTTTTGGAATATATATATATCTTTGTAATTTTTGAGAAGTTATAACCATTAATTACCTTCTCACTGAGATTTTTTTTAAGCTGGTACATTATATATCTAGAATTTGTTGATTAATCCATTTGGGATAGTTCACTGTTATATTTATGTTAATTTTTTTTTTCCTGCAAATGATTTTTTGAATCAGTATTAGGGCTGTCAGCCATTACATTACATTAAATTTTTTTGTCGATTCCTTTTAGTATTTTGTCTAGGGGTGTTAACTGAATGATTGTGAATGTTACTTTAATATAAAATGTGTAGGACATTTTAGTTTTCATTTTAACTTTTTACTTCTTTTTGAGTATCGTAATATTGGAACTGGTCAACCAATATTTATGTGAAGACCACAAAACTCCTTTTGAGTATCGTGATTCTGGAAATGGTGAACCAGTCTCTACGTCAAGACTGTTTTTTTGTTGTTATTCTCTTAAAAATTTTTTGAAGCTTCACTTCAAAAATTTTCCTCGTGGTAGAGGGGGAATGTAATGGGTTGCGTTAAGAGATTGTATTGAACTTGATAATGAACAGATTAGTTTTCTTTTCGGCTAGCAAACTTGTCATATAATTATTTAAAGACATCTGCCGGTCGATAAAACATCGACTATGGAAACTAGCATTCCTGATGTGTGATGTCGCTAAATATCGCGAAGTGGGAGGTAGAATAACGGAAGTCGAAGTGAATTCATTGTAGTGTTAACCTTTAACAGGGTAAGTCGAGATTTATATTTCATTGTCTTCACATACATTTTCTAAATTTTTGCTTCCGAAATATGATGCACATCAGGCTACGTATTATTTGATTTAGATTTGTTATTGAACTTCTGGATGTACAGTACCTGAATGTGATTACATTTCGGAGGAAGTTTCACTCGACTTATCCTAGGTCACCCAATCAGATTTGCATTTAGCATGATCCCAGGTATATCTTTTTCATCAATACAAGGATTGTTGTAGTCATTGTATGAAATTACTCTAACGAGACGTGGGCAGTTGTTACAGCCAATATTTAATTTCCACCTTTTTACTTGACCCCGCAATTTGTGCACATGTTATTTGCGCGATTTTGTAGATCGTCATTTTGTTATCCTAGTACAAGATACATAGGGTGGTCTTATTAGACAAACGTGCAGTAAAGATTGATAAGAGTGAACACGAAACAAATAACCTAATTACTGCTTATTAGGTATACATATATTTATTACACTGTCACGCCGTTTGGGAGTTAATACAATTTACATTATCAATCCACGTGTACAATTCATTTCAAGCAAACCAGAATTTTAGGCTAACTAGCAAATTTCAACCTTTCAAATAATATTCTTTCAGATTTAATTATTATTCTTTCAAGTCACATATTTAGTATTATTAATTCAGTCACATGTTAACTATTTGCTAATTTCAAATATCAATTGTAATCATTTATTTCTTTCAGATTAAATTAAATTTTTGCCTAAATTGATATCTTGTCAATATATCCATTTTGTAATAGTGTTTCACAATTTGGGAAAGATAACAGTATCGGTTGGGGAATCACCTGGTTATTCCAACCGATGGTGTTGCTTGTCCTTTCGATCTCAAGTCAGGTACTGTTCGTTCTTTGAAATTACAGGGTTTGAACGTCTGAGGATCCTCACCCCTTCACTCCAAGGCAGTTTAGTGACTTTCCTGACAGGACCGACTTCCAGTTCCTACGAGTTCCAAGGAGGGTAACATTTTCTTGTTTGAATGACCATAATTTCATTCTATGATTTTGTTGTTTATCCGAAGTTGTATTCCACTAATTTCTATAGAATCATTCGAGGTCTATTGTAATTCCTCTTATTGGATATTTCGTTCTTTTCAATTTATTAATTGATTTAATTTTATAATTGTTTTCATAAAATTCAATTCATGTTACAAACCGATTTAAATTTATAATTGTTTTCTTAAAATTCCATTTCATGTCACAAATTGATTTAATTTTATAATTGTTCTTCTATGAATTCAATATTATTTATATTTCCAATTGGTATTCTAAAAAATTTGTAATTTAATTTTCTTCATAATTCAAATTCTGATGGAATATACGAATTGTTAAGTTGAACTTGTATTGTTTTTCTGAATTTCCATCGACTGTTAAACCATCTCGTAGTGCTTGTATTCTTGACTGTGAATTCATTTAGTTTTATAGTTTTTTTAATTGGCGCTCGGGCAATTCACCAGTCTTGAATCACAAGGCACGTTTCACTACGAGCCCCGAGATTAATTAATTTAAATTGAGCTAGTTGGGCCAATTAAAACCGACACAAAGCGGGTCCGTTTCATACCTTTGAGCCCTTCTGTGTAACGTGAAAACTAAACATTCATCTTTGTTTGATTATTATTGATTATAGCCAATTATTTGAAATACATTTTTAAACCAATTTATGTTATCTTTTAGCTAGTTTATTCGAAAACTGTGCATTTCATCATCAAATGTCAGAGGACAGAAAAGTTTCTAAATTTAATCATAAGTACTTATTTATTATGTAAAAAACCAGTGATGTACAGATTTTTCAAAATAAGTGATGTTTAGTAGTCACCTATGCAAGTCACTGATTTCCGAAAATTGGTAACAACGGTCCACTAGAGAACACAGAAAAACCCATCACGTCTGATTTAAGACCTCCATCTGATGGAATCACAATATTCCCCATATTTCCATTTTCGACCAGTCTCTGTATAGAATCGAATTCGACATTCAATTAACTGATCCGTATATTTCCAATTCCTTCACCCACCATTTGTTGCACAATTTTTGCATTCGAATACTTCATTGAATTGAAAATATGATTGTAATATAACATATATTTCATAAGTTTCTTGATAACTAGGAATCGTAGATAACAATTATTATACTCTTCGACAAGGCATTTAAAAATTATTTGTATTATCAAATGATCAACTATAACAATCTTAGCATTCCAACGTCGAGAATTATTAGCGGACCTGGTCTTAGGGCGGACTGTCACAATGATCTATTGACCCTGGCATCGCAATAAAATATATAATAATTTGTTGAAATAGGAACAGAATTGCTTTTGGGCCTAGCTACCCCGTTTCTAGTGATATTATTGACAACCATATTTCAAATTGTTCTATAATATTGAAAAGATTCAGACTGTAATAGAATAACTATTATTAGTTCGTTTTTCAATTCACTAAGTAAGTGGGATGTATAGTTTTTTCCAAACAATAATGACGACAGTGCTTTTTGATTATAATATATATCACATGCTTTTATTAACCTGCAGAAGTGTTCAAAATTCTCTTTTTAAGATGAAAGTGATGTCGTCGATGTGACTCCATAGTCTATTTTATGTATATTTACCATAGAGGTCTTAAAGAAATAGAGGTACTTCATGCCAAAATAGTTGAAATCTTGATTGGAATATATATCTCTCCCTCTCTACACTGGTTTCTCTATAAGTTTCTCCTAGCGCTAAGGTACCTCTACGTGTGTTTATTACAATATTCCTATTTCGCGTCAACTAACCTACATTTGAATTGTATGATAATATTGAACTTTACATTATATTCAAACTTGTATAGTCCAGCAGCCACGGCCTATTTTTTTTAAGTGATTAATAACATGCTGAATCTTCGTGAGTTCGTTCAGTTTGACGAGACACCCAAGTTTTTCCCCTGTGCAAATTCTCAAAGAGGTAGGTAATGGAGTGCGCAGGTGTAGGACATGTAAATTTCGTAGGGTGTCGAAATTGTCTGACTAACAGTAATCTTTTTATTGAAATTTTAAGATAATATGATAATAAACTCAGAAAAACAATTGTCCTACAAAATCGATGGTTTGAATTAGAGCGTCCTCCACGCCGAATATGTCGAAATAACGAGGTCATTAAAATTATTAATAACCAGCTGATTTTTTGTATGCAGCTTAGTAAATATTTGTATAATTGAATGGCCCTAAAGTCCTACAAATGTAGTGGTACGTTTTCCTAGTCCTACGCTTTGAAGTTGTCGTGTTGTTCCACGGTAACACTTTTTTCATTGATAACAACCTAGGTTTGATTTTGTCCTATCGGGAATAAAGTGTAGAACACAATTTTACCACTGTCCTACACCAAAAGTGGTATGTATTTCCAGAAATTGATATATTTTGTCCACATATTTAACTTTACATTTCGATACAGAGTTAAATTCGTAAACAATCCCGAGTAAATTACGTTTTCGTTAGTCATTGAAAAAGAAGCCCAAACACAATTCTCTACTCCGTAAAACTGTAGTGTATGTCAAGCAGCCCAGATTAGCATGTACCATTTTCCACCAGTATTTGATCGAGTACGATTGTAGCAGGTTGGAGCAGTACAAACATTCACAGTGTAGAAATATTTCAGTCAAAGTGTCGTTCAACAAGTTAAACCTCAATGAGTTAATATGGATTGTTTTTTGTGCACTGTACTTCGTGAAAATCCAAAGTTTCGCGAGGAAAGAGAAGAAACAAAAAAGTTTTCTATGGAAATTCTGCTCTCTTGCAAACAGTTTTTAACGTCTCGAATACATCACAAACACAAATATAAAGATGTGGTACTGCCCGATAGTTGGGATGACGAGATCATCGGATATCATTCCTCTTGTTATAAGGAGTTCAGAGTCAAGGCTAAATATTCATTTTATGAAAGGTAAGACAATCAAATATTTTTGAGTGGGTATCTGGTCAAATCGATATAAAATTCGCCTGTATTGCCCAAAAATCTTGCTGCGTACGTACGGTAATATAGAGAATAAAATAGTCCACCCTGCTCCTAGTGTTTTTAACACGCTTTAATTAGCTTCACCTGTATGTTTGCTTGCTTGCTTGCTGGCTTGCTTGCTTGTTTGTCAGTTTGTAACCGACTTCTTTGAACTTGATTTTGACCAACTTTGAACGGTAAGATTAAGTTTAAACGTTGTCGACTTATCAAGGACCGATGAGAATACAATAATTTATTAAGTTTATCTAATTATCCTGTTAAGGGTCGCCAGGGTTGATTGATTTCCTCACATATGCTCTGTGTGAGAGCGAGAGGAAAAAAATACGTGTGGCACTCGGGGACTGCCGCGGTAAAGCTATTGCATAGCATTTTTTCTCAAATTATTATTTATTTTTTTTAATTTATGCAGTATTTTTTTTCTTTGATATTTTAATTCAAGTTTTTTCTTTGATAATAATTCAAGTTACACTTTTTGAGCGTGGTGACCGATAAGAAAACAATTTTTTTTCTTTTATTGAATAAATGAGAAGTTAATATCGTTTAAAATATTTTTATTATCTTACAATACATGTAGGTTATTCAGGAATTTGTTATCATTGAAACTATAGAATTATGGTTACTGAATAACTGAAATAAGAGACATAAGTTTAAGACTTGATATCCTCTAAATATCTGGAAAATACCGCGTCAATGGTGGTCCCATATTTTGTTGTGGATTCTTGTGGATCATTATTCATTTTCAAATTCAATTTTTCCGAAAGAAAAGTTGTCAACCGCTCTGATTTTTCATCAGCGAAGTTGATGTTGAAATCGCCAGCCAAGATAAGTGGAAATTTATTACCATTTGTACCAAGTATTTTCGACCCTTCTTCAGTGTACTCCAGTAAACTGCGATGAATAAAATGCTCTACCTCGTCCAATTTTGGATTCGGAGAAATGTAAATTGCTACCATGACTATGTGTAGGCCATTTCTAAGTTTGCATGAGCACGCACAAATATCTCCAACAAATGAGCGCCTAACATTAAGATCGTTAACGTGTGCAATATTTATTTCAATATTCGGAAACATAATATTAGTTACATTATTAATATTTTCGTAAATAGCTACCCCACCTCCTGGAACAGTGTCTTGTTTGAATTGAACAATACAATTGAAATTAGGTATTTCAATCGGATTATCATGCGCGATGCAAGTTTCGGTAAGAAGTAACACATTTGTTTGTCTCGTAACTGAATCTTGTAAATCGTATTTGTGACTATTTAGACTTTGGCAATTGAAAGTCATTATTGAAATGCCATTTCTATTACTAATGGAATCTAAGACAC
Organism: Endomychus coccineus; assembly: GCA_958510875.1. NCBI lineage: Eukaryota > Metazoa > Arthropoda > Insecta > Coleoptera > Endomychidae > Endomychus > Endomychus coccineus. The sequence continues at coordinate 85,518,499 of OY294068.1, read as the reverse complement.
TTTGAGCTGTCGCCTGAACACTCTTTAAAGGCAGTCCTTCGAATTCTTGCAACAGAGATGCAGCCGATGCAGCATGCCTTCGATTATTATAAAACTTGAATGTAGAATTATCGTTTTTTGTCGTTATATACAATTTTTCAATATTATTCACCCGAGAGAGCGCAACATAAACGAGTTCCTGCTATTTTTCGTTACGGAATTTCTTGATTCGGTCGTGCGCTCAAAGCCCGCGATGAAAGCTATATGCAATATATGCAATAGCTCAATAGAAACAGGTACTCTCAGGTCTCTGCTACGCGCGTCTAACGTTCAAACTCTAACTGACGCGTAGCGAGCTCCTAGAGGCATATGTCAAAATGATTTCGTTCGTAGCTAATTACATAGGACGTCTGGAGTTCATGCAATTATGTTTTTAGATAATTCGAACCTTCTAATTTCGATAGGCCACGTGAAAATCCCGGAGTCTAAAGCGCTAGAGTGATATAACATTCGTATAAAATAGCGAAATTTCTCACTTTTAGAAACTTCAAATTAATTAATTGATTTGACACATGTTAGGTGTTTAGGTCTTACATTATTTTTCGTTACGGAATTTCTTGATTCGGTCGCCACGCTCAAAGCCCGCGATGAAAGCTATATGCAATATATGCAATAGCTCAATAGAAACAGGTACTCTCAGGTCTCTGCTACGCGCGTCTAACGTTTAAACTCTAACTGACGCGTAGCGAGCTCCTAGAGGCATATGTCAAAATGATTTCGTTCGTAGCTAATTACATAGGACGTCTGGAGTTCATGCAATTATGTTTTTAGATAATTCGAACCTTCTAATTTCGATAGGCCACGTGAAAATCCCGGAGTCTGAAGCGCTAGAGTGATATAACATTCGTATAAAATAGCGAAATTTCTCACTTTTAGAAACTTCAAATTAATTAATTAATTTGACACATGTTAGGTGTTTAGGTCTTACATTATTTTTCGTTACGGAATTTCTTGATTCGGTCGCCGCGCTCAAAGCCCGCGATGAAAGCTATATGCAATATATGCAATAGCTCAATAGAAACAGGTACTCTCAGGTCTCTGCTACGCGCGTCTAACGTTTAAACTCTAACTGACGCGTAGCTAGCTCATAGAGGCATATGTCAAAATGATTTCGTTCGTAGCTAATTACATAGGACGTCTGGAGTTCATGCAATTATGTTTTTAGATAATTCGAACCTTCTAATTTCGATAGGGCACGTGAAAATTCCGGAGTCTAAAGCGCTAGAGTGTTATAACAGTCGTATAAAATAGCGAAATTTCTCACTTTTGGAAACTTCAAATTAATTAATTAATAGGTTAAGAGCATGCGTGCGGTCTGCGCATGCGTCACGTCTCTCACTCTAGCTCGAGCACTTGGCTTAATCATGTTAGTACATTCGTTTAGGCATAGAACCAACCATAAACGGTTGATAAGGCAG